>JALHCE010000058.1:0-242680 GCA_024340795.1 Tolypocladium amazonense
CGAAGAAGGCACCCCCCCCCCCCCTCTTCGACATCTGTCGATCGCCAACTGCCTTGTTTCAATTAGCTAGCTGGGTTACTTCGCCGGTGGTGCCAGCCCTCACCGTCGAGGCCACCAAAAGCGGCGGCACCTGTCACCCGATTCAGTGGCCACAACAGCGCTTTCTATCATTAATCTATTTTTTATTGTTACGTCTTATTTCTCAAACCCCTCCATTGGCGAATAGCTGTCCGTCGTTCGTAAACGTAGAGCAAAAACGAACCGTATTTCGAAAAGACTTGTTTAAACATTTGAGCCAGTGAAACAGACGCGAAGTCCCGTATTTACACACACGAAAAGTCAATCTCTCCACCACCCACAGAAAATTGATGACGATCAATGACTTTGCTTAGCCCTGTCACAGGCATTCTCCTTTTGCCTATTTATTTGGGTTTGGCCTGCCAGACCCTCTATCAGGCCGAAACTCCGGCTCTTCACCCTTCCCCTTGGGCGTGAACTCATATCGTAGGCACCCTACATCAATATATCCCCCCCTGCCCTGATTACCCGTGCCTAAGGGGGAAGCATTGTCAGTCAACTGCTAAAGAAGATTTACTTCTCTGAAAGACCTACATCTTTCCCAGTTGTCATAGAGCAAAAGGTTGCAGTAGTTCCTGGAGCTCAAGTCGAAGGTCCAAGTCGGGTTCCAGGGGCTCACATTGTCATCGGCTGACGCGCACCCTTCTTTCCAACTGATGGACATGAAGTACGGAACCCTGTCATACTTATTAAAAACCTGGTAAATGATGGGATCCTTTCCCGGAGCCATTACGCTCTCTTTACGGTTGGTGCCCTCGCAAGCCTTTTTCGCTGTACTTTTTACCCATTCTTCCTGGATATCTCCTTTGCCTTTGAAAACGCTGGCATCGTTGCAATGCTGCTCGCCAACTGTCTGCTGTGCTTTTGGTTTCTTCGTCGATGTTGGTTCCTCCGTCTTTGCATCGCTTGTCGATGTGCTCTGGGATATTGATGTGCTTAACGAGGTTAATGTAGTCGACGTGGACGTGGTAGTCGATATGGAGGTGGTAGTCGACATGGACGTGGCAGTTGATGTCGACGTGTCAATTGATGTCAACGTGTCAGTTGATGTCGACGTGGTGGTTGATGTGGGCGCGGCCGTTTCTGTGGTCATGGTAGTTGACGTATCTGTGACTTTTGAGTAAAAAGTGGCAGATGCTGTAGATAACACACTTGATAAAGCGGTGGCAGTCCCTGAAGGGGCGGTGAGCCTGGTGTTGACACCGTCGGTTTGGGTGCTCGGTTCGCTGTTGTACTCCACAATATCAATGTATCTTGTGGGTACAATCTTGCAGGCAGGACCAAAGGAAGTCTTAGTTGTGGCTGTTTCACTGCATCCAGAGACAGCCACGGAGCTTATAGTAGTGCAAGAGGACGTGGCAGAGTTTGTTTTGCAAGAAACAACCTAGGTTCATTAAGCTTGTCAGCGTTTCCTGTTACGCGATGTCAACAGGTACCATTTGGTGACCGGAAAGGAAATGAATCTGCTCACAAAATTCGTCACGGTAGTCGCCGAGCATGCCTGACTGGTGGCAATTGTGGTGCCTTTGATGTCACAGCCAAGAATAGGGGTGCAGGAAGTCACCGCGGCTTGCCCCGCCGAAGCCGGCGTGGTGATTACACAGAATGGGGCCGACTTGGTCTCACACTTGGTAGGCTCCGAGGAATAAGTGGGATAACCGTCGTTACCAACCCTTTCTTTGAGTAAGTCATCTGAGTGCCGGGCGATTGTGTTGGCGGAGCTTGATCAAGGGGCTCTACTTACGTGATACTTGGCCAAGGAGGTAAGCCGCCTGATATAGTCATTCCTTGCGGCAGCTTTATAGCACCTGGTGGTGGGGGTCCTCTGCATAGACACCAAATTAGCACCACTTGGAACGTCGAGGGACGACAATAGGGCTGAACACACTGGTAGATGCCTGGCGGCAGATTCCATTCCCAGCCGCCGATGTGTATGCCCAAATCGACCCAAGATACACATATCTGTTGGTCAGTCAATGATGCGATAATCTGCTCTTTTCGGAGCAACGGTCAACACCTACCCAAAGAAACCAAGTCTTGCAAGGCATCTCAACCTTCCCATTCGTTTTTCTCAATTTGGGGACGTCAGTTGTGACCGGGAGTATGAAAGCATCAGCGGGCCACGCTGTGAAGGTGGGCAGAATGGCCGCATTGAGAGATGTGGCTGTTGTCTGCTCTGATGCGGAGGATAGCGGCAACGAAGACGGCATTGCCGATGTCAAGGAAGTTCCATCTTTGGGTATTGTTGCAGGGTTTGTTGAGGTGGAAACGGACTCTGTTCCGGTGACCACGGTCCCATCACTGCTAGAAGGTCGTGATGGCTGGCTTGGGGCCAAGAAAGGTGGCACTAGCGAAGAATTTAAGGACCGGTGGTCGGTAGGTAAAGTCGTAGCTGTGGACTGCTGAGTCGCAATATCTGTTGTCAAGGTGAGTGAAGTGGGAGAAATGATTTTTTCACCATCCGAGGTCGTCCACGTTGTGCTATCACTGGGGTTGTTTGTTATCCCAGTGTTTGTCGAAATTCCTCCAGCACTCCCGCTGAGTATGCTGCCCGTCTGGCTACAGCTTCCTCTCAGCGTAGAAGTGACATAAGTAGTGTCGGTGAGGCGGAGGGTAATCGTAGTGTATTGTGTAACTGCGCCGTGGCACAGCCCAGCTGATGAGAGTAACAAAAGAAATGCAGCTAGTCGAAGCGAGAAGTCTTCCAAGAGCTTCTTCATGATGCCAGAGGAGATTTTCTTCAAGTAAACATAACATCGATGTGTACCGGAAACCAAGACGAGAATATGACATTCCGTACTCCGCGTTATGTACTTCCGCCTGGGGGCCTCAGGCGCGGCTCACAACTCAAGGCAAGGCTACGTCAACCCGAAAAATTGAAAAAGAAGAGAAATCCGGGCATGGAAAGATGCTGTTGGCCGTGAGGTTGTCATCTTCCATCCGCATACTCTGATAATTACTCGCGCCTCACTCCCGCATCATGCAGGATGACCCCCAATGCTACCAATGAAGGTATATCCAAAACATTTCCGTGGAGCCGGCACGGGCCGCTGGTGCAAGCAAGGAGGCGCAAAAGGCCAAATATGATCCGATTTGCCAAGTGGACCACTTACACACACGGATTGGGCCCCCAGATTCGAACGGCACGCAGGTCGGATTGGGGGCCTCAATTGCACGTTCAACGTTTCGACTAATACGTGCACAACCATGATCGTCGCTCGCCATTGGTGAGAAGTTGAAATTAAGACTCAAGATAAGGAGTGTAATAAGAGTCCAGGAGAATATATCCCTTCTCATGGCGGGACACATGCGTGAAGTCGGCTGCAACCTGTCTCGGGCCCTACATACATGCACATGAGCGTTTCATGGGGCTGGATACCAACTTGCAGCCGGGGAATCAATCCAACAGCAAACGATTAGACATCAAAAAAAATCTAGGTAATTGAACCACGACGTAAGAGACGATTGGTAACGTTTGTCACGAGGAGGCAATCTTGCATTTGCGCCAGGGCATGTTTCAGGTCCACGTCGCAATCACCACTCTCACGGCCGGATGAATGGCCCCCATAGCTGCCGCGAATAGCTCGTCGCAGCTACCTCAATGGCTGTGTACATAGGCGTTACTGAGAAGATTGAGATGCAGTTTTGACCAGATTTGGGAGATTGTTTCTGGACCTGTCGCTGTACTGCAAGCCTTTCAAGTAGTACATAACCCATGCCTAGCCAACCTCCGTGTCTGCTCGCCTACCTACTTATTCCCTCTTACCCAGAGACACATTTTATTACCGCTCATATTTCAAGCTCTCTCTACCTTACTATGAGAGCTTTCAACAGTATCGCCTCGGCAGCGGCCGTCTTTGCAAGCTTGGCGAATGGCTTAAATCGCCGAAATGATAGCGTTACCGCCGCAAAGAAGTGTGCCTTCACTCTTTCAACTACAGATCCTAAGTTCGTTCGACCAGCAGGTCAACTAAGCGATGGAGTTCTCTGGCTAAGCGGATCTCAACCACCCGCTACTTTTTTCATTGATGAGCATAACGTCGTTACGGACTCGTATGGGTTTTATTGCTCCATGGCAGGTTAGTCTCCTCTATTCCTGACTTTTCTGTTCCACCTTGCTCCATCCGGTAGCTCGAGTGTGACGAACTCCGACTGATGTTCATGATAGACGGTTATGGGTTTCGGTGCCAGTCTACAAAGCCAGCGTCTCAAGGGTTTGCCATTGATGAGTACTTTAGGCTCTTCTACAACAATTCGTCCGCATTCTACGCCTGCCATGGCAATGATGATGGATATGGTGTTTTGTCGCAACTTGGAATTGAACAGAGCAGATGCATTGCTATTGACCTGAAAACGAATGGTTCTTGCGCGGCTGTCGGCCCTCCACCGCTCAAGGCTTCGCCATCGGAGGCAGTACAATCGACTATATGGGAAACGGCCACGGTAACTGCCCTTGCAACGCAGACTGTGAGCATTTTATCTACCGTATGCAATCATGAGCCACGTGCACAGTCCACGCCAAGCCCGCACGCCAAGGGTATCAATCGCCGGGACTTGGAGTGAGTACCAAATACTTCTGGCGCGCCCGACTCAAGAGCTTCATCATAACACTAGCTTTGCAGAGCTATATGCGCGCCTCAGAACCAGAATGCGCCTCCTCAGAACAAACATTCGCTCCTGAAGCGAGCCTCTGGGTACCTCAATACGTGCTGGAAGTACGTGAGAGACCAAATTACCAACCATTTCGTAGAACAGGGTGACATCAAATCGTTCGATCTGGATATGAACATAGACGCCTTATTTGCCACGTCCGAATACTTTGGCTGCACGGTCATCGTCATAGTTGGCAGAGGGAAAAATTATCATTGCACATCTAGATGAGTACAATGCGGATAATTGCCCGCTGGCCAGCGCGAGAGACACCGAAGTTAAACTTGTCCCACGAATTGAACAAAATGTTCACGTGCCGTTCTCGGAGGAGGACGACTGCGACGATTTGTACGTCGTCATCGCCGGCAGTGTCAGGGCGAACCAAGCCAACGGCGGCGTACGGGCTCTCATGAGTACCTTTTCTACCTTCTGGGGCATCCGCCCAAGTAATATCCAATATATATACTACCCGCCAGGACAGCCGACCGCGGAGTTTGGCGACCCTACGAGTTTCATCCCGGTTAAGGGTCGATCGTTCTTCCAGTGGTCAGCCTACGGCATCAGTGGGATCATGAAGATCTACCTGGGGAATGAGGAATCGAGGTTAGAAGCCCGTTTCAATTCTGACTGGACGCCTGCAGCCGAAGGCCCGACTTTTGGGAAATCTCCGGATACGACATATGGCAATACGATGGAAATATGAAAGGCCTGGCAAATATCGAGATAGTGATGAGAGATGGGCAGCGTCTATAGAGCAGGACTCTTGAATCCAGCCAAGACAATTAGCTGCATGTAACCATTTGTAGCACCAGAACCAGACACAGTTCTACTGAGTCTCCGTTCAAACGAAAATGACCTTTGGTGAAAGCAGAAGCAAGCGGTGATGGAAGGAGATAGGAGAATGAAACGAATACAGCAGCGCCTGCACCTTCGGTGTTCAGCGTCCAAGCTATCGCATCTGGAATCACTAGGCTGGCCGAAATGTCGGCACTTGGTGGCGGCGGTGAGACGATGAAACTAAGTTGGTCAAAGCCGACCCGGGCACCAGAGAGCTGGTTCGGCGATTAAAATTTTGGCCCTCAGTTGTGTATCTGCGGTAGAAATATTTCTCGTAGGCGTCTCGTAGGCATGATGAAGACATTGGAACGCACATCCTCTCACACAGCAGCCGAAACAGCTATGAGAGTTGTCGGGAAGCATGTTACGCCGAGGCGCCCTAAATTCGACATTGGGCTGGCAGTCGGAGTAAGCAACCGTCGATCAGGTGTGGGGAAGAACCCCTTGTCGCGAAATTGATTGAGATGGCCCACTGACGAACGGGGACGAAATTGAATCTTTTGAATAGATCAGAAGACCTAAACAGCCCTGCGTACGCAACGCAAATTCACTCTAAGTTGGACACAAGGAAGGCTGTGAGTATAAGTAGCATGACCTTGACGTACGACGCGCTTGCGGAGGACCCGTAACTCGTATCGGGGAGGCGGCACAAACGGCGCCAAGTTCAAACGCGCGACCTGTGCCAAACCTTCTTCACATGCATAATCCCTGGCGCCTGGCCATTCAGCCAGGCGCGCAATTTGAGGCTGTGCAGCGCCGACCGCCAATCCGGTCCCCTGGTGGTCTGCTTCGGCCGTGCCAGACCCCGGTCATTCTCCAGATTAGCTGGGCGTCCGGTCCCGCTCGCCAGCCAACATGCTTCCTTCTGGGTTGAGCTCGAAAGCGCGCTTGCGGCGTTGTCTATTTACGGGATGGGCCACAAGGCGCCCAGGGCTGAGTCGTTGCTCGGCAGACGCACTCTGACCTTTGCATCCCCGTTCGTGTCTCGACGTTTGGCGTTGATCAAGCAGCTCGAGGCGCACCCGTGTAGAGAGTGTGGGCGAGCCAGGACCGAGACGGCTTCACTTTCGCTCCTGCGGCGCAGTCTGCCCCTTGCCTCCGTCCACGACCGAAGCGCGACGAATTGGAGGGCCTTTACGCGCGACGACCGTCGCCATGGTTGACCATTACACGGCGTACAACATCGTCGGCGCGGGGCTGCTGCTGTTGACGGGCGTGCCGGCGGCTGTCATCTTTCTGGTCTCTTTATGCTGTGCGCGCCGGCGCAAGGATCCTGCGAGGTCATGGCTCGCGCTCTACAAGGCCGCCTTCGGCTTCTTTGTCCTGTGAGGACTTGCGCCCCCTCTCCGCCTCAATCTCCCCTCGCTCTGGCCATCTAACTGACCCTTACCTTAGGGGCGTGAAACTCTTGTTCTTCAACTATATCCTAGCAATCCTATACGATCAGCTTTTGGACCCGGCGACTCAGCAGAACGAAACCAGCATCACTTCCGGCATTCTTCGAGCGCAGATCCAGACGGGCATCATTGCGAGTTTCTTTGATGAACTTGGCATCATCTTTGCCCTCATCGCGCTCCTCAGCCTGGCCGTCGGCGCCAACGTCGTCGCAGAAAAGCGCTCGCCCCTCGATAGGGTCGTGCTGCTTGGCGGCTATGCCTTCGCTGGTCTGCTTGGCATACTCAACATTGTCAGCTTTGCGCTATCGGAGAAGCAGTATGACCTTGTATGGAGCGACACCTCCACGGACGACCCCGTGGTGACGAGCGAGGCTTGGAGCACGGCGAAGAGTGCAAATGATGTCGGCTTCGCCCTTCTCGTGCTTCAGATGGTCTTCAACATCGGAGTGCTAGGCAAGGCGATTCTGGTTGCGGTGGGAACCAGGTCGGAGCCGCGAGTTTCCGCTGTGAGTTCTACAAATCGCCGGGCAAACACGACATATCGGCTGGCTTACTGACTGTCCAGGCTACGAGGTATCTCGTCGTCTGCTGCACGCTCTTGCTGCTAAAGACGACTTACAACGTCGGCTACTGGGCCAAATACGTCCCCTTGGGCGATCCCCAGGCGCAAACCCCGATACGAGAAGCCTACTTTGCCGTAGTCGACGTCGTCTTGAACATTTGGCCAATGTTCATCCTCTGCGTCATCCTGTTCGCCTTGGGTAAGAAGAAGCAGCGAGGGCTGTGGTCGACCGAGCAACCCTTCATGATGGTCCGGCCCGGAGGCAGTGGCATGCCGACCCAGCAGACGCCTTGGGGTTTTGAATACGGCGCTGTTCCCCAGCCACCCATGCAACCAACTTGGGAGCAGCAGCAGCAGCACCAGTTGTACCAGCAGCAGCAGCCGGCATATCACAACCCGCAAGAACTGCCGCCGCAGCACTCAGCGCTGCACGCGCCGCAGTATCGCCAGGAGCTCCCCCCGCAGGATCACTGGCGAGGCGTTCCTGAGCAGCACAATCAACACCCTTACGAGATGAGCGTGGAAGGGTCCGCGTCGCCCCCTCCGCCGTCGCATTTCGAGACCATGGGGCTAAACCACCAGGCGGATGGGACCCCGCCTCAGACGACCCCCTTGCCGTACAACGAGAAGCATTGAGGGTTGGCGCTCTGCTTTCATTTCCGTAGAAGGGGCATCAGATACGCAGTGCAAGACGTTGTAGACTGTTTCGGCGTTGGGATGACAGCGCAGCTGGGAAAGATACCATGTAATTCTCTTCGCAGTAATGCTCAATATGTATAACCCACCAAAGCCCCCTGTCTATGTCACTCGTCCGGGCCTCGTCTAGTCTAGATCCTCTGTCAATTCCGCTGGCGCCACATACGGTCCATCCTCGCCCATCGTCCCGTTCACGTATCTGCTTCGGGTTAGAACCGCTCATACTGCGTCTTCGTGTCTACGACATACTTGGTGTGGCTGCCTCTTGCTGCAAGCTGGCCCTTGCTGTTGGTGAACGTTACTGTCGTGTAGGCAAGCGTCTTGCCAACTGTTCTGCGTCAGTACCTGTCAAGTCGCCGGAGACAGCTTCGGGCACACACTCTTGTCGCAAATGGCTGTGCCTTTGAGCATATCACCGGGTCGTCCACCTGGTGCGAGGTACGTCACTGAGCCTGGTTAGCAGAGCGCATGGTCCGCCTCGCTCCGGGTGGTCCTCACCATTCAGGTCGGTTGACACTCCAGTTGCGAATCGTCCTGTAGAAGCGACGGCCAGAGAACCGCCCAGGTCAACCAGGCTGGCAAGGGTTCCACCGTGGATCGTCTGGAGTCGGTTCTGAGACTCAAAGTCAGAAGACGACTAAACTCGTGCTCATAACTAGTGCACTCACGGTGTGATCCTTGTGAATGTCTAACTCAAAGTCGACGCGACCAGGAGAGGCGTTCACCACGCGGAACTGCGCGGCTGAATGTCAGCGACAAAGCAGGCGATGAAAGGTTACGGATGAGCAGCAAGATACCCGTGAACCTAGCAGTCTAGCAACTCGTCAGCTACTGACTCATTTCGTTATCGTGCTTCAATGCCTCTATGGAAGGCATCCGGGGGAATTGGGTCTGTCTTCTTACCTCGGCTCAAGACCGGAGTCGGCCATGAAAGACCGCATCACCTGGACATCAATCAGCATCTCCACTTCTGCGCACAAGAACCTGGCCAACTCACAGCCTTTGTGAAACCTGCAGGGGACAGTTTCTTTGCCATTGCCGCCTGTTGGATCCCGACGTTCCCTACCTTAATTTGGTCTGTGGTGATGGTTTCCAAGTAAGTCAGCTGTTCCTGGGCCCAGATGTGAGGCACGCCAGGGTCCGAGTCCACTGTGGCTTTGGCACCACCCACTGACGCAATTATCCGACCTTAACCCGGGGCGGCTCTGCTATTAACAGGCAACGACGTCGACATTTCAATGTCGTGAAGCCGTGAGCTGCATCAACACCCTCCACCGAGCCTGCAGCCTCCATTCTTGCCGCATCGGAGGATTTTTGTTCTATAATGCTTTAGCAACACTTTCATCACTGACGGACTGGTCTCACCGCCAACATGTCTGCCAGTCCGACGCAGTCGCTGCAGCTCGCGGATTACCTCGAGAAGCTGCCTGGCACGACCTTCAGGAAGCTCTACCAGCAGCCCTCGACGGCGTTTGCCATCTTCCGGCGCATGCTTCCGCATCTCGGTATGCGCCATTCCTGAAGAACTCTTGCCGTGTGTGCGCTGACTCTTCCAGCGAAAACGTTCGTGATGCGCATGCTCTACATGCCCAAGCCGATGCTTCTCAGCGACCTTGATCTCTGGGTCAAACCAGAGGCGAAACGGTACGACGACCTCCAATCTCGAATATGCGGGCTCGAGACTGACCTTGCGACAGGCAAAAGGACCAGGCGCTCTCGATCCTCCGCAGTCTTCACGTCATCCAGATATCCGTGCCCTCCAAGGAGAAGCCGCAGGAGATGTATCTGACGGCAAACTTCAAAACTTCCCTCCGCCTGGTACTTACTGGCGGCGGCACGCACAATTCCTTTGGCGTCCCGTCCACGCTGCTCATACCGCCCGAGGTGGACGTCCCGTTCCTCGACCGATACGCGCGAAAGAAGTGGGAGGAGATCCTGCACTTTGTCGTGTCCAGCGTGGGATACAAAAGCACCGGCGATTCTGTTGGACCGAACAAGAGTGTCAAGGAGCTTCTGATTGCTGGTCGATTGGTTGACAGGCAGCCGAACGGGAACGTCGGCATCACGCAGGCCGGCTTCACGTTCTTGCTGCAGGAGTCACATGCCCAGGTGTGGACGCTGCTGCTGCTGTGGCTCGAAGCGAGCGACAGCAACAGGGCGGCCGGCTTGGACACCGTGGATATGCTGTCATTTCTCTTTGTCCTGGCGAGTCTCGAGCTGGGCAGGGCCTACGACACGAATGCCCTGACCGAGCAACGAAGAAACATGCTGCCGTTTCTACTGGACTTTGGTCTCATCCATATACCTTCGCAGAAGAGGTCAATGTTCTTTCCGACACGTCTTGCGACGACTTTGACCAGCGGTGGCAGCAGCTTGCGTTCAATCAGTGACGGTGTCGCAGCAGCAACAGCAGCACCGCTGAACCCCGCCCTGTCCGGTCCGTTGGGGGGCGCCGGGGACCAGAAAGGCAGCGTCATCGTGGAGACTAATTATCGCATCTACGCTTACACACAATCGACACTTCAGATTGCGGTGTTGGCGCTCTTCACCAGATTGAACATGCGCTTTCCGGACATGGTCGCCGGTCGCCTCTCGCGCGAGTCCATCCGCCAGGCGATCAACTTTGGCATCAGCGCCGACCAAATCATCTCGTACCTGGCCGCGCATGCGCACGACCAGATGCACCGCACGGCCGCCCTGACGAACAAACCCGTCCTACCCCCGACTGTGGTCGACCAGATTCGTCTCTGGCAGCTTGAGAACGAGCGCATGAAGACGACGGGCGGCTTTCTTTTCCGCGACTTTGACGACCACAAGGAGTATATCGACACGGCCAGGTTTGCCGACGAGATCGGTGTGCTGGTCTGGCGCAGCGACAAGTCGGGAATGTTCTTTGCCAATAAGCATGAGCAAATAAGGGATTACCTGAAGAGCAGGAAGAGAGCGGAATAGGCAGGCTTTTGGGCATTCTGAAACAAAGATTGGGGAGCAAATTAGCAGAAGCTCAATCGGCAGAAGCTCGTTTTTCATGGCGTTGGGGCGCGTTGGACAGCGATGGGCGCAGACAGACGCAAAGCCGTCACGAGGGGCCTGCTAGGCCATTGTTTGGAACAATCTACCATGAGGAGGGTCCATTCTTGGTGGTGCTGTCGCCAGTTTATTGACTGAGATTATACAGCGTCATAGAAAAGTCGACATTATCATACAGAATCATACAAACTGAGCAAATCGGGTCTTTCTGGAGTCCCTCAAAGGTGCAAAGCCATTCTCCTAAAGGCTAGTTCATTACCTTCGCATGGCGGTGAACGTGTACCCTGAACCAGTCCATCGCCGTAAATCTCACAACACAATGCAGGGCGACGTCAAAATTACAAAACTCTGGAGCCGTTAGTCATATCATCATCGCATGTATCAAGCCTCGATACCGTCGCGGCTCCTCGCGCCACAGGGCCGTCGCCGGAACCCCTGAATCATAAAGGCACCGGGCCACGGTCGAAGAGCCTGACCGAGGCTGAAATCCATAATCAGTCACTATTCGACGTCTTAAGAGGACGAATTACTTGCGTTGGGGTTCTGCAGCTGGCCGCTGCCAATCGGCTGCCGCCGGCTCGTCGCAGCACCACGGTGACGCCGCCCAGAGGATCGCGTCATCATCTGTCCGGCCTGCTGCGACTGGACGCCCGAGGGATGCAGCATGGGCCGATCTTGACGCCGGGAAAAGTACTCCTGGAAATCATGCAGGGACTTTTTGGCCTCCACCGTCGAGCTGAGAAACTCGAGTCGGGCAAAAATGACTAGGTGGATGGCATCCTCCATCTCTATGTCCTTGACCGATTCCCAGGTGCGACCCTGTGCCATGAGACCGCTCTGCAGGGCCAAAAGCATCTCTGGGCCGCGGTTGCGGTTCATGTAACAGTCCGTGAGACCACTGAGCCGTCCTGTCCAGTACTGCATCGGCTGGGCAGTGGTTATTTGCGCCGCGGATGGCTCAGGGGTCGCCGAGCGATCTGGCAGAGCTACAAGCGTCGTCAAAGATGATCGTCCGGATGATTCTGCAGACGCGGGTGATGACTCGCGAGAGGATGGATCTCTGGAACGAGCTGCTGGTTGCTGCTGCGAAAGTTGGGGTTCCAATGGTAAGCTGGGAGTTAGGGTATCAGATGAGCCCGTCGATAGGCGCTTTGAGTCCCCGTCGGCAACCTTAGACTGATGCCGAGACTGTTTCGAGGCCTGTGACTTTTGCAGAGGAGAATGAAGAACAGAAGCGGACGGTGTCGATGAGCGATGCGAGCGGTCAGAGACCGACTTTGACTGGGTTTGCGACTGTCGTGAGATACCGCGCGATTTCTGAGATTCTTGCGTAGAAGTAGGAGACACGGCGGTTCGTTGAGCCGTAGGGAATGATCGAATTGCTATTTTGGCCCGCGACGATCCGCGCTCTTGAATTGCCACGGGACGTCGGGATTGCGCCGGTACCTGCCGTGGTAGAGGGCGGAGACCAGAAGGGACTCGTGACGGTGTGTTCGCTTGTGGTGATGCAGGCAGTGCTGACTGTAGAGAGAAAGTAGGCAACGGCCCAGGCAGCTGCGAGATAACAGGCTCTTGTCTAGCATCATCGAAGCCACCCAATTTATGGCGCGAGAAAGAGCTCTTCAATTCGTGCAGAACGCCCATGGTTTTTGACTTGGGCAACTTGCTCACCTGTACCGGAGTCTGCGAAGGGTCTCGAGCAAGGCTGCTAGCTGCATGACGTGGTCTACACTTGCTGCTATCGGCTGGTGCTCGGCCAGGTAAGGTCAAAGTCGTCGAGCTGGTTGGGATGAGAGATTTGGTAGGCTTGGAACTGCCGAAGACTGGAGCTGAAGGTCTGCGCAGAAATCGGGAGGCGTCAGGTCTCGAAGCAGCGGCCTGCGTCGCATTCGTGGCGTTGAAAGTCGAACTCGCAACGGTGGGACTCGCCGAGGGTCTCTCATTCTTTTGAAAGCTTGCAGAAACCCTTCGTGTGGTGCTTATGGCCGACGATGCCGCAAGATCGGACTGAGCAGCGGTGGATGGAGTCGTATTCCCAGACCAACCTTCAATCTCGTCAACAACAGAGAATTGTGCGCCTCTCTCGAGGGCCTGACCTCGGGAATTCCACACGGGCCCTGTCGGGTTCGAAATGACCAGTCGAGTTTTGTCCCTCTTGTGCATATTGAGAGGCAAGGCCACGCCTTCAGGTGCTCAAAGCTTGGTCGAACGTGCGTCTTCAAGTAGAGGAGCGGCTCACGAGGGACTTTGTCTGGATGTAGAGACGTGAGCATATAGACGAGCTGTTTTCTCACAGAAGCAAGTGTTCGAACTTAACAGAAAGTTTCGCTGACGTGACAGGTCGACAATGACAAATGCAATGAATGGGGGGGTGGAACAGCTCCAGTGAGTCTCAGTTTTTGTTGGTTTGCAGCCAAACACAACATATGGCTGAGCGAAGACGTTGTCTGCGGACTCGCAGGGACGAGACCGATGGAGAAAGGTTGAAGAGGGAGGTGAAGGTGCTTCGCGAGCTGTGCGCGACCAGACTCGAGAAACAAGGCTGAGGTCGGGCGCTTGCGATGTGGCGGCCCATCAGTAAAACTGAACAGCTGCGTGATTCACGCTGCACGAAATGGACAGCGGGCAAGCGCCAGCCAGGTCATCTGACCGACTCGGCTGTGAAAGAAAGAAAGCAAGAAAACACACCTGGCAGCTGCTGTCTGTGTCAAGACAGAAAGGGGCAAGTGGACATGGCAACCTGATTCATTAATCGATGCACCGCAGTGCCTTTTCGCCTTGGTACGCTGAAGAGATCCGAGGCAAATGGTCTAATCCACGCCTTTGTACATAAAGCAAATCTATCATCGCATTGCCCGCGCCTCATTCATCCCAACCCTGGATCTTAAATCGGAAGACGACGTCGCCTTCGCCCTTGGGAATCTGGTGCCCGTTGCCGTCCCACAACGCCCTCTCGACGAACGTCACGTTTCCGTCCCAGTCCACGAGCACCACCGTCTGCCTCTGCGTGCCGTACATGCCCGTCTCGAAGCCCGCGATTGCTTCCAAGCTTCCGTTCGAGTCGGGTCGCTCCTCTGCCCTGAGCTCCTCGACGGCCTTGCCGTCGCCGCTCATTGACGCCCAGTCCGTGCGGCCCTTGGCCTTGGCTTCCTGCATGGCCTGCTGATGCACCTCGTCGCCTATCGCAGGCACGAAGATGCTGTGCTTGAGCTCGCGGACGTACTCTTCGAACCCTGCCCCAGGCAGTCGCGCTGGGAGTGTGTCGGTGTCGAGGACTGAAAATAGGGACTCGATGAGCTCTTCTTGACTTGACTGTTTGCTGGTGGCTTCTGACACGACATCGTTGAGAAGACTCTTGCCCTGCTTCACCTTGGGCCACTCCGCGGGGTCGTTGTAGACGGTATTGCTGAGGCCCCATGTCTCGCCTCGCTGATGATGACCGATAAGAGGCACGTCGGCCGCCGTTCCTGCCCTGTTGCTGACAATGGCAATCCCGCCGCTACCTTTCCTCAGCTTGCCGCCAACCATGGAAAAGCCTCCGACGCCTTTGACGCCCTCGTTGGAGACGAGACGGTGCACGCCCGTCTCGATGCCGTCATCTGCGAGCCCACCGAGCCAGGACTTGACAATGGCGCCCCTGCTCTTGACGCCGCGAACGGGGTGGGCGGCGTCGTGCATGTCAAGCTCGCGATAGTTTGTCAAGACTGCCAGGGTACCCGTCTCTGTGATTCCCAGCCAGGTCCCCTTCTCTGCTCTCTGCAGGTCCCGCGCCGAGAGCACCCTCTGGCCCGACGTGGGATGCGTCCACCAGCTCGGGCGGGACGTCGGGCGCAGGATGAACTCATCGCGGTTGTCGATGAGGATGAGCGCATAGTCGGGGTGCGCTGTGGTGAATAATACGATGCACATCTTGCCGTTATGGCGGTTGTGAGTGTTGAGTGAGGATGCTTAGAAAGTGTTCCGGTTATGACGACATGGGAGTCGTGCGGCCTCGGCAACGATCAAGACGTGGTCAGCACGTACCACGCCAATTATATACTCATTCGGCAAAAGGGCGAAAGTTCGAGCGCTGGGCCAAGACTCATGGCAAACTCAGCTCATGATGGCGAATGCATGCAGCCAAGGACACCGGCACGTCGTCACTGAGATGCCCGCCGTCGTCAGACGACTAGTTGTGGCGACATCCGATATTCGCCGACGGGCCATGCGCTGGGAACAGGCCGCCTCTGGGCCGGTCCGCCCTCGCGTCGCGCCCCAATGCCCTTTCGCCCGACCGAGCTGCCCACTGACACGTGCGGCTCGTATTGCGGGCCTGCATAGCCCACGTTCACGGAGGATGGTTCGACTTGATAGCAAGGAGACACTTGGAGCCAACGGCCGCTGCGATGAGCCATTTCATGATGCTACACTTATCACCTGTCGATTCCCGTCGTGCCTATTCATAGTGACCGACGGCCGGCCCCACGCGGGATCGCGGTCTCACCCGCGCATTCCCTTCTCCGGAGGCAAGCAGCTCCTTTTCAATCCGTCGAGATCCGCCGTGGAACGGAAAGTGTGGCAGGGACAGTTTAAACTTTTTAATATTGAATTTAGAGATTCATCACTGGAGTTTCTCCTTGTGATCTTGGCATCTACATCCCTTCCAATGCACCCCCATTGATATCCAATTCTACATCATTACATTTTCCACCCGCTGTCTATTGCGCTTAGTTCTCGCTCATCTTTTGTTGAAGTTCAGGAATCGGCTCTGTGAAGAATTTTGTCAGCATCCGATCGTCGGCATGAATGATTGAATAAGGGAAAGGGTGCAGAAGCAGGCAACTTACCGCTGCAAAGAGAATGATGAGGTTGCTGCCGATAAAGGCGATGTAAATGCCCACGTCGCGCCAGCGGTTCTCAAAGGACATGTTGAGCGGCTGGTAGAACTCATCGCCCACCTTGTACGCGCAATACTCGCAGCTCTGCGTGTCGTTGCTGACGAGGTAACCGCGCCCGCCGTCGGCGAAGAAGGGCTTCATGTACTCGCCACAAGACATGCCATCAGGCGCGGTGAAGACGTTGAGCTCGCCCGGCCGGCAACGGACCTCCAGGCCATGCAAGGCCGTGGTGACCATGCCGCTGATGAGCCGTGTAAAGGGATCAAGCTGATAGAGCCAAGCGCGCCAGAAGCCCGGCATCTGCGGCGCGGGGATGGTGACGCCGCAGAAGAGAGAAAAGATGATGATGATGAAGGGGTCAAACTGCGCCGAGATGCGCGGCGACGGCGTCATAGAGGCCAGTCCCTGAGCCATAGTGACGGCAAAGATCTCGGTGATGAGCACTATGAGGAACTGGTAGCCTGCGCGCGCCGGCGTCGTGTCCAGGCCGGGCATGAAGTAGATGCAGACGAAGAAAACGACAGCGCAGAGCACCGAGTAGGGCAACTCGGCCGTGACGATGGCCGTGGCAAAGGTCGCGGGCGAGTACATCTTGGACGAGGCCTCGCGGAAGAAGAGGGCGCGCTTGATATGGAACATGACCTCGACCTGGCTGATGATCAGGGCCGGCAGCACGGTGACCTGGAACATGACGAAGACGGTGTACTGCAGCGACGAGCGCGAGTCGTCCAGGTTGAGGTACGTCAGGCCGCTGACGAAAGCGACGGCAAAGTGGTTGAAGAGGCGGGTGAAGAGGTAGTTGGGCGAGCGCCAGTAGGCCCGGAACATGCGTCGGCACACGACGCGCAGCTGGTGGTGCCATGGCGAGGCGTATTCCTTCTCCTGCTCGTGGGCTGACTCGCGCGCCGCGACGAGCCGCTGCTCCTTCATGAGCGCGATGGCCTCCTTGGCCACGCCGAGCTCAGGGCTCTCGGCCCAGATATCGGCCCAGTCGCGGTCGCCGACGCGGGGCGTGCTGCCGGCACCGATGGCCTCGAGCATGAACTCGGCGACGTTGTCCGTGGGCGCCGCCTCGGCCCCGTGGCGCCGTAGGTACGCGCGCAGGATGTGCGCGTCCTCGCCGATGTCGCCGAAGTAGACGGTGCGCCCGCCGCGCTGCAGCAGCAGCAGGCGGTCGAACATGTCGAACAGCGCGGCGTTGGGCTGGTGGATGGTGCAGAGGATGGCCTGGCCGGCCGCCGCCAGCTTCTTGAGGAAGCGCACGATGTTGAATGCGCTCTGGCTGTCGAGGCCCGACGTCGGCTCGTCCAGGAACAGCAGCAGCTCCGGCTTGGCCGCCAGCTCGACGCCGATGGTGACGCGCTTGCGCTGCTCCACGGTCAGGCCGGCCTCGGCGCTCCCGATGATGCAGTCCGCGATCGGCTCCATCTCCAGGAGGGCGATGATCTCCTCGACGTAGGCGTGGCGCTCGGCGATAGGCGTCTCGTAGGGCTGGCGCAGGTCCGCGGAGAAGCGGAGGGCCTCGCGGACCGTCTGCGTGGGCTCGTGCAGGTCGAGCTGCTCAGCATAGGATGTGGATCGCTGGAACTGCTTCCCGGGCTTGACGCCGTCGACGAACACGTCGCCCGTGATGACGCCGATGTTCTTTCGAGAGGCGAGAACATCGAGCAGCGTCGTCTTGCCAGCACCGGACGCACCCATGAGGGCTGTCAGCTCGCCGGGGCGCACATATCCATACACATTGTTGAGCAGACGCCGGGTTCCGCCGGGCACAGGGACGTCGTAGTTGAGATCCTCCCACGTGAGGATGCTCTCCGACTCGATCGTGAGGTCCGAGCCCATCTCGTTGGACTTGTCCTTGCGCTTGGCCTCACGCTTCTCCATCAGCTTCTCATTCAGTGCCCGTCGCTCCTTGTTCGGCCGCTGGTACACCTTGAACGAATTGCCGCCCATGCCAAACTTAACCACCTCACCGAGCACAACATTCATGATGAGGAAGAAGACAATGATGCCAAACACAATGCCCCAGTTGCGCCAAAGGTCGCCGGGGTAGTACGAGAAGCCCTGGGCGATGTAGTCTGGGCCGCGCACAAAGGTGGTGCCTGACTTGGAACCCGGCAGCGTGCAGACCTGGTGGTTGATGTCGGTGTACTCTGGTCCCGAGGGTATCAGCGAGTCGGACGTGCACATCATGTCGATGCGCTGGAACTCGTTTTGCATCAGCGAGCTGAAGATGAGACCCAGCACGTTGATCCAGTATATCCAGCGCAGCCACACCTTCTCGGACTGGTACTGGATGATGTAGCCCGAGGTCGTGACGAACAGCGTGATGACGACGACGGCGAACTTGATGGCGTAGTCGAAGTCGGGACTCAGGCACCCGATGATGCGGAAGAACAGCGTCATGGCGATGTTGGCGGACAGGATCAGGAGGTAGAAGGTGAAGAAGGCACCGGCATCCCGCACCAATCCTGTCATAAAGTACACTATGATGGAGAAGACCATGATTTCCGTCGCCGCGAACGCCTGGTCGACGATGATCTGCCCAATCCAGAGCGCCGACGGCCGGTGGAAAGCATAAGCCTTGTGCTTGTTGACAATGGCTCGGCCCAACATGGTGCCCGCCAGCTCGGAGAAGGCCTGGAACGCGTTGAACAAGAGAGCAATGAAGAGCAGGCCGCCCTTGCTGAAGGCGCTGGCGGACGTCTTGCCGAGGTTGAGATACAGCGTGCCGAGGACGATGGCGATGACGATGCTCCGGACCCACGCAAGGGTGAGGTTGAAGCGGTCCTGGATCTTGAGCGTGAACTGTCGCTTCATGAGCGCCCACACCTGCAGGTGGAAGCCGACCTGGTAGACGGAGCGCTTCGGGGAGCCGCGCTTGCTCTCCTTTACTGCCATCTGGAAGTCGTCATGCTTGTGCTTCTCCTGCTCCAGCGTTGTCTTGTACTCGTCGATGGCGGCCTCGAGCTTCTTCTGGTGAGCAGAGCCGCGGAACGCCTCCAGCAGCGTCGCCGCGTCGTGCGGCGCATTGTGCTCCGACCGACCAGAGGCATACTGCCGCTCGAACTCGTCGGTGCAGCCCGTCACGTAGTCGGGCGTGGTCTGTCGCGGGCGCGGCGCGAAGCCGAGGCCCTCAAAGTAGGCGCGGGCCTCGGCGGCGGGCCCAAAGTAGACCTGCTTTCCCTCATCGATGACCATGACCTTGTCGAAGAGGTTGTAGATGTTCTCCGAGGCCTGGTAGAGCGAGACAAAGGTCGTCGTCTTGTAGAGGTTGGTCTGGATGCGCAGTGACTTGACGAAGTCGAGGGCCGTGCTGGCGTCGAGGCCGCGGGTGCTGTTGTCCCACGAGCAGATGCAGGCGTTGGTGATCATCATCTCGGCGATGGAGACGCGCTTGCGCTCGCCGCCCGAGATGCCGCGCACGAAGTGGTCGCCGACGACCGTCTTGCGCGTGTGCTCGATGTTGAACATCTTGAGCAGCGTGCCGATGACGTGCGCCTTGAAGGCGTCCTTGGACATGTTCCCGGGCCGCTTGGCGGGCATCTTGGTGTCGAGGGCGAAGCCCAGCGTCTGCTCGACGGTGAGGGTCGGGTGGTGGATGTCGTCCTCGGCGTTGTAGACGGCCTCGCCGCGGTAGCGCTTGAAGTCGCGCGCCGGCCACGGCCCGTAGAAGACGTCGCCCGTGACGCTCGTGTAGCCGTGGCGCTGGTTGGCGATGGCCTTGAGGAACGTGGTGCAGCCGGACCCGGGCTTGCCCAGCACGAGCACCATCTCGCCCGGCTTGCACACGCCCTGGAAGCCGTCGAGCAGCGTCGCCTCGACGGGCTTCTTGCCGAGCCCCAGCAGCTTGATGACGGGGGTGATGACGTCGGAGAAGTTGATGAAGGCGTTGGGGAACACCTGCACGTAGTTGGCCGCGCCGCCGATGCCCTTGACCGTCAAGCCATCCCAGCAGGCGCCGAGGTGCTTCTCCTTGATGCCGACGGCCTGGCCAGCTGCCAAGTCTCCACGCAGAGCGGTCTCGAGGTCAAAGACGGAGTCGTCCTCGTCTTCCGAGTTGGTACCATCGATGCGGCCCTTTTCGGGATCGCCGTGTCTCCTGCTGGCTCTGCTGGCCCTGCGGCTGGCTCGCGAAACCCCGGTGAACTCGCGCTGCAAGTCTGCGAACTCGGCCTCTGCTTGCGCCACGGAGATGCCCATCCGCTCGCGGGTCACGTCGTCGTGCGATCCATTTCCGTCAGTGTCGAAGCCTTCTCCAGACGAGGTAGAGTCGCGAGATCGGCGGTAGGTAGCCTCGACGTCTGCGGAAGAGTGGACGCCTGTGGCCGTGGAAGCCTTTGTTTGGTCGACCTGTTGTCCCATCGCAAGACGATTTGCCAGATTCGCCCCCTGGCGCAGCTTCCTCTGATATTTGGGGCCAGATCAGGGTCGTTGGCCCTTTTTTGGTAACTTCAGATTTGCAGCCCGGCGTGTATCGGGCGGCGAGAAAAGCGTCGCGGCGACAGCGTCGTGACGATCTTAGGAAGACTGCGCTCGAACAAACCGGGGAACACGGTATCGATTAGGATATATAAAAATGGCTGCAGTGTGAAAACAGACACGGAGTGAACTTTGGAACTGATTCGGAACTGAACATGAACTTCGGGGCAGCTTGAGTGTAAGTGCGTGCGCGATCGTCCCTCGCTCGGCCGCCGCCGTGTTGCTGCCGTCCCTTCGTGCAGGCGATTCACGGCGAAGAAAAAGAAAGAAGATAATAAATCAGAAAGATACAAGGACGAAGGCGGTGGGAGAAGGGAGATCTTGACTGGGACAAGGATCAGGAGATCCTGCGCAGATCTCCTGAACCGCGCCGCTCCAGTCCCTTCCCATCTTTAGCAAGATGGGCCGGGGAAATGCTAGTGTTAGCGAAATGGAATGACATGAAAAATCGGGGCGCCGATGACTCTGAAGCGGGTGCCAAGCTTTGGCAGGCCGGCGTATTACCAAGCAGCGGCGGGAAAGCTGCCAGCAGCAAATTATCAAGTACGATTGTGGAGAACGGATCCGCGATTTGTCCCGTTTACGTACATACCAACTCGGTTGGAAGAGAGGGTGAAGCAGAAAAAAAAAGCTCTCCACAATATACGTTACTGGTGACTTTGCCGGCCGGATGGGCGCGCATGGCGCCAATGGCGGGGTGCACTTACACGAGTCTTCTCATCGGGAGACATGTTACAAAGTCAAAAAAGTCGCCGTTCACAACGCCGTGTACTCACGGTTGAGGCCAGTTCCAGGGAGGAAACCCACTCATGCCACTCCACTGCAGGAATGCTTTCCACATTGCGAGAATTCGACCCTTTCCAGGGGTGTCGTCGCCGGTGGGAGGTACTCGTAGTCCAGGGGCCCGTTCATCGGCCTTGGCCGCCGGCCACTCAGCCTCTCCAACGCGCACCACCTGCAAACGTTAAAGTGGTTGACGGGCGGCGCCGACAGCAACCTCGGCGTGGGGGCACGTTTGCCGACGGACGTCAACCGATAGGCGGGAACCCACCCGGCCTTGACTCAGTCGCCCACAAAACCCTGCCGCCCAGCATCTGCACGAAGAAAAACGGTGATCTTTTGCGAGGATGCGCATCTGCCGTTCCTGCTACGCTGTCGAATTCAAATGTTAAGTATGGTCTTGTGGAAGGCACAGCGAACGGAGCGCCCGTGTCCCGCGAATCGGCCCCCGAGCGTGCGTCCTGTGCCTCATCCGCGCTGCTTTGGCGTGCTTGGTCGCGTGCATCGGCGCAAATGGTGGAGAATCATTGGGCTGGCGTCACAAAGAGTCAGGTCGACTCATCCGGCGAGCATGCGACGGCCCGAGCGAACCAAATAGGAAGTCGACCGTGCACGGGGCGTTTGCCGACTCCCGAGCGGGAACCCCGTCCGCGGGTTTACATAGTCCGTTCAATGTAAGTACTCTGTACGCCGGACACTTAACGCCGATACATGTAACTAGTTAGTTGGCATTGTCCCCTCCCCAGCAAGTACAGTGGAAGGCGTAATTAGTGCCGCCCTTTGTTGAGTTATTTAATTAAGTAGCGACTGCGATGAAAGTGGCTTTGTAGTGAATGTAGTAACGTACAGGCAGGTACAGGCGCTATGGGCTCTAACAAAGGGCGCACTGGCCTCGGCGTGGGTTAGACAAACTCCACATACACCAGCAGCGGTGGCGTCTCTAGCTCTCCGCAACAACATAGTACAACCACCACGCTACGATCTTGCTGAGTGGTAGATACATGAGACGGATAACGATTGCGAGTTAATGTAAGATCCCTGTGAGCTAGAAGGGGAGATATAGGCGCGTGCCGTGCCGGGTTGTGAGCTTTGGGTGTAACTTTTAATGAGCGAGTCGGTAGCGACCTCTTGACACCGACAAGCTCAAGTCTTTCCTTACTACTCACTACCTATGGAGTAGAGGATCTTGAGACAAGGAATTAATGGCATTGCTATTCCTATCTAACTATCCAACCCGTGACTATCTCTGATGCCTTGTCTAAAGCTTGTGTCTCTAGCGGGGCATCACAATGAGAGTCTTGTGGGCGTAGTTACAATCCCATAAAGCCAGTACAGTTTATGATTCCCTTTAGCTCAGGGCGATGACGCCGAGAAAGTTAGGTCATCGTCGTCACCAGGAGAAGAACTCTACTCCGCAGTATGTGGAAGAGAAGTATCATAAGTCTTGCCTCTCATAACCTGACCTTATTTACTCGTCGATGGCGCTCTCCCTGGAAGCTCAACCGGATGTATTTCATTTCCCTCCATTTCCTGCGCAGTCTCCACGTGTAGTTCTGTCGGGTACTGATGCTGCTGCGGAGCCCCCTCATACTTAACTACTCGTACAGACTCTCCTTGTGGGCGCTGGCGTTGACGCCGCCATAGCAGCACCCCAGCCACAATAGACAAGATCACGAGCGGGACAGCTACGCCTATAGCTATCTTGACGCCGGTCGAGAGGCCGCTGTTATCGTCCGAGGCAGAGGACCCGTCCGTGGCGGCTGAGTTGGCGGAAGTAGTCGGCTCCGAGGTAAAGCGCGTAGTGCTGCCGGCCGTAGTTGCGAGGTCCGTCTGCTCATATACCATTCGAACGCCAAAGGCGTTAATGCCGCCGGGTGCCCAGACTGATTGCATCACGGTACTCGTAATGCCATCATCGCTTAGGGTTATCGGCACTGTCGTCGTTGATTGTGGCGGCGGCTCCCAA
Source organism: Tolypocladium amazonense (assembly GCA_024340795.1). Taxonomy (NCBI): domain Eukaryota; kingdom Fungi; phylum Ascomycota; class Sordariomycetes; order Hypocreales; family Ophiocordycipitaceae; genus Tolypocladium; species Tolypocladium amazonense. The sequence goes on from JALHCE010000058.1 coordinate 23,356, forward strand.
GTACAGAACAACGTCGCCCACAAACCCGTCAGCGTAGATGGCTTTAAGCATGATAGGCTAATGTCTTTATTATACGTCGGACAGCAGGTTACGGTCGTCCGCGAGGTGTCTCCCGTGTTATCATGGCAGGCGGTGACATAGCCCGAAGGGCAGACGAGTCCTGGGGAGAAGTACGATTCGCTCTGTGACTTGAAATTGCTGGGCATGCAGGATAGCATCGTGTCCATGACGGCCAGGCCATGGTATCCGTAGATCCCGGTGCAGTCTGCTGGTCGGGAAAAGGCCGTCGTAAGAGGATTGAGCGCAAAAGACGTGATGGCGGGCGCCGCTCTCGCCGTCGCCGAGGGCATCCCGGTCGCTATGGTTGCGGTAGAGGATCCTCAACTTTCGAGTCGAGAGGTTGTGAGCCATGTATAGGCGCGTATTTTGAAGCGCCGCGTCTTCTGCTAACCAGCAAGACTCGGCTAAGAAGGGCAAAGTTGAACAGCCGCGAGCATCGCCCCTGAGGAAGAGAGCCTCGGACTGTTGGGCGCGCTGCTGGGTTGATTATGCTGGTTGGACACGGCAAAAGTATGCCCACCCCTGCTGAACGGCCGTCGTCCTTAGGCTCATTGAGCCGAGGCCTGCGCGTTGTCGAGGAGCGCTTAATCTGCAGCCGCAGCGGCAAGGGGCGGCGCAGCTCCTAATGGAGGGCTCGTCGACAGCGATACTCGTCGACAGCGATACTCGTCGACAGCGATACTCGTCGACAGCGATACTCGTCGACAGCGATACTCGTCGACAGCGATACTCGTCGCGGTGAGGCGGGCCTTGTGCCCCTTTGGCCATCTAGCGCTCACGGAGACATTGTTTCGTATGATTTATTGAAGAGTTCACGGTTTCCCTCTGGAGTATTCCGTATGGTTCACCCAAAAGGCCCAGCCTCTGCGGCTCCTACAAAACTCCGAGCTGTGTGTGTAGCAAATGCCTCCGCACAAGGCCAGCAATTGACTGTGGCTGACTAGTGTCATCTCGTTTAGTTTCCTAATACGTGAACAAGCTTTTCATTACAAACCACGATAAATTATGCTTCAGCTAGTAGTATCACCCACGCCAATGAATAACCTGCCACATCGGGATATTCAAAGCACACGAAGCGAAAGTGCAGCTGCATATGCCCTTGTTGTGTCATATGAGTTGGCTCGTGAGCAGTTGTCGTCTTCCGTCGATCTTCGACAGGATATGGCGAACGACGTAGCGGAACTAACCCGAAGAATGAGCAAGCTGAGCTTATATAATAGTAGCAATATCGCTCAAACACAGCTATTAAATACAAAGATCTGTCAAGGTCGTCCACAGAAGCGCCCACCTACACTGCATCGAAGCTTTATGCATTGAGCACTTTAGATCACGCTCACAGCAGAGCGCATCGCCAAAATGCTTTGGAAAGCGAGTGGTGAGTAGATAGTGAAAGAGAGTAGCCAATGGAAGCCTTAAAACGCGTAGAAGGGCTTCTTCTACCTGAGCGGGGCTTGTCCATCTGCATTAGCGCTTACGGCAGTACCAGCCCCAGGTGACTGACTGGTCACCGGGTCGGCCCGTCTAACGCCCCAACGTCATTGTCGCGATCCTTGTGCGACACACAGCTCGGAGTTTTGTAGGAGCCGCAGATTCAAGTAAACAAAGACGTAGCATTGCAGGTAAAAAATGTTATATTAGACTGCCATTTATGCCAGCGTGCATGTAGTTTTTTTTTCTTTGTTTTTTTTTAAAAAAAAACCTTTGCACTCTTCACATTGAATTCGTTCCCAAACAAACGAGAGCTAGCAGGCTTCAATTCATCATGATTTGCCGTCTATTTCTGCTGGCTTTCCTCGGCTCGGCATTGTGCAGCGAACAAGCATCTACTCCCTTGGTTAAACTGCAAGCCGGCAGTGTGCAAGGGTCGCTATGCGACAGTACCAATGTTCGCAGGTTTCGCGCAATTCCGTATGCGCAGCCACCGACCGGTAAAAGACGGTTTATGCCGCCGTACACGACAGATGTGGTGCTTGGCTCTGACGGCCATCCATTCAATGCGACGCAACCCGCCGTTCCGTGTCCCCAGTTCAGTATCAAGTACAGTGAGCCTGGGCCAGAGTCTGAAGCATGGTACGTTGCATCCTGGAAGAGAAGCCTTCATTACTCCGAGGAATAAGTTTCAATGGAAGATGAGATGAGCAGAAAGAGGCCTTTTAGTCAGAAATTTGAGAAGAAGAAAAAAACGATTGCGCTGACTTGCTCATTACGCCAAAAAGCTTGACTGTCGACGTCTACATGCCAGCCGACGCCGACCAGAAATCACCAAACCTGCCCGTCAAGGTATGGACATACGGCGGCGGCGATGAAGGCGGCAGCATCAGCGATCCTCAATCTGACGCATGCAACCTCGCCACGGATGCCGTGGTGGTCGAGTTCAACTACCGAATCGGCCCGCTTGGCTTTCTCTACGACCCGGACGCCGGAATTCATGGCAACATGGCCATCCAGGACGCCCTGGCCGCGCTGCAGTGGGTACAGGACAATATCGCAGCGTTTGGCGGCGACAAGACGCACGTGCTTCTCTTTGGACAGAGCTCAGGCGCGGACAACGTATTTGCCCTTTCGACGCTCCCCGGTGTGGATCGTCTCATCTCCGCTGTCATTCTCGAGTCGGCGAGCAGCCTCGTCACATCACCAAGAGACATTGCCCAGACAGTCGGCCAAAGCTTCGCCCAGGAGCTCAACTGCAGTGATACAAAGGTCTGTCATTCTTACTGTTTGCCTCCATGTGTCGCCCCCGCATCGCCGCTCAACCGCTTATTTTTCAAACGTCTTCTTCTCCGGCCGTGCAAGCAACACAGTACGAGTGGGCTTGGTGGCGGGCTCAAACGTGCTAACTCTTGGCAACAGTCATCTCTATCTTGCTTGCAGTCTTCTTCGATCCAGAATATCAAGAAAGCGTATGCCAATATCCCCGCCGTGAATCAGAGTACGGCTCCAGGTCAGAATCTAGATGTCCCATATGGCGTCTCTCTACCCGACACCTTGAGTATGCCGAGGGTCGTCCTCGACGGCCGGCTCTTCACGCAAGAGCCGCTTCGTACCGGGCCCAAGGTACCCGTTTTGGCAGGTGCAGGTAGGTCTATCGAATCAAGTTTCGTAACGAACGCTTTGTGTAGCGACTGACCTTTTGGCCTCTCTTCTGGCTACTTTGGTATCTCAAGACCAGACAGATGCTGCTTTCATGTCAGTCGCTTATCTGGCGACCAAATACAAAGGCATCAACTTGACCGAAGAAACCTATGATCGTTTTCTCGCGCTCTGGGGTCCGAAACTGGGCGCGGCAATTGGGAAGGAATTTCCTCTGTCCAAGTTCAATGCGTCTGGATCCACCAACGATGCCGTGTATGAGGCGACCGCCGTTGTTAGCACACTCGCCGGCTACATCTGCCCGTCCTACTATATTATGCAGTCTGCACAAGTTGCAGGCGTGGCGGCCTACGCCTATCGCTTCAACCACACGCCTTCCTGTCCATTTGAGCAGTCATCGCCGCAGATGGGCTCGGAGCCCTTTCCTCCAAAGCAGGCGCGAAACCTGTTTGGACCCTGCCATACCTCGGAACTACCTTTTGTCTTTGGCAACCTTGATCGAATGCCTCTAGGCAATGGTACCTGCAACTCGACGGCGGCCGAGCACGCGTTGAGCGACGAGATGAGGGCGTCATGGACGGCCATGGCTGCGTCGGGTAGTCCAAAGACGCCGGCATTGGACTGGCCGCGCTTCGATACATGCGGCCGACAAGGCGTACTGTTCGGCGAGACGGGGGTTATCAGTCAGCTTCAATTCACTAGCTGTCAGTTTTGGGCCGAAGCATGGAATGAACTGACTGACGGACGCCTGTCATTCTTGACTCAGAATGCAACGTGCCCTCACGGCAGCGCACCGTCGTCTTCAGCATCTGCCACAACAGGTTCGTACAATTCTATTTGCCTGATGGAACATTTTATTAACATTCCACAGCTGCTTCTGGAATTCCGACGGTTCCCATATCCAGCTCCAGCTCAAGTAGGCCCATCTGGCTATCCTTGCTTGTTCTTGACTGGATTCTTGCCTGTACCGTTTTAGCCATATAGGTCGCGGACATTCTAGTTTCGTTTAACAGACCGCAGAGCATGGATTTGCTGACACGTACAACGACGGCTACATCACCTACACAGATCTAGAGCAGAACAGCGCTGCCCTCAAATCAAATCACATCAAACAAACATGTGTCTTGGGATCTTTCTTGAATCAAACGCTTGAGCATGCCGCCACATCGACGCAAATATTTGGAATCTTGCTGAAGAGTATGAAGTGACGGAATTAAATATTGAACTTTCCGGGGCCGATCAAGAATATACTTCGTTTTTGTTGGTCTTGAAGTCCTTTGAAGATATGGCTTTTGTTCATAGCGGTGTAGATGACCTGAAAATCCAACTGTGATGCTCCTGGAGCTCGTAATTGAAGGCACTGGACTGTTTCGGAATCAACTTGCTGAAGGTCTTGTCTAGAACTCATTATATAAACCCAGGTCTCGAAGAGATGGTGTAAATAGTGATTTCCTTCCTAGAAGTCGTTAGTGGCATGCGTCAAAAATAGGCCGTCTCTAGCAGGATCCTACTTCGTCAAGCTTTGATACCATGATCTCGTGCAAGGTACCAAGCTGTAGCCCATCTCGAATACCAGGAATTTGCAGTGCATTGAGGAATCCTGGCATAAGGCCCCCGTGTTGGAGCAGTCTCCGCAAGATGCCTGCTTTGTTGGAACTGAGCCTGGCCCACCAACGTTGTTCCGCCATCGACCTACAAGCGCCGTTTTCGCAAATCTTCCACGCTATATAGCCGTCGGAGAAGGTACATTCATTCTCATATTCTTGACTTATAATCTCCAAAGCTTCGAATGAGAGATCTATATGATGTCAATAAACTTCACATGGGCCCTTTTGTTGAACGTTTGCCATACCCACATAAAGCTCGATGGGCCACCACAGGTCACCCTTTTGGAGCCCCTGCCGATGAAATTCTTCCAAGGCCTTCACTCGACTTCTACCCTGCGCACAGATTATATAGGAGTTTGGCGGTAGGCAGAGCATAGGAAGTTCTGTGTTCACCCTGAGTTCGGAGTCGGTAAGATCTAGATTTTTGAGTGCTGTCGAAAACGCGCTGGCGTTTATGCTTCCCCATATCTTGTGCCTCGGATTTGCTCGATCGCATCCTTCGCGACTGAAAATTCTCGCGAGGTGTTGAACTTTTTCTTTATTAAAATTAATATCGGCGGCTGTATTATCGGGATAGAAGCGAAGCGCATCGATAGGAACTCGGACGTTGCCGCAGAATTTCGATGTTCTTTCTGCTGCCAGACTTAGTGACTGGGCTTCTAGGCGACGAGAAGGCACAATGATCTTTTTGAAAGTCAGCCTGATTCCTATGTACTAAGGCTAGAACTTGTTAGAGACGGGGGTTTGTCCGAAAACAGATCTTGGACCCGAAGGACTTTACCTTCTGCTATGAACAAAGCAGCTGCTCTGAAGAAGGCCAGGCCCAGGCGGATATATTTTGAGGGCTGATGTCAGATGATATGAAGTCTACCCTGTTTTATTCTTGATGCGTCCCAAATTGATCCCAAACATATACTGTCCTACGACAAGACTGTGGGGTGGGACACTTGTCTCTATTAATAGTCTAGTCTATACACTGGGACTCTATCGTGTTCCCAGGTTTTGTAGTGAATGGAGAGACAATGACTGGCTCAATATGATGGAGGGATCCAAGAATCGGTGAAGTCGTCTACCAGCACAGCTAATAGACAAGACACTTTTGCACGGGAATCTTGTGATTTTGAGACCGAAGGTTAGCGCATGTGCTGACCAGCTGGGGGTCTCAAATCATCCACCCTTTTTGGTAAACCAGCAGAGTACCAATGGCACAGACCATGACAGTTATCACATGCTCCAGTTGTTGACGAGAAGCTCCTACACTCCTCGTTGTTTTCGCAGACAATATGTGTGCAACGGTGTGCTTGCCGACTTTCAAGCTTTGCGGCTTCTCGTCTCGAATAGAGGTCCAAATATTCTGCATGCATTTGTTCATAAGTCGAATACTTTTTCAGTACCTCCTTCAGCTTAGCTGGACCCATAATCTCGATGTCGGAGGCATATTTCGTAGGGGTCGGCTGGTAAGTCAAGTCGTCGGCCATGCGGAAAAGACGTTGACCCTCTAAAACAAGCCACACCTGGCCGTCTATGTAGCCATGATATGAGCCAATGAGATCCGCGTGTTTAAGGGAAAGATCATCGTAGTCGTTCGGAACTGAGTAGTATTTGATTCGTGGTTCTTCATATGGGGGATATTGCCAAATATCGCGAGACCCAGGGTCTGGTGCGGCCGGAATCGATGCCATGACGAGGCTTGAGAAAAGATTAAGCAAGGGAGTAAAATACATGATCTTTAGGTCATTGCCATATGATGTGTTCTCGAGCTCTAGAATAGTGAAAATATCCGAAGTCGACATTGGTTTTCTGGGTCTGCCCTTTATATGTTATAAAGCGGTCCTTTATCTAGGCCGCTTTGTTCGGGAGCGGGGTCGCCAACGCCGTGAATTCCTAGGTGGCAGCCTCTCTCTCCCTGAAGATGTTTACAACCCCAGAGAAGTGTTGGCTAAGCACAGCTTCTGTATGTACATTGAGTACTGTACAGCAAAGAGGGCAAGACGGGACAAAAGGACTTCGTTCGACCAACATGCATATGCAGCAGGTTATTTCCCTGATGAGGAATACGGATACAACCCCAATTAGACATTTATAGCGAGAAGCCCTACATTTGGTCACACAATGTCGCATTATCGACCAACAGCATTCAGCGCATTAGGGGGGTAGCATACAATTACATCGCTCTTTCATCGACGAACCGACTAGATCGATCATAGTTTCCTTCGCGCGAGAGCCCTTTTTGAAGGCACTCCAACACACTTAGCGCCGGGGGGGGGGCGGGGGGGCTTTGAGAAGGACGGGCCCTGTGGAGGCGCGCTCCAGACGGGGATGCGATATTGTGCTCACTTAACCCTGACGGCTATGGGATCGTACGAGTACGAGTATGAGATGTATAATGACAGCTTGACTTCACCTAGAACAGAAGGCGCTCTGGGCCAACAGGTACCTTTGCTCACTCAACCCTGACGGCCATGGGGGAGTACGAGTACGAGTATGATGTACGATGACAACTTGACTTAACCCAGAACAGAAGGCGCTCCGGGCCAACAACCCGTCCCTCCCCGTTGACCAGCAGAAGCTATCGTTGGCCCAGTTGATCATGCTCATTCCCGAAGCTACCTACCTTGCCGATCTAGCCGGCATGTCCGCTAATTAGGAGGGAATGTCTGATCTAGATACGAGTATAAGGCTGAGACTCGCTGCAGGCAAGCATCTTGAAGCTTAATCCAGAGCCCCGTCTTAAGGCGGCAAAGCAATACATATAAGTAGTATCATTAAAAGGCCTGGATTGGATGTCGCTTTACTGCCTTGGGATCAAACGGATCGGATGAGCCGGGACCAGGTCTTTTATCGCTGTTAGGCCGTTTTAGAAGATGCATTGAGGTACACACCCATTTCCCTACTTGGCCAAAAAGCTGCCGTTGCTATAATAATTAACCGCCAAGAACGTGAGACACGAACTACGCCTTCCACTGTAGCAAGTAACTTAAGGGTATTTGCTAATTCACAAATCCAACGGCTTGCCGTTCATTCTCGCTCGTGAGTGATCGTCCGCGGGATTAGGCGAGCGGGGAACTGAAACTCCTCTCGGCGAACTTGCGCCCATGCAGCGAGCTCATTGGATGCCGTTCCCTGCTCTTGAAAATATGCACAAGCTGTCTAGGTTGTCTCGTGGTATTCTCAAGATGCACGTTATCACCGTGCTTCGGGTCACTGTCGATGACGGCGTCATGGCTACGCAACTGAATTACAATTTATAGTGCCGACCAACCAATAAGCTCTGCATGCGAATCTATCCTGCCTCTTCGTAGCAAACCAATTATCACGGACCTAACGCCAGTCTATCCTCGACTGCACTTGACAATCGCAGTGCATGTTGCATTCCCCACTTCAATCCGCTATCAATCTCATCAACCTCTGACGCGCAGCCGCCATGCTTCAAGACGAGGCCAGGTCCTCATGATTCTCGAGGCCCTTCATATTCGTCTCGCACTCAGATGTCAAAGCCGCTGCGTAGCACCGCATGTAACCACCGTGCAGAGAGTTGCCGAGATGCTGTCCGAGGCGCCTCCCGCTGCCGCAATGGAACTCCGTCAGACTGCTAGAAATCGCGACATCTGAACGTTATAAGCGGGTGGCGGCTGGTGTAGGACTATGGCAGCTCCCGAGAGACGTTTGCGTGAGACGATATGCACGCGGCGTAGGTACAGCAACAACCATTGCGGTGCTTACCAACCCAGCTACGTAAAGCTTCGTCTCGCCCCTAGGCTACTCCAGCGCAGCCCAGTACCGAACGCTAATCAAAGCATCATGCCTTCTCAAACAGATACATCTCCACAGTCTGGCTCTCCTCACCCAGAACCGGTAGCGGCAAGACCTGCTTCTCCAAGGTCTGCCACCCGTCATTCGCCATCAGGTCAAAGAGCGCCTGCTCAGAGGTATGCCTAGGCTTCGTCGCCAGAAAGACCCTCGTCGAGATTGGCTTGTCGCCTGCCGCCGGGTGCTTCACGTTGGCCGCGTGCAGCGCAGACAGCGTCCCCACCAGAGCGGGCAGCACGTCGACGTTGTAGGTGCAGTCGCTGAGCATGACCAGGTCCCAGCGTCGGCGCTGGACCTGCGGCCCGAAGCGTCCCTGCTTGCCGTGGTTCCAGTTGAGGTTTTCGTAGAGAATGTTGGCGTTGCCGAGCTGCGATCCAGAGTGGTTGTGCTTGAGGAGCGCAATGTTGGACCGCGCCCGGCCCTCGGCCTCGTCCAGGTCCGTCAGGAGAATGGTGCAGTCGCTGGCGCCGCGCGGGTACACGGCGCAGAGGCCCGTCCCCAGGATGCCCACGCCGCAGCCGAGCTCGAGGATGTTCATGGTCTCGCTGTCGTTGAACATGCGCCGTAGCGCCTGCATGCATGGGTGCTGGCTCGAGTCGAGCTGCGGGAACTTGTAGATGCCCGCAATGGCGGACAGGGCGACTACGCCGCCGTCCCAGATGTGGCGGGCGATGCTCTCGCCAATGTCCTCCTCGACCTCGAGATACTCGGGCGGCTCGCCCGTCGCACTAATGCGAAGCTTGCGCGTGGAGATGTCGTCGTCGGCCTCGTGCCCGTTCAGCGCTACCCGTACCGGCATCACCAAGCCCTCGGTATAGCCTAGCGACGGTTTCGCTGACACGGACGACAGGATGCTCTGGAGACCTTCCGCCGAATAGGCCGAGGCCGTGCTAACGCAGAGCTCGACCACGTCCCCCGACATCATGGCATTGACCGCCATGGCCGGAAGCTCGTAGACTGGTTTCGCGACTCGCCGTCCAGGCAGCCATTGCAGCTTTCCTCGCTCCGACAGCTCGCACGACGCGTTCCCCGACGACGAATAAATGTCCGCGGTGACGACCAGGTCGATAGGCTCCTCTGGGTAGAGGAATGACTCGCCTAGATCTGTCGTGATTGTGAAGACAAGCTCTGTACGCATTCCTCGCGGCGACAGCACCACCAGCTTCGGTGGTCGAAGGAGCCGGATGTAGTGCATGGCTATGGTGTGAGTGCTGAGATTGGAGAAGTGGGATTGCTCGAGGTGTTGGTCGGGTAGGATCCAGGCAAAGAATCGCGCTGCCGAAAGGGCACAGGTTGCATTTCTATATAGAGCAGAGCGGAAGATTATTCCTCAAGGTATATATTTGTTGTGCGAACACGAGCGATTGAGTGAGTTGGCGTCAGGAAGTAGGTGATTGACGTTGAAATTTCCCCTCAAACCTGATTTCGTCGTCGCTGAAGCGTCAAAAAGCTTAGTCATCTCGATACATGAACTGAACAAGATCCTCTCGTGTTTCCCAGCCTTTGTCGCTTTGAAAAAAGAATTGTTTATGTTCGCTGAACAAGAGCAGCTTGTCAAGATTCTACCAGTGGTGGCCACGCAGGGCATGTTTGTGAAGTTGTCGGTTGGAAGCTGGGGCCGGAGGTCGCCGGGAGCGCGCTGATCTCGGTGGTCGCCGGCGGGGACTCAGCTCCGTGCCGCTTTGAACAGTAGTCCGAGTCCCCGTTGCCCTTTGTGTTTTGGTTTCGATAACTTTGTTCTTCACTTTGCTGTTCAATTTCCATTCCATGTACATGAAATACAAAGATTCGAATCGCAGATAGTTCATAGCCGCCCAAGCTCTCATCGCAATCAAATGTCTTCCGTGGAACCCACAAAGCTCCTCGCCGCCCTCCTCGGCGTCGTCGAGGATGCCGTTGTCCCGCTCACACGCAAAGGCGTCTCCTCAGGCTCCAAGTTGTTTGGCGCCGCCATCCTCTCCCGCACGGACCTCCGGCCGGTGAGCGTGGCTACCAACAACGAGCGCGCCTCGCCGCTGCTGCACGGCGAGATCAACTGCATCCAGCAGTTCTTTACGGCCGACTTCCCCGACGCGGCGTCGCGGCCGGACCCGCGCCGCGACTGCGTCTTCTTCGCCACGCACGAGCCGTGCAGCCTGTGCCTCAGCGGCATCGCCTGGTCCGGCTTCGCCGAGTTCTACTACCTCTTCACCTACGAGGACAGCCGCGACCTCTTCGCCATCCCGTACGACATTGATATCCTCGAGGAGGTGTTCCGCGTTAAGGGCCACGAGACGGAGGAGCAGGTGCAGCGACGGGAGTTATATAACAGGACTAACAAGTTCTTCAGGGGAAGGTCGCTCGCGGACCTGGTTGCTGAGATTGATGACGAAGCGGAGCGGACAAAGTGGACGGCCGAGATAGAGCGGGTGAAGGACCTGTACAATTCACTGAGCGAGACGTACCAAGAAGGTAAAAGGTCGGGGACTGAGAGCTCAAGCTTTTGGAAGTAAACACCACTTGTTCTACATGTATCGAGAGCATATCAGCTGTTCTGGGATGGTGCCTGGGAAGACAATGCAGCGATCTGTGACTACAACGTCCAGCTGTCGTGGCGGAATTTGTACCCAAAGATCCATCAGGCGCTTTTTGTCTGAAATCCACTAAGTCAATGTTCGGTAACTGAGGTAGAGATCTAGCTTTTTTTCTCCCTTAGTGCCGAACAGCATTGCAGTGCCGTGGTCGGAGCCTATGGAGAGAGACCGCTCCGCCAGCAGCATCCCTTTAAGATGAATTTTGTCAATATTTAAGGGACTTGTGGGCAATATCAGCCGGAAGAGACAGCAGTTTAGTTAAATACGTAGCAATAGTCCTCCCCGAATACATGTAAGGTCGATGATGGGTTGAGTTTCTGCGCGGGCCTCTCTAGCTTCAATGTTCAGGTTAGGCCAGAAAATGGAAGATAATGTACATGCATCTGCTTCCGGAGTCTGCTACTGACTATCAACCAACGTTATAATCACATACACGTGTGGTAGGCAGCCACATCCAGCCCCTCGAGCACGCTGCTCCGGCCCCGCCTTCAACGGCGCCACCGGATATGCACCCTCTGACCCAAAAACGCTACACACGCCGCTCCCGGGACCCGGCCCCACCACATCGCTCGACTACCGGCCCGTTCTGCGGCCTTGCCGACGCCGAGGCTCCTTGCCGATGCGGAGCTTGGCTACGCGAGGCCTCGTTTACTTGTTCCCAACTGTTTGGCTACGCCGGGGGCCGCATGGATTGCGCATGCACTCCGCCATCTGCTCGGACCCAGAGGGCCGGACTCTACCTAGATCTCGATTCAATGTTTTGAGATCTGCGACGACGTGTTACGCTTCCAAAGTTGTGCGGGACGAATTCATGGCGTATTCGAAAATACTGGAACAATGCACCTACATGTGCTCCGTAGTCTGGACAAGTTAATACGAGTAGAGTCCGTCTCGTATGTCTTACGGACACATGGCGAACACGGCCGCCAAAGTCCCAGCGTGCTAGTGATGCATAGATGACAGTTCCTCGTGTTGGCCATGCGAGGACGTTGCATCACGGCCGCCATACGCCCTGCATCTGCGCAAGCCAGCGCCACTTGCGCCTTGACTTAACAGCAATTCTTACAATTTGCACCAACATGGCTAAGAGAGCCTGCTCTGCCGGAGCCACCGCGAACGGTACACGGCCGAGAAATTTATCCCTTGGCCTTTTGCAACCAACATTCTGAGACTGAACGCTCACCGGTGCTGACGTTCTCGGCCTCTCAGCCTTTCCAATGCTGACACGGCCCGCCGCTGAGGTGTCCTTGCCGCGACATCACGGACTGATGGACAGGCGTAGGGTGGGATCGTATGCAAGTCATGCAAGCCCTTGCACATTTAAGCGCCAGCCAGCCTCCAGTACCCGAGTTTCCATTTCGGGGCCGGCGACGCTTCCATCCCACGCAACGTGAGCCAAGAACCCCCTCTTCACTGCGCCGTCGCAGCTTTCAGCCGCTGCGGATCGCGCATCTCGGCTCGCGGGACAGATCAGCGGGCGAGCAGGCTGCAGAATCTCAGCGATTTGACCAGCCCCTCTGACGTGAAAAGGCGTGGCTGGCTGGCTGGCTACAGATCCACGGCCAGTTCCGAAGGGGGAGCTGCGTGTGTCCAAAGCGGCCTGCGTTCCCCGCCCTCGTCCGTCAAAAAGGTCCCGAACAGGGGGTGCCGTGCAGCCTTGGCTCTTCTTCTCCGCAGCCGAGAGGGGAGTGTGCATGAACTTGCTTCTCTTCAAGCTTCCCAAGCGGGACGGCAAAGCCAGCCTGGCGCCATTGACGTCCTTCGTCTCTCACCTGGCTTTGACCGAAAAAGGTGGCTGGGGAATCAAATCCATCACACGCAAATTCCCCCTCTCGCCAAGAATAGATCGGACGAGCCAACCAACAGGTGGAGCGGGCCTGTGTGACCCCCGAGATGGGTGCCACGATGTTGCAATGGCCACGCAAAGCGCGGATCGAGCACACGCAGGTGCAACACCAGCCGTGAGCACTGAGGGGGCTCAGCCGGCCTCGTGCAACCTCACCTCTCAGCGACGCCCAAACCCGTCCAACCAGCACGAGGCAAGGGAGAGACACGCGCACCCAGGGGGACAGGCACGGCGCGCCGCAGGCCCCGTCGCAGGCGTTCGCGGCGAGCCGCGGCCTCCACGCCGCCTCTGCTGCTCGCTACTGGCCCGAGACATACAGCCTGCCCCCATGCAGCCACGCGCCTGTGCGGCGAATCGAAAGCCGCCCGCCGACGCCGGCTAGTGCTGCTGGTGCCGGTGCGGTGGAGAGGCGTTCGAGAGGCAGCAGCAACTTTAGGTTGGCGAGCAGCCGTGGCACGCCCCCTGCGTCTCTCGCCCGGCCCTCTGTCTCGGCCGCCACTTGGCGAGCAGAGCCGTTGCGACTCAGCCGGCGGGCGCGTTTGACTCGCGTGCGTGCGATCCTGCCCGGGACACCGTACGCGCAGACACGGGCGCTTCGAGGGACCCGATGCAGGTGGCTGTCGTCAGCTACCACGAGGACGGGCCATGGACGCCAGGCACTGCGACGTATTGGCTCGATTAGGTATAGGGGACGTAGACATGACGAACGCCGACGATGTGTGGTGACGACTTCTGTCCCGTCTCACACGGGAGTCACGGGTTCGCTATCCAATGTCGTACTCGCGGTGCCAGCCCGAACCGCATCCGAACCGCGTCGGTAGCGCTGCTGCCGCGAGCAGTTTCCGATCTGAGGTTCTTTGCGTGTCCAAGAGCCAAGGATACTAGTACAACCTTCCTTTGCCTGTTCGTGAAACGGATCTCCGCGGATCTCAGCGTCGCTGCTCAGGCCAGTTGCTCAGTCCGCGGCCAGTACCGCGTCGCACCGCTGTGGCGGGGAGAAGAGGCGGGCAGCGGCCGAACCAAGGCGGGAAGCGGCCCGGTGGGAACCTAATCCAGCCATTTAGTGGGAACTCAATTCCAGCAGCGCCAGGAAGCGAGCAATGGCACGGATGCTCGGATGGGCCTCGAGACAGCTTGTCGGCCATGCCGCCGTGACCTCGATTTGTAGTTCGTACGAGTAGTCCAACAGGGGGCAGGGAGACGCCTCACGGTGCCACAATGACGTCCTCGCAATCCTCCAGGACACTCCTCCAAGCCAGCTTTCCGGTCACAACGGTAGCGACGTTCGATGTGCCCCGGCTACTACGAATATGTTTGGCAAGCATACACAGCTTACGATGGACAACACCTTCGGTGTAGAAATGAACTGTTTGCAATCTTCAACCTTCCATTTGTCATCTCATTAAATACAGTCCTACTCGGCGGCGTTGGCAGGTCCGCAACTCCGACACAAACTCCACCCTTGCCTTCAGCATGCGAGCGTCCTAAACAGGCAATGCATGCGACCCGACCTGGACTATCCGAGCCTGCACGTACTCGTAGTCGTGGAACAATTTCTCAGACTCGGCCATGCTGCACGTCTGAGCATATCCATTCTGTCAAATGCCCACGGCTGCGACTCCTCTAACAAAGGAAACAACAAAAGGAAAAACATTTGACACTCCATTCATTGCCTCTACCTCTCCCTTGCGCAGCCCATCCGCCCGCTGGTGACGCCTTTGATGAAAAGCGTTGGGTATCTATAAATGGTCAAATGCCCCTCGCTAAAGTGCCCACTGCGTGTGCATTGCTGGTTGTACAGGTCGCCCTTTGCTTGTCTTGTGAGATATAAGAAAAAAAAAATCATAACCATTTCTCCGAGGTTGATGTTGAAAAGTCCGAGGTTTTTCAGAACAGGAAAATGGATCCGCTCGGGGTCAAGGGGCATCCAATGGAGATCCGCGCCATAAAATCTGATTGTACAACTCTCTTTGGCCTATCCTTCCGGCATTCATGGGCTTTCCTTTGGCCTCCATTCCGGTTCGGACCAGGCAAGGAGGGAAAGTCAAAAAAGCAAAAGGAAATGTTCTCCGGCGACGGACCTGGTCGGCCATCAGAGAGGGTGCTTCGAGGCAATTTCCGTGAGGGCTGGCCCCCTAGGCAGTGGGGTTCCCGAGAATCTCGGAACAGTTGGCACCGAAGCGCAGGTTGAAGAGCCTGATGCTTTGCATGAACTTCTCAGTCTCGGCCAGCTCCCGGCCGCGGCCGAACAAGGTGTCGACAAACTCGACGCCCGAGTTCTTGCCGAGGCCAGATTGCTTCTTCTTGGCTGCCTTGAGCATGGGCGCCTCGCACGCCTTGAGGAGCAATCGTAGCTTCTTCATGAGGCGGTCGCCGGCGCTGATGAACTCTTGAACCGTCTCTCTGTTCTCTGCGCTGCGGACGTAACCCACCTTCTCGTCCGCGTCCTTGATGTGGGCCGACAGTTCAATCAGAAGAAGCCAGAGCTCGCCTGCCATGTCGGCAATCGGGGTCGTGGCGCCTTTGTGGTACACGGTCCAATCGTAAATCCAGTTGCCAAGGCTGTTGGCGTCAAACACGCTACCGAGGAGCAGGATGGGCTCCTCGGTCGGGTCCCAGTTCTTGAGCGAGTAGCCCGGGGGAATCTTGTGCAGCCGAGCATCAGCTTCGGTTGCCTTGGGACGGGCCGGCGGCTTGGCCCGCTGGGTGTTGGATGGTCTGGTTGTGGCCGGTCGCTGGGGCACGGATGCCGAAGACCGGCGGGCGTGTGAATAACCGGTCGGAGGAGGCCGTGTTTGAGCGGTTGGTTGAGGCCGCGGTGATTCGTACTGAGCTGACCGGGCGAAGACTGGATCAGCGTAGTATGCGGCACTCTGTACGTAGTCGCCGTGATTAGTGTACCGTACCCCATCATGGTAAGCGGGGAGGTGGGTGCGCTCGCGGCGCCTGTTGGACCGTGACTGCGCCGGCAACACATACGTGCGCCCCAGCGCCTCGATAATCTCGTCCTCGTCGGATTCTCCATAGGGGGTAGAGGTCCGGACATAGGTATACGAGTGCCGGCGATCGCGCCTGGAGGGAGTCTGATGATGGCCCGAAGACCTGCGCGATGATGAGAAATCTTTGCCACTCACATCAACCGTGCAGTAGTTGCCGGAGCTATTGTACCGCGGAGACTCCATGTTCATCCGGGGGCTGAAGGCGCCATGCTGCTGCGAGTAGCTGTTCGCGCGGGAGTGGTTGGCGCGGGTGGCGGGTCGCCGAGGTGTCGCGGATTCGAACCAGCTGTGCCTCGGCGACGGAGTGGGAGTGGCCGAAGACATTCGCGAGTACTCCCACTCGTGGATCGGGGTCGATCCAGGTGTTCGTGGTGAAGGATAGTTCATTGTCCTGTGCTCTTGCGATGTCCCGTCGACATCCGGTCTTTGGTCGCCCCAAACCCTGCTGCGGCCGTTGCGGGCCAGGTGGGCAAATGCGAATGCCGTCAAGTGCCTCGTCGCGGCGTCAGGGTCAGTGGGGCGATGGTGGTTGTGTTGTGGTGTTGATGGTGTTTTTTTGGCGCGAAATCTCGCGTTGCGCCAGGATGAAGAGGCGTAAGTTAAAGGCGAGGGCTCGTCACCTAGGTATGTGGTCGGAAGAGTAGGGATTAGAAAATACTCCTGCTTCTGCAAACATGACCGGTATGTTCTAGATGATTCCTCGGCGTGGAATAATTGCTGGCCAAGTCGCGAGCGAACCTGGCGTCGGTGGCGATTTGCAGGCGCTGGACACGTCGGGCCAGCGATCTGAAGCGTTGGGTTGGAGAGAGCGGTAGCGGCGACGTCGACAGCGTCGCGCTTTTAGCTGAGTAAAGTTGCTGTGGAGAATAGTTGATTGGCAAAAGCCAAGATGTGCGAAAGAGAGAGAGAGACTCTTGGTGTGGGTGACTCTCTAGGTATATATTGTGTGGCACTGGAGGAGACGTCGGCCTCCTGGGCCCCCAGGCCAGACCGGGATGGACGACAACCTAATAAGCAAGCAAACAGACCACCTCGACGGAACAGGGGTTTGCCCAGAATGGCTGGACAGGCATGCGACAGGGGCCAAGGGCACAGTTGGCAGTGCCTTGCTTCGCCAGGCGGATGGGTGGCAGGCCGGAGAGACGAGAGGGGATGGAGGGGGCGTGCCTCTAGCGGTCCTAGGTCCCGTCTCAGTCGCGCAGCGGTTGGGCCCTGAGACGCGGCGCCTTGCGGACAGTCACACTGCACCTGTGGAAGCTTCGGGCTCAAGCCACACAGTGCTGGAAGCCGCTCGCATGCACGGGTCCACCGATGGAGCCCTTCTGGGGAGGCGCCTGGTCCAGTCACCAGCGTGCAACTCGGGATGACTGCTAACAGCTGGCCTCGTTGGTGCTGATGGTAAGCTGCTCGTGGTGCGCTGAGCTGACTGCTGCGATGCGTTCGTCTTGTTTAGTTGGACGGCGGCTCACAACACGACCCTGCGACTCTCGAGAGCAGACGCAGGAGCTCAGCAGCTGGATTCCGAGGACGCGGATGAGGATGTTGATTCGTCATCTGTCGCTGACGAAGCTAGCGACGAAGCGGAGCCAAATCCCGACCCGCTACCAAGGTTTACGAGTAGGAGAGGCAGGGACCTTCTGTAAAATGGATGCTGTTGGACGTGGTGGTTTGAATCTGTTGGTTTGCTTCGTACTCGTACTCGTCAACTTGCCGCTTCCCGGCCGCCCGAGTTGACGGCTCTTCGACGCAACAATAACCACCGTTGTGACGTTGACGAGCCTCCAAGAAACCCCGACTGTTGCGCACTTGGCATTGGCGGCACCTGCTTACACGTCGGCTTTGTCAACAATGGGATGCAGGCGAGCGAAGCTGGCCGGCGTCACGGCCGTGAAAAAGGTCGCGAGTGGAGGGCTGCCACTGACCCCCGAGATTCCCAGCGGGCCAATTTACCGATTCGGCGTGCCTAGCGAGATTATGGAAGGCCGTGGTGGAACACCGGCCGCCTGCGCTGCGGGACGATGAAGCCCTGCAAAGCAGATTCCAAAGGGGCGCCTGTTGTTGGTCTGTCGAGCTGATTGCCCATCAAGTTCAACACCTCTGACTCGGTGCTTTAGCTCCCTCAAGGTGAGCGGACCAGGCGTTCTGACGGGAGGCTCCTGGCCGAAAACTCTGATCCATGAATACGAGTAGCAGACTCTGCCCGCTGGTTCAAGGAGCCTGGTCGAAAACAGGCATCGGCCTGGGAGTTATCCCTGGCCAAATATATTTCGAGGTGCTGCGCCTGTCGCTCTTGCCAGGAACAGCGATCCTTCCGGAAAAACTTGGTCTCCCGTCAAGGGTTATTCGTGCAAGTCGGATCGCGCTGCACCGAGAAGGTGCAGTATTTCTGTGTCAAAATGCGACTGTTTGATCTCGGCAAAGGCTTAGCAGCGAATCCCAGCGACGACCCTCGGTGCTGCGATTGAATAGAATTACCTTATCTCCAGGGTTCACACAGCCTGAGAGGCCGTCTGCCGCCAGCAACACTTCTCGGACTCGTCGCAAACCGCGATGACGACCACCGAGCGACGATCAAACGCTATGTCCTTGCGCAGAGACGAGCCGGGACAATGAAGGGTTTTGCCAAGTTTATAAGCCACGAGCTTCATCGCTCATTACGTATGTGGCCTTGATCCAAGCTTCACAAAATAGTCGTGTCCTGGGTTAATTGCCTGGTTGGTCAGCGTTCATCGCCGAAGCGTGACCAGCTTTGTGACCTCAGCGCACACCATCACTCGACCTTCACGGCATCAGTGGACGGATTTGCCGTCACATGCACGGCCAGGTAGTGTGGTTTCGAGCCGCCGTGTGCCACCACGCCGCCGCCGATTGGGCCAGCGTCGAGGGCTTGGTGTGATGTCCAGCTCTCGACTGCAGCAGGGCTGTAATCAAAAGCCGTGACACCCTGACCCCGTCGCCAGCGCATTCTGGCATCAACCTGGTAGAAAGAAGCGCCGAGGCGTCGGTCACGAACCTCCGAACTCAAGATGGCCTCACACAATAGGCGGCATGTTGTCAATTCTTTTAGACCCGCAGTTGCCTGGCAGCAATTCGAGTAGCCGGCCAACGAAGCACGTCACAGCCTTGACGCCCTGCTCGACTAACACCGGGACGCCAATGCTCAACGGGCCCGGCAGGTCAAAGCAGTGCACCACCCGGCAATTGAAGACAGCTATTGTTTTCGCCCAGAATCGGTAGATTATTTACAATTGTGACGAGCACAAACAAATGAGGTGTTTTCGGCATGGAATGGTCGCCGTGTCTCACGTCTCAGCGCCCCTTGATTCTGAGCACGAGGGCAAATGCCGTCCTGTTTTTCTCATCGTAGTGTCGGAAATTTTTCGTCTACCGGCACGCTTTCCGAGCCCTTTCCCCAATCCACGGACAATGCGAATGTGAGAGAGGCCTCAAATACAAAGTTCGAGAAAGCATTCCATTGTGTGAACTTGAACCCCCATACGAGAAACTGGGGCAACATCCTTTGAGCTGAGCGACAAGTTGTTTCTTTGTCAAGGCAAGTTCGCTAACAGCGGCTCTGCCACTTACGAGTAGCATTACGACTGCAAGGCCGACGAAAGAAGCGTGCGATGCTACTCCGTAAAAGGAGCAGGGCTGCCGGATGTCTGAAAGGCAGCGACCTGCAAGTCTGTCCGTCCCAGCAATCGGTTACTGAGGCTTAGTGGCCGCAGCAAGATAGTCGCAGCTGCATTCGGCCCTCCACTCATCTGCTCGAATCTCAACGAGACTGCATCTGTCTGGGCCATATCGGCGGCCACAATCCACCCGGGGACGGCTTCCGGCTCCTCTTCTCCCCGCTTGGATGCCAATCTCTCCTCGTCTTGGTGCAACAGGGTCGTCGACTTGGGAGCTGGACGCTAGAAGGCCCACCAGGCGGGATCGTGCAGCCCACAAAGGGCCCATCTGCCTCCCGTTTCCCGCCCGCGTCACGCCAGGCACGGCGCACTGTACGGAGCCAAGGTGAGCGATCAACGGAGTGCTCGTACTCGTTGGACTCGCCGCCGGGCTCTCGACGTCGACACTTGCCGTGGCACACCCCCCTTGCAGGCAGTACGGCCTACAATACGGCCTCAGCTTGACGTTTGCAGCTGCGCGTCCGCGAAACTGTACAATGCGAGCTCGATCAACTTCAGCGTCGTATCCCCTCGCCTGGCGCGCGACCGCCCGTCGGCCAGCCGTTTGTCAGTCGTTCCGTGAAGCTGCACGACCACGCCCCTTCGCGGTGGTCTCGGTAGCGCCGGTCGCCGTCACGGCCATCGACAAAATTCGTGGAGGGAAGCCCCAGCGGGCACCCCTGGCATTACTCCGTATTCTAATAAGTTGGAAGAGTCAGCCACCGAAGCACAGACGCACGCCCTCCCCTGTCTGATTAAAACGCTAGCTCGGTGGCCGGTGTGATGCTCTCCCCCTGGACCTTCACCTTGCGC
The DNA here is from genome assembly GCA_024340795.1 of Tolypocladium amazonense. Classification (NCBI taxonomy): domain Eukaryota; kingdom Fungi; phylum Ascomycota; class Sordariomycetes; order Hypocreales; family Ophiocordycipitaceae; genus Tolypocladium; species Tolypocladium amazonense. The sequence goes on from JALHCE010000058.1 coordinate 43,825, forward strand.
TCCCGGCCTTTTCCCCCACGGCGACAGGGTAAAAAAATTTCTTGCTCGTTTCCGCCGTGGCATTCATTTCGCAATTTCATGGGCATAAACAGCAGTCGTCCACGAGTTCGGAGGCCGCCAGCGGTAGCTCTCTGACTCTGTCATGGAAGCCGAGGACGAAGTATTGTGACTCATCGCCACGGCTCGTCAGTCTCATGTATTCTCTCCCAACGCACAATGCCATGGTGCTGTATTGATGTCCAAAGGCGGCTTGCTGTCGAATGGCGGCGCGCGACTGCGTTCGGTCCCCATCGTGATTGGAGCGCCCTCGGACACGTCGCCAGTGGTGTGAAGACGCAGGCCCCGCAGCAGATAGACCCCTGCCGTCCTGGACTCGAGCTTGCTTTACCATTCGCTGCGACAAGATCATGTAAACGCCTGGGCTGCAAATTCCACCAAATATAGGGATCGCAGGCTTAATTTTGAACCTGGAAATCCGCTGACCGACTCTTTGTCGCCGTTCCCTGCCTGGGCCCGTTGCCCGGGTCTCGAGGCAGGCCCCTGTGCGAAAACATGGCATGTGCGGCGGAGGCAACGTCAACAAAGGACCACTATGACGGACTCTTTGCGGAGCGAGTGCATTACACGTTCGGATGTATGAGCCACACAATGACAACTGCCACTTTGATCAGTGCCGGCAGAAACGGTCGTCATTGTGTCTGCTGGCAAATACCGCGGGGCGCGCCTCGGCCCGGTTCTTTACAACCCTCTGTCGGCGAGCCGTTAAATGTAAGGACACTCGCGGACGCCGAATGTACAACATTTAACCACGAGACGTGTGCGAGGCACATACCTTAGGCAGCTCTGGTGCTACAGAAGCTGCAAGATTCGACACCGTGGGCATATTACATGCAAAGGCCCTGTTGTCACCTACCCAACCATATTCCGGGCAGCCAATGAAGCCACCCCTCCTCGACGCGGATGGATGGATGTGCATTTCCTGTGCCGTTTGCTCCATAGGCTTTGCCCAGCATGTGAAGGCACGGTCAATCACGACAGGAGTTGCGCTGCAGGCCTCATTCCGCCAACGAATGCGAAGGTACCCAATTCATCCTGACACCCGCATGCACAGAACGTACCCCTAGCGGACTTCTGGTCATCATGCTTCTAGCTGTACCGGCAAGCGCGTGGAACGGAGCGAGGATGCAACGAGCCCCTCCATTCTCTCGCACCCCTCCGGTTCCAACTCTTGCAGAAGTGCAGCCAAGCTTCATGCCTTGCAGTACGGCTACTGTAACCATCACGTTACGGCTCAGACGGAGTCGGTTGGGCAGGCTCCTCTTTGACGGGTAGATGTGCAAGATGACGAGTCGAGTCGGGCCAAGTTATCCCTTTCCTCCACGCAGCTGATCGGAATTAGCGGGCCAAATCTTGCCACCTTTTCTCGTAGTGCCTGCGGAGCGTTTGTGTTGCTCATTGGGCAGCGATGACGGGTAGAATTGCTGGGAGACTGACGCCTGCCAGCACACAACAGTCATACATCATTCTGCTCATGGTAAGCATGAGTAACAGTTCTCTTTCCTTGCCTTGAAGCCCATTTTCTTTTCGTCTGCCGTGCATGCTAAACCAATCTGGGATGGGCGTACTGGCTGGGGGATCGCTTATGCAACGTCGATGTTGGGCTGGGACGACGCTCGTCGTCGGCGCCATGTCAGCCACGTGGGCGACGGTGGCGGTGCACTGTGCGTCACCCCCATTCACGTGACGGAACCAGTCTGCCGGGACGGCCCTTGCGCCACCACCGAGGCTGTGCTCCACCAAGGCTCGGCTCCCATCTTGCCGACTTACACAGCGCCGACACCACCAAGCACATCCTCTGGCTGCACAAAGTGCATTCTCGAAATCAGGTCCCTGTCAAACTGTACATTTAATTAGTTGCGCTTGTGACGGCATGCCTTGGTCCTACTTTCTGGGCTGCCACGTGAAGCAAGGCGTGCCGCGCCCGACGGTTTGCCACCAAACGCGACACGTCGCGGTGCGTCATCGTGCATGTTGCGTAGGCCTCGCCGGACGCGACGCGCAGTCACGTTCACTCTTGCGCAAGATATCTGTAATGCTGGCACATTCGGCCTTGCCACTGCGGTTTCTTGCTGCTGGCATTCGCTTTACGAGCAAGTCCGGGTTTGGCGCTGTTTCAGCCTCGATGAGTCACAATGAGTCCCGCCCCATCCGTTGTCGACGGTGATGGCATGGAGACCATGGTCATGGTAGCAATGATTCTCCTTTCGAGGCATACTTGTACGCCGCGATTTTCGACGCATCCACTGCCGTTCGTCCGTTCACGACGCTTTGTGGGGCGGCTGCCGACCGGGCTACCTCGTCGACGAAGGGGCCGTGCGATATCTCACGACGGCAGCTGTGCAGGCAGCAGGACGTGATGACGCGCCCAGAGATGTAACCATGTCAGCGCTCGGCGGCAAGGAACGCTCTCAACTTGCAAGCCTAGACGTCCGGATTGGCGGATGGCCTTCCCAGCCGTCGCCTTGCCCTTTCGACGACCCGCTAGCATCTCAGCTTGCGTGCGGGTCACCAATCGTCTACGTCGGTGCGACAGCCTCCAGGCTCATGGCTGCGGCCTCAACTGATTAGGTTCTGCCTGGCGTGCCGCACAGTCACGGCCAGGTATGACTGCAGCGGTGTTGGGGCTACCGTTGCAGGTGTGTGGTTAACGACACGCCCGTCGAGCGATGCGACCTGGGGTCCCGGTAAGGACAAAACCTGATGATAACTTGAGAGTGTCAATACGATGGGGCTCTCGCACCAGCATGGCATTGGACAAAGGGTCACCGTCTGTTCCGGATTCTCGGTCACATCTTTCGACGTCGCAGGCATCACAGTGGGTAAGCTATGTAGTAATCGCCATGCTCTAGCATAAGCGTCATATATTGCCTTGTCTGTCAAGTGCTCCTAGTCCTCCTTTAGCCCAGAAGCGTACCACAGCTCATCATGTACTGTAGATGCAGAGAAGTTGAGCTATTGCAGGTACTGGTTTTGCAGGTCACAATGCTCTCAAAAAGTATCCCGCTGCGGCATCCCTCGTACGCCATCCTTCCTGTCCCCTCCGTGAAATTCATTTGCTCTTTATGTTTGCGCTTGTCCTTGTTCGCTCTTCATGCATGGGACGTGAATATTTGCAGTGACCGGCAGGTCGCAACCTTTGGAAAGGGCCTCTCATAATGTTGTTGAAACAGCAGCCGGGTGCCTTTTTGATCTCGCTGCCCTCCATGCGTCGAGACGGTGCGCCTCCATGTGCTCCGCCATCAGCCTCTTGTGCACATTCTTGAAGCAGCGCATGCAACGCTCAAAGTCCAGATATAGGTAGCCGTTGCCGATGGGCTCGTTCTCGGTGCGAGTATTTCTCCTAGCTTGAACTCGAGCCGGACTGCTGCTGGGCCCCTCTTCGTCCTGAGTAATGTTGCGTTCAGATTCGATATTGTCGCCATGAGACACCATATCGACTTCAGAGTCCATGTCGTCGTCAGAGTCTACTTCGCCGTCAAAGTCCATTTCGCCGTCATAGTTCATGTCGTTGTCAGAATCCATATGACTGTCTTCAGAGCCCATATTTTCATCGCTAGACTCCACGTTGTTGTCGGACTGCACAACGTCGTCGAATTTCATATTGCCAGAAGCCTCCATGCCGACATCACAGACCGGGTCTTCGTTGGATTCTTTGCCGTGGGGAGGTTTGATGTCGCTTTGAGGGATGATGTTTTTTGAGGGCTCAACTGCGTATTCCATGCTGAGGGGGCCAAAGTCGAATTTGATTTCCAGGCCGGTCCTTTTGTCAACCGCGGGCATGATGTGAGGCGGCGCAGAAACCTCGACGCTGAAATGTTTCGTATTGATAGTCCGTCTCTTATAGCCGGCGGCAAATTCCAATGCAATGGCCACACCACTCTGGAATAGACGTCCAAAATGATGGCACGGCGATAGGCGAGCTCGGCGAGGCTGACCTCTGGTGGTTGGTGTTTGTTGAATAAAGCGATAGGTAGTCAGGGGCTTAATGCTGAGATGCAAGATATAAGGACGGTAGTAACCTGGAAATACGGCTGTCAAAGTGAAAGACAGGTGCATAAGGGGATTTGTTGAAACGATCATGGAGAGACGTGGACTAGTGGCATCAGGAGGATTGGTAGAATCAGGCCCCTGCTTTATAGGTAGTCTGTAAGGCCTTCTGGGAACCATAGTTCCACGCCGCGCTTCTGTGTCAACTCTTTTATCAACTTTAACAACTTTACATATATCAGTGACAAGAATTAGTCTTCGAGGCTCGGCCAAGCCGAGAATTTGGCAGAAAAGCACGATTTGACTTTCCGCCTCGCTAGGCTCGGTGTAAGAGTGGGCGCTAGTCTGCGCGATACATGAAAGACGGTAGGAGGAATCGTTTTACTAAAAGGCGAACCGATGCTCTAAACCTTATGTTTTACGCCTCTCAGAGCCAGCGCCTCTTTTCCTCAATAGTGTCACTGGTTTGCCCCAGCTTTGTCCGTGCCAGACTTGCATAATCGACAGAAAACCCGCGCCAGCTCACGTTGCGCCGCAAAAGAATCACAGTGCAGCCAAGAGGCCAAACAGAAGTCGCTTCCACAAGCAATACAAAATAGTGGCCTTGAGAATGGCCTACTGATGGAAATCCGCTACAAGTGTAGCGCGAACCGTCTAATACACTCGGATGAGCATCGTACTAGCAATGTAGACGGGTAGTCAAATATCCACTTCCCGATCCCTAAGGCTCCGGGCCGGCCCGCAGAGCTGCAGCTGCAACGAACTGAGGGCCAACAGAGCTCACAGCGGCAAAATGTAGATTCAAGTGGTGGCGTTACAAAGAGTCGGCTAGGGAAGCAAGCTTGCATGCAGGGCTCAGCTTGAAAGGTGCCGTCACCCAACGTGTCTGTGCGCTTCCAGTCGGCCGCTGCAGTCGGTGCGGGAAATGGAAGCCTCTTTCGTGAGGCAAATCAACTTTTCTTGATGTGTGTATGTCGGATTTCATACTTTCAGTGAAACTTCTGAAGGAACATCAAACCGCGGATCGAGCATGAGAAGGTTCATGCTGGGCTGGTGTCCCAATGTCCAAACACTGATAATTATCATTCGTGGGGGAAAACCACGTCCGAGGCGGTGGCGATCGTCTACTCCCTCACTTCATAGAACATCGGTTTCACTATTAATCGGCCGATGTCCGCCCCGTGCACACTGGTGTGGCTGCCTGCGCCGCATTTAACTTTTAAGCTTCCGTCTCATCCCCACTTCCTAGCCTTGCTTCCGTCTAATTGAACGCGTCCCGGCGATCGTCTCTGTCTTCACGGCTTTCCGCCTTGATTTCTCATCGGAAGCATGCCCCAAGTCTGTCTATAACATACTGTACGCTCGTAATCGATAGGCTCTTTCCATAGCTCCGAAATATTCATGTACTGGCAGTGACACAGTCCTTACGCAATGCCAAGCCAGCGAAGGGATGATGCACTCGCTTGAGACGAGATGAGTGTCGTTATGTCCTTTGCATTGTCACTTATCTTCGACTCTCTATATCGTAGTTTCTATATCATTCCATCTCAGACGCCTTCATCTTCCTCACTGCCTCTTTATGTGACGTTCAGCGGTTTGCGGCCGAAGATGCTGCGAAACGGGAAATATGAATGAAAAGAAGGTAGCCCGTTGGACTCTTCTCGGGAAAGATCCTTGCGCACGTTGACAAGAAACATCTCAATCTGGACATCCGTCCATCCTAGACCATCACGAAAAGGCCGCCGTGCAAGACCGACCAGACCCCACATGATGACATCCCGTAACATGTGTCCGCACTCCTGCAGCCGCAGGTTCTTGGGCCACGGTCCGACGGGGCATTTGAGATCTTGATACCGCAGTTCCCCGAAGCCGGCGGCGAGCAGCTCTTCCTCGGCGTATTGAACACCATTAAGCTGTGAGCCCAGTGCCGCCAGTCCGGCTTCCAAATAGGTCAGAAAGTCCCGGAACGCGTATGGCTTGTCGCAGGAATCATCGTCGCATGCAGCAACGTACTGGAATTCCTGAACTTCAACATAACCTCCCGGCTTTAGGTGGCTATGCAACGATTTAGCGCGGCGAAGGGTGAGGAAACTGCGTATTAAGGGCAGCCTACTCATATATTCGCTGCCACAGCTGGGGCCGGTTTTTGATAGAATGGCAGGTGTGGCGTATGTGAATGTAGTCGAAGCAGTTGTCCGGGTATGTCCATCCACCTTCATGCTCAATATCGTCAACGAAGAATTCAAGATTTTCTGGAACCCAGTCCGGCTGGATAGGCGACAGATCCATGCCGTGGAAGTGAGACTTTGGGTAAAAGTCAGCCACTAGAGTGGTTAGTCTAAGCGACACTTTCAACTGGCTCGGAATGTGGGAAGTAATCAAGCAACTCACTTTCTATGCACCACTTCCCAGTCCCCGTGCCTGCCACAGTCAGCCTAGGCCCTCCTGACAGCGTCAACCGGTCACATAAGATTGAACACACCCAAGTCGAGAACCTCGGCTCCTTGCTCAAATATCCTGTGACAGGGTGCATAAAAGTAGCTTCCATCGCAGAGGTGAACAGTCAAGGCATGTTTCAGGTTGTCGCGGAACTGCTCAGTCTCGTCGTTGGGGAAAGCATACTGGCCGGCGTGGTAGGCGTGGTACCGCAAGTGTCCGTCGACGACGTGCTTGCGAACACTGGAGGTGAGGCTGTTGGTGTCACTGTTGATATCCTCATCAGTGCCATACTCGCCCTGCTCGACGCTCTGGATCAGGGCGGCATCTTCTGCGGTGGCGACGACGATGGCGTCGTCGCTAGACGATGGTGATGCCGGGTCGGGATGGCGGTGACGCAGGAATGCAGAATGGCCGTCCATCATAGGCGAGTTATGAACTTCAGTCGGCGCAATAGTCAGGAAGAAAGAGGTAACCGTGATGGCTGAGCTGGTTCATGGATGCTTGGCGGGTGGGGTCTGCTGGATTCTTTAGAGACGTTCCCACCAACCCGCGTGGTACCCTCTTTCCGAGTCAAAAAGCCTTCCCAAGTCCCCTCAACTTGCATTCGCCTTGATCAGGCCGTCGCGGCGCATGCAATGTAGCAGCACAAATCTGTCCGTGCTGTGGTGGGACGTGGCTAGCGCTCCCCGCCCAACAGCTCGGTTCCAGGTCGTAGTGCAAGATGGTGCCGGAAGCGAGACCGTGGACTCGGGACGAGCCTTGAGCCACCAGCGAATGAGGAGTCCGGCTTGCGTCCTGCAGGCCCCCGCACCAATGTTTTCCGGGACGTTGTGCGACCAACAACCGCAGATGGGATCGGCGTTACAGATGCGAGATGTCTCAAATAATTTGCTGCTGGGTTTTCTCTACGACGCAGACGCTGGATCGAATGCCATAAGTCGTAAATATCCATAAGCGCCACGATTTGTCTGGCACCGGCACGTTCTCGGGTAGCTACGCCTCAAAGTCTTTACCCGACCACGGTCTTTTCTCGACATGGGTCGTTTATGCTGAGAGGAGGTGGTTAGGAGCCCTGCGGTGTTGACCAAGCGAGTTAGAGCAGGCTGAGCTGCGTCAAGATGACGATGGCTACTTTTTCTTAATCTTGCGCCACAATAAAAATTCAAATGACGGCACCTGGCATGCAAGTAGTAGATGATGGTGACTGCAGACAGACAAGGTTCAAGGTATTAAAATTGCAACTAAGCGGCGGGAGGGCGGGAGCTCGGAGTGGCAAGAGTGGACGGTCCCCTGGTCCCTGGCGAACAACAGAAGCCCAAGGGCAGCCGCCCAAGTTCTATGTGTCTCTAGAGCGGAGACGTGTTTCCCGGTGCCTCTCCCAGCATACTCGTTGCCATAATCGTGATGGCGCTCCATCGTGGCGTTGGTAATCTTGGCCAAAGGCGTCTAGGGTGCATGAATGTAACGCTCGCGGGCCCCGTGGTAAAGATACTTTCGACTCGCGGCTCATGGAATGCCGGAGCTCGGCTGAAGATAAGCCGATTGATCGCACCCTGTCAGTCTGCAACCAGCCGTGCTTTCCCCTGCCCAACGGCATCGAGTTGTCCGCATCGGCTATGGTGTTGTGGGGGAGAGGAGACATGCTGAGGGAGAGAGGGAGCCCAAAGGAATGGAAGCAGGGGCTGGGGTGCTTTTGGATGCCGTTCTCCACTCTGCAATCCCTTTTTGTCCTCTTACTCGTACAACAGTGTTGGTGAACGTGTGACAGGGAAGCAGAGAACCAACTGCACGGCAGTGGAGGGTGTGTTTCAACCCCCTTGCAAGTGTTAGGGAGCTCGCCCAAGACCGGACAGCCCGGCGATTGGCTCAGACCGAAGCCAATGTTCCCGAGTCTTATCTAAGATAGCCACTTCTGCTTTCAGCCTGATGAAGAGGTTCATTCTCAGCTTGTTCATGCCATTGACCGGCGGCTCCTCCTCACCTTTGATGTCTGGCTCCGCCTCAAGTCATCTTACTCACTCTGCCTCAAATAGACATTGTCATATACTCGACAGTAACCTACCACTATTTTCGACCAATTGTTGTCGGTAAAGTGTCCCTGTTATCGTAGAACACAATTTCAAAATAACTCTGAAGGTTCGCTCTAGACACGGCAGCCCTGTTTCGGCTTGGACCCAAGCGAGCGGAAGCAAAGCCATCCCGGGCCACCACAAAGACATTGGTCTCGGTTGCACAGCCAACACCTATGAGTATCCCTGTTCACTCGGCGCTCATCCCACTCCCGGTCCAGCGGTGTGGGACGATGCAGTGACGACTTCGGTTGTTCCACGCAGGATGAGAGGTCATCCTTTTGTGTTCCTCGACACTCTGGTAACACGGGTGCGCCACATTTAATTACCGGCCTTCCTTCCGTCTGGCTAATACAGCATCAAATTTGAACTCGGGGCTCATCTAAGCGTTTGTCGGCTACGCGCATATTGCAGTCTTCAAGGACGATTGCCGTCTCGGCGCCGTCTCCTCGGGTGATCATCTGGGTTTTCGTGCTAGTCCCTGTCACCCATGTTCCGGTCAAGCACTCGTAGTTAAGCCCATACAAATTATTTCTTCGCCCACGAAACCCAGTTCGTGCTACACACATTTATCATATATGTAAACAGAGGCAAATCCGAACAGTTTGGCGAGAGACTGTACCGTATTGCCGGGTCACCTTGTGCCCCTTGTTTAAGTTTCTGGACAACAAACTTTTGTCTCTTTATGTACTGGGAGAGCGAAATACAAGACTCCATAGAAAACATTGCAACTACAAAGCGAATGCTACCAATCTCTAAGTACTACCTAGAATCCCTTGCTTGTATGTCTAAACCGTTGTAACGAACCCAGCAAAATCCGGGCAAATGCGTTACCAAATTCGACGCCTTTATTGACTTCATCAAAATTTACCAGGCTTCCATGCTGCGGGTGAAGGCCCCCCCCCCCCAAATTCTCCCGACTCGCCACGCTACATCAGGAAGACCAGGCCAGCGGCGGCGGCGAGGAGGTTGAAAGCAATAGTGAGTCGGTCGGAGCCAGCCTGCACGACAGGCGGTGAGCTGGGAGGCTTGGGTCCCTGCTTCGGAGGCTGAGGAGCAACATTGCCGTTGCCGTTTGCTTGAGGAGCAGCATTGCCGTTACCGTTTGCTTGGGGAGCAGCATTGCCGTTTCCGTTTGCTTGGGGAGCAGCATTGCCATTCTCCTTCTGTTCCTTTGGATTCTTCTTGCCCTCCTTGCCGGGCTTCAGAGGAGGGGGGGCCGGGCATTCACCTTCGCAAGGAGGCGTAACCCTGCACCCGTCTCCCTCGCAGATTGTCTTCTTATAGCACTCGTCGCCGTCACACTTCTCGAACTTGCAATCGTTGCCGTGGCAGACAAACTTCTTCTCGCATTCGTTGCCAAAGCACTTCTCGTAAGCGCACTTGCCATCGAAGCAGACTATTTTGCGCTTGCAATCGTCGCCCTTGCACTCGGGGTAGTGGCAGTTATCGCCCTTGCAGAAGACGAGCCTGTTCCAGTCCTCAGTGTCCTCGCAGACCTCGGCACGGCATCTGTCGCCGTAACAGACGACTCGGTGACGCTCGCACTTCTCACAATGGTGGTGTGGAGCGCAGTGATTGCCGTAGCAGGTGATCCCCTTCCTTTGCCAATCCTCTTCAGGGCAGATCTCGGTGGTGACGGTGACAACATCGATCGTCTTGGAGCCGTATGGACAGTCCTTAACGTAAGGCTGGCAAGAAGTTATGGTGCCGGTCGTCGTTATGGTGATGGTACTCGTGAGGGTGACCGGGGGCTTAGTAGTGGTGCCCGAGGACTTGATGCGGCGGTAGACGGTTAAGAGTTCGGTGAGAGGCACGTCCCGGCGGCCGAGTTCAGGTGGACGGTCACCACCACAAGCCTGAATATTATTACCAGGGCATGGAATATTGCACTGGTCCTGAGGAACTGGCTTGCTCGAGGCATCAAGCCCTTCACCGCAGTAGCAGTCACTCATCTCGCATGTTAGTTTGACGCCAAATGTGGTTGGTCATACGTAAAGTGAGCGAAACTCACCGATTGTAGGTCCCGAAGTATTCAGATCCACTTTTAAGGCAGCTCGTGGCGCAGAAGTCGTTGGTCATATCATTCGTTGTGGCCGCCCTGGAAAATCTCGGGAAGCCATTCGAGGCGATGCATCCGACGAGCTCCCAGTCGCCTATACGTGACGGCAGAGCAGGACGACCAGGTACGGGCGTCTGAGTGGGTTGGGGTCCACGACCACCAGGAGTAGTAGTCGAGTTACGGAATTGGGCCATGGCCACTTGGCCTCCGCCCAAAACGAGAAGATGTGAGAGACGCATAATGACGGTGGGTGTTCCAGAGGAACGAAATGAAGGGATCTAACGAATGACAAAGCTCTCGGCGCTAGAAGCGAGTGAAGCCGAGGCCTAGGAAACAGATGTTGTGATAAAAAGAGGGAGTCGGAGCACATAGGAGAGGTTGTCATTATTTATAAAGGAGGCAACACCCCACACGACGCGTCTGAGACCAGTGCTCTCCTTGTACCTAATGACGAATGCGTCCGACACGAGGAAGAGCGTCATGCTCGAACAGGCTGCGGACGGTTCCCGACGGTTCCTGGGCGGGTTCCTGAATAACGATTGTTCAGCCGGGCAAGGGGGTGGGAGTCAGTTAATTGGGAGGAATGTTCCCATTACTGCATTCGGACAAGGCCTCGGCATTGTGTCTCAGCCCACCTCTGCGGCCCGCGAAAAGCGCTTGCAAAGCTGCGCAAATGCCGGCTGTGGAGCGGAACCCAGCCTCAGACCCATCGTCCATGGTCCTTCGGCCGGAGAATAAATCACACTACATTCCATGGCGTCCCGCGACCATTGTGTTAGACTGCGCGCCAGCATCCGGATGGGCCGGCAGGGCTGTGTCCATGCTTCGAGTCAACAGCGATTCGCGAATGACGGAGCGGGACACCATTACGGCAGATAGCCACGAGCATCGTAAAATATTAACTTTGCATAATGGCTGGTAGGCGAAGGTTCCCGGTTGGGATAATGTTATCGATGATTTTCTATGCTCTGCTCATCCATTTGCGATGTCTCAGTCGCCTCTTGTTCCTCGTCTGCAGTCGGGTGTACCGCAGATGAAGACGGTGAGACCAAAAATGGCCGATGCAGCTTTGCCTGGGGCCGGCCAGAATCGGCCATAGCTCGAGGCGGCAATGCAAACGAAGCATATACCCACCGGCCTGTTAGCCAGATGCAAGAACATCAAGCGTGTAGGAGTTGCAACCATATGCCTCTCCCTTCTCAAGTCAATATTTGAACCGAGCTAAAGAGGATCCCACCCCGGGATATGACCCAGGCCATTCGACGTCCTTGGTTAGGACGATGAGGCGTATGCAGGCACAGCCTTGCGGCTGACCGCGGAACCCGTTTGTGCCCCCGCTCGTGGTTCGATTGATAGTTGTACAGGTGTATGGGCCGGTTGCCAAGAGACGATGCCAGCTTGCAATGCATCGTTCTCATGCCGCTGTACGCAAGCAACTTTGCTCATTGCGGCCGATAGCGTCGGAGACCCACGTCCAGTCCAAGTCCATGGGTGGAGTTGAGGCATTGGGCACCCTTGGCACAGGAGACGTCCCTGCAGCACTGAAAGCTTTCGGCCAACTTCCTAGCATGCCTGACGATACTCTTGCCGGTGGCATTGCATCCTTTAGCTGTCCAGTCGCATTCAGAGGGCGTGCTGGCGAACCTTGTCGCGACTTGGCTGAATCTTATCGCGAACGGTGCGACGCGATGGAGTAACACAACAGCGCACCTGAGGCAGCGCAATCACGAGGGGGCTGGGGTTCTTCCACTCCGGCTCCGGCTTTACTTCATCATTCTCCATATATAAGTGATGTATAGGTGTTCATTTTGGTTCAAGAGTGTGGCAGTTACGCATCTGTCAGTTTTTGCTGCGTACGCTTTTCTTCTCGAGCGTCGTGATCATATTTCATTTGCTATCTTGGAATGCGCGGGTGAGCGCAACGTCCATTGTACCGTGAATTGAGGAGCATTTTACATGCTTTGCCAAATGGAGCACTGAGAGATCCACTCGCTAATCCTAGGCGTCCCAACCACCTTGGACAATTTAGTATATTTGTTCGCGGCTATCTCGCGCCCGGAGGCAGTCGCATCTCGTCTCGCATCTGCAACGTGTGCGTTAGGCTGGGATCTGAAGCTCTGTGTCGCCCACGCAACGGATGCAGCAGGCATTCTTGAGCCTCAAACGACGCGCGAAACCTGAGTCTGCCCGCGCAGGCCCAAAGGGCGAGACATCTCCGTCATCTCGCAAGAACGGCGCCGATGAGTTCAGATCGCATTCCAGTGAACTCCACGGGCTCCACGGGACGGGGCGCAAGGCGGTGATCGTGCCAAGCGTACGAGTGGGTAACAAAGTTAACAAAGGTCACATGTACGTTATGCGCGTGGGATGCCCGATCAGGCGTCTTCGGAACAACAATGGATGTCTTCGGTGAAATCGGCAAGGGCCCTGTGCGGAATAGAAATGCTCTGGAATGCGACGGGGGCCCGGAATGGGGAAGTGAGACAAGTCTAGGGCGCCAGGTCCCAGATGCATCTCCCCCAAACGGCGACACTGATAAATACTCCGTACAGCCTCTTAATCCCAATTCTTTCCCAAGGTGCGAGAAGAGAGGACAGCTCCGGTAGATGCAGGCCCAGTCGCGGGGATGGCAATGCAACTCTGATAAGTGAAACTGCTTCTCCGTTTCTTCGCGCCGTTCAGCACGAGGACCGCGTTATTTGAGGTTCACTTGCATCTTGCGATATTCCGTCTCGATTTGACCCTAGCCTGCGTTGAAGTCAGCCAAGTCTTCCCGCCGCCAACGACAATGGTCACGGAGAGAAGAAATATCCCTCCTTGTTGGTGCGCGAATGCATGAGAGACCTGTCACTTTCAAGGACTGATGAGGTAGAAGCGGGTCGTGCCGCGCGTTTGGGGGTGAGCCATCGCCAATTCGAGCTAAGATCCTCACCCGCTCGGATTGTGGGGCAAGATCGAATCGGCGAGCGATGACCCGATTTGGTGACGCCACAAACCTAGAGAAGCAAACGACGGATGATAGAATGGCGATTTGTTAAGACTCCATGCGGACCGATGATCCGGCTGCAGATATCCGAGATCCCCGCGTTTAAGGCCTTTATATTTGATGAACGACTCTGCGGCGCCCAGTGATGATCTCGTCCGACAAGCGGTAGCGCAGAGTCGAGCGCTGGCATAATCATCATGGCCCCCCATACGCTGCCATTCCATGCGGATCACATTGGCTCCCTCATACGGCCGTCTACTCTGTCTGAGCTGCAGACCCGGGCCGACGCGGGAGACATCACGGCCGCCGAGCTTCGCGACGGTCAGCGCGCGGCAATAGCAGACATTGTCGGCAAGCAGCAGGCCCACGGCGTGCGCGCGCTGTCCTCTGGCGAGTTTGACCGCAAGTACTACTTCTCCGGCTTCTTCGAGAAGCTCGATGGCTTTCGCGAGGTGAGTCCCGTGCCGTGGGAGCTGACCCGGCTGTCCGCACCGCCCATCGCGGCGCTCCGCAAGACCGGGCAGCAGTACCCCATGGCGGCCGTGTGTCACGGCAAGATCCGCCACCGCGCGGACAGCGGCGGCAGCACGTATCTCGAGAACTGGCGGATGCTGCGAGACGCGGTGCCGCGGGAGCAGTGGGCCGAGTGCAAGTTCACGATGCCACCGCCGTGCTACTTCCACCTACGCCTGGCGCCGGGGAAGTGCTACAGCGCCGAGGCATACGCCTCCGACGAAGACTTCTTCGCCGATCTGGCGCGGGCCTACCAGCAGGAGCTGCGAACGCTGTACGATGAGGGCTTGCGTAATGTCCAGATCGACGACCCAACTCTGGCGTACTTTTGCTCCGACGAGATGCTCCAGGCGCTGAGGAACGACGGCGAGGATCCAGACGCGCTTTTTGAGATGTACCTCAAGGCGCACAACGACTGCATCGCCAACCGTCCCGAGGGCCTGCACGTCGGGCTCCATGTCTGCCGAGGTGAGTTGTTCATCTTTCCACACGTGCCAGCGTCGATGGCAGCTAAACGCGGGCAGGCAACTTTTCCAAGTCGATGCACTTCAGTGAAGGGTCCTATGAGAAGATTGCCCAGCGCTTCTTCAGCACGCTCGACTACGACACGTTCTTCCTTGAGTATGACAACCCGCGATCCGGCGGCTTCGAGCCGCTGCGTTTTCTCCCCCGCGGCAAGAACGTCGTGCTGGGTGTGGTCACCACGAAAGATCCCCAGCTGGAAGACGCCGAGGTGATCAAGGACAGGGTGCGGCAGGCTGCGCGTATCATCGCGCATGGCCAGGGCCGGGACGTCGGCGAGGTGATGCGCAACATCGGCATCAGCCCTCAGTGCGGCTTCGCCAGCGTGGCAGTGGGCGCCGAGGGCATGACCGAGGAGAAGATGTTTGCCAAGCTGAGCCTCGTGCGCGCGGTTGCGAAAGAGTTGTGGCCTCAGCGTACGTAAAGTCCTCGGCGCCGATGAGTTCACGGCGGTCTATTCTGGGCCGGGGCCCCTCGTCACTGGTGAGATGTGGCGGCTCGTTTACTCCGATGTGAAGATATTTTTGAAAATGATCGGCGCGGCTCAGATCCATTAGCGTGCAACTACGCTTGCCGCTTTTCCCAAAATTGAGAATAATCCTTTAGGCAATCTCTCGGAGCATTGCTAAGTGGATACTGGTAAATGAGATGCGTCTTCTTCCATGCTCTTGTCAGCATTAAACCGATCGAGGAAGTTTCAAGTCAACTGCCAACCATACAGATCAAACAGTGAATAAGCGCTAGACTCTAAGTTCCTATACCACGATGAGCCTATTGGTGATGTGTTTGTCAGCGCATCGTGGGCGCTGTTGGGCTGACGGCAGCAGGGGATTTTGGGTCTAGAGCCGCCGACGACCCGTCTCAGGATAGTCGGCCGTGATGCGTTGGCCATGACTCGAGCATTTACAAAAAGGAAGGACTTTGTCTTCAGAGTCTCCTGCGACCTACGGTCACAGGACTCCTAGACGGTTGTCATCATCTCATTGCTCTTCGAAATCATCCTTCCGTGGCTAGACGTCTCATTGATCTTCCGTTCCATACGATCCCCTTGAAGGTTTCGGTAGCCCGCCATGAGAGTCATCACGGACAACATCGACCCTGACCAAAGCGCCAAGGGCCCTCGCATCAAGGTCATCGGCGCCGGACTGCCACGATGCGCGACCTCGTCCCTCCAAGCGGCCTTCGAAATGCCTTTTATGGGCTTCTTTCCCTGCATGCACATGGTGCACGTTGTGCCCCACAGCTCCCGATTGCAGATCCTCGTCGATGCCATGCAGGAGGAAGACACGCATAAGCGCCGAAAGCTGCTCCACAAGCTGTTTGACGGCTACGAGGCCACCACCGACTTCCCCGGGTTCTGGTTCATTGACGACCTCATGGACATGTATCCGGATGCGCCCCTCGTCCTCAATCAGCGTAACGGGGGTAGCGCCGCTTGGTACAAGAGCTTTCAGAGCAGCCTGGGTTTCTACCGCACGATGACGTACTATATGCTGTGCTTTCCCGTCAAAACGGATCGACTGCACTGGAAAATCCACCAGATTCTTCGCAACGGCTGCGTCAAGAAATTTGGCGTCGATTTCAGCCCTGAACTTTATGATGCGTACCAGGACTTTGTGCAACTGGAGGCTGAGAAGCGTGGTCGCAGGGTGCTTATCTGGAAGGCGGAGGACGGTTGGGAGCCGCTGTCCAAGTTCTTGGACAAAGAAGTGCCCAGGAACGAACCCTTCCCGTGGGTCAACGACGCTGCAACCATGAGCCTCGTCAAGAAGGTGGTTATCGCGCGAGGCACCCTGTCGTGGGTGGCTATTTTCGGTGGAGCCTACGCCGCTTGGAGATGTTGGCCCCAAGCTGCGGGCTTTGTCTCAACAAGGCTGGGCATCGCCGTTGGAAATGCGGCGCTACTTAGCTAAAACACTTAACGGTGAGGTATGGGGGCGTTTATGCATACATGTATGGACAGAAAGACTGCGCAGAACTTGAAACCGGACCCTAAGCCCTCACGCCCAAACGTACATGTAAGTGAAAACGGTTATTACATAGAAAAGTATGGCGCTTACTGGCCTTACCGTAAAGATTTAGTGAAGAACTTCTTGGCAACGGGCAGGTCAAAAAAGATGGTTCTAAGGTGTAGTATCGGTTTCCACGTACGCTTACACTTATAACGTGGTGTGAGCCGCGGAAGATGTGGGGGTCCGGCCCGAATTCGTTCTGGGTAACGCTCTTAGCTCCCGGGAGCGTACGTAGCCCGTTAAGTTAGTAATAACATCACCGATTATCTGAGCCATTCGTCCTATAGTAGAACATCATTTACTGATATCATATAAACGTCATCAACTGACCACATATATAAGCGTCGTCCACGTTCTTCCTTTTCTCCTGATACGTCGCTTGCATGTACACAGCACTACGACTTAAATCGATCCGCACGAATATAGTCGCCTTCACTACTTAACAGCTGAACGAGATTTCTTGGGATTTCTCTCTGATTCACCTTCTACTATTAACCTGCTGCGACCAGCATGGGTTGTGACTGTGGCTCGAAGTGCAACTGCACTGGTCCCGGCAACTGCACCTGTGGGGAGAATTGCAGCTGCAAGAATTGCGGGGTGAGCAGATGGCATTTGTAGATGGCTCGGTGAGCTCTACTGACAGCAGCTATAGAAGTAAGCCTGGGGGTATTGAAGATCGGCTACACGACACCTGTAAATGATGCAGGATAAGCAAGACGTAGTCATAATTTGATGCTTTAAGGTACCGTTTTGTCTTCACATTGTGAGGCGCGGTGCACAGCCGAATGGGATCCCATCTCTAAGCAACCCTCTTTCAAATCGGGTGCTGTTACATGTACTCTCCAAAGGCCCAGAAGCGACGCAATGCGAGGTAGCGGAGAAACGAGGTTCTCGTTATCCTGCAGGACTTTGCACGATCGCTTCTTCCGCACCAGGCTGACGTTTCCGAAGCCCACTATTGGCGTGCACACCTATACAGATAGCTGCGGTATCCTCCAACCGCAAGTGAACAAGTATGGCTAGAACGAGGCAGCTGCGGCGTCACACAGTACAGGCTCCAGCCGGGCCCGTCTGCCTGAAGCTTGACGAGAGTGTCAGACAGGGTCCGATCGGTGCTCTACGCTCGCTCCGAGCTCAAGGTCTTGCGAGGGAAGCCTTGCGTTGATAAATCGCTATGGCTTAATGCATGTTAGTACCTGTGTCGCCGCGCGAGCGCGCAACTTGTCTCTCCAGCGAGGCGAGTATTGAGGCGGTCGAGCCTGAACGGTTCATCCTTGACATAATAAAAAGAAAGAAACGGTGGTCTCCGTGGTGTCAGGTCCCTTCGTGCGTCGACGCCACCGACTTTTTATCTCCCAAGCGCACTGCGGCAGCGTCGGAGCCTCACGAGTCGCGTGCCAGATACGGTGAAGAATGGAAGCCTGCGGCAGCTGAGCCTAGGCGTCGCAGCTCCGCCGTCACGAGGACGCCATCCCCGCCAGCGCAGCGGGTCCCGGGGGCAGCTGGGCTGACGTGCGCTTGGAGCTCTGGCGCCGCATGGGCCGCTTTTAGCGCATCAGGTGCCCGCATTCGGCGCCCCCACTGCTGCCTTCGACCGCCGCTTCCATCGGTGGTGCACGTCGGCGGCTGCGACATGCCTGCGCCTCAGAGACCCTTCCCGCCGTGGTCCGGCGTCGCTCCATCTTCTATCCTTCATCGCACTGATCGCAGCCTCTCGCGTCTCCACCGGGCCCGTCGTCCAGGCCCCGATACCCTCGCCAGCATTTCATTCAACCGCTTTCCTGCAGACTGAGAGGCGCGGCCTCGCCTGCTCCTCGCCGCCATGTTCGACATCTTTGCCATGGTCTTATCGTAGGTGCCCCGCCATGTCGCAACACTCCGCCGTCTCCGAGGCGAACGATGCGATATGCGATGCTTAACATTGCTGACCATGGCCTATACAGCTCCATCACCTCCTTTCTGTTCCCCGTGTTCGCCTCGTACAAGGCGCTCAAGACGTCGGACCCGGCACAGTTGACGCCGTGGCTCATGTACTGGGTCGTCTTCAGCTGCTGCCTCCTAGTCGAGTCATGGGTTTCCTTCATCCTCGTCTGGTGCGTCGCAAACCTCGGCCGTGCATCTGGTTTGCGCCTATGCTTACCCTTCTTCGCAGGATCCCTTTCTACAGCTACATTCGGCTCTTCTTCCTTCTCTACCTGGTTCTGCCTCAGACGCAAGGGGCGCGCATCATCTACGAAGAGAAGATCCACCCCTTCCTCGAGGAACATGAATCCAATATCGACAGCTTCATCGCCACCACCCACGAGCGCCTCAAGGCTGCTGGCATGACGTACGTGCGCGAGGCTATCGAGTACGTCAAGACCAAGGTCCTCGGCTTGCCGCCGACCGAACAGCCGCCTGCGCCCGAGCCACCCACCGCCCAGGGCTATACGCAGTCGCTCCTTGCCCGGTTTAGCGTCCCGACGACGAGATGGGCGGGCAGCACCGGCGGTGAATTCTACAGCTTCGTGGCGGGCGCCGTGTCCGCTCTTGCGAGTGCCGGCGCAGCCGCTGATGCTGGAGCTTCAACGGACAGAAGCCTCCCCCACGGAACGCTTATCCCGCCCAACCTGCGCAACTCGGCCGACAAGATGAACTACATCCATGCCCAGCGCGAGCGCCTCAACATGGTTCTCTCTGCCCTCGACCGCGAGGCGCAGGAGGTCCAGCGCCGGGACACGGACGGTCACGACGACGGCGAATCTACCCAGCGACCGTCCAGTGGGCTGAGCGCGTGGAGCGGCCTGAGCAAGAGCCGCAGCGAGACCGACTTTGAGAAGGTCGAGGCTGATAGCGGCGCCGAGGAAGACCTCAACCTCCGTCGACGGAACGTCTCGGGAAGCGGAACTCGAAAGTCGTGGATGTCCTGGGGCTTTGGTAGCGGCGCCGAAGCGGGACCAGGCTCGCCCCAGGACCAGTAGGAAGTCCTACATGGGCAGGATTGGACAGGAGTTTGGGTGTTTTTTTTTGTTAGATTTCGCCGCCGTGCTGCAACGGTTCGTTCGTCTGGAAATTACAGGTAGCCTCCCCACGGAGGAAAGTACACAAGAGTATCGATTCTAGTGATACAACATTATCAGCTCTAGTAATAGAATCTGTATTACTATCATATGTACCCCGATATCCCAAGGTTTTTACCCTATAACTATACAACTGGGTAGAGTCTGTCGATGCAGAAAACGGCCTTTCTCCGGCCGTGATTATCAAACGCCGTAGCTGGGATTGTAGTCCAGATATAGTACAGCGACACAAATTGTCCCCGGTGGCGCCCTCGTTCTATGCTGTGTATAATATCCCCTCTTGAGGGCAAGATGAACATCGTTAGATCACCTAGTTATCTGCTCTTTGCGTGTTCACTTCGTCAGCTTGTACGGATACGCCACGTCCACCTCGCCCTTGCGGTACCAGAAGGTGCGCTTCTTCTTAGTTGTGACGTGCTCGACCCAAACCTCCTCCAGGTGGTTCTTCTTGAACCAGCGGACAAAGTGCGGGTCCCACAGCTCGGAGCCGATGCCCAGGTCCTTGCAGCAGCGCATGAGCGCGTTGGACTTGCAGCCCTCGACGGCCGAAGGGAGCTGGTCGGGGTTGAAGAAGGAGTTTTCGCCTTGGGCTTGCGAGACGAAGCTGCAGAGGTGAGTCAGCAAGAAGGCATCTCGCGGGGTAGTATGTGCAGAAGGGGAAGACGCACCGGCCATCCACGATGAGGGCATATTCCCGCGTCACGATGGTGGTACCCACGATGGGCTCGCCCTTGGGGATCATGCCCCATCCCATGGGCCCAAATACCTCGTTGAGCCTCCTCCTGTATTTGATCTCGGGCAGGTAGATGACGCCGTCGGGCTTGACCTCGACGTCCTTCGCATTGACCGGCTGTATGAGCACCTTGAACTGCTCCTCGGTCACGGGCCGCGTCGAGATGCCGTGAAAGCTGTTCGCCCAGTCGATTACGGGCGACACGGTCGCATCGTAGGCGGGCGCCGTTTGCGCCTGGTGCGCTATCGTCCTGGCCTGGTAGAGCACCTCGGTGGGCAACGGGGCGCTCTTCTTAGCGGCGGCGGGTGCGGGCGCCGCCCTGGCGGTCTTCGTCTTGGTCCATTTGGAGGCTGCGGGCGCGAGCTTTGCCTTTGCTGCGGCTGCTGGCGCGGCATCTTGCGCTCCGTCCTCGACGGCTTTCGGGGAGGCTGCCTCCGTGGCATACCGGCGGACGAGCGGGACGACGGAGCTCGCGCGACGCGCAAGGTGCCGCGGCGCCGCGGCGGCGACGGCTCGTCCGTGGACCAGCATGGCTCGCAAGCTTGAATTCCGGCCGGTGGGTTGGGCGGTATCGGGACGCGCAGTCTGTGGTGCTTGGAGCTTGGAGCTGGAGCTGGAGCTGGCAGCTTATTTTTCAGGGTGCGTGAACTTTGCTGGCATGTCGGAGCAAGAAGTGGAGGCTCCGCAGTAGCTCCTGCACGGTCATGGACAAGGGTCCAAGGCGCGACGTCACCATTAGCAGCTGCCAGAGATGTCTCCCCTTTAAGGTCTGAAATACAGCGTCGTCGAAGCGCTGATAATTATGATGATGAGACGGAGTAGAGACCCATGCTGCCAAGCTATACAAATACAAATCGTCATCCAATTCCTGTTCACGCGTCTTTGCTCGCCGTGCGCTCATCGTTGCCGTGGCGCTTCCAGCACTGCTTGAACTCCTCCATCTGTCACGCACTCAGCATCAGATCAAAATAGCAGCCTCCATGCCGCGGAACCCCCCCGAGATAAAGGCGCATCATGGCAGCTATCAAAGAACGGGACGTACCTCTGCGGCGCAGGCCCGCCAATCCTTCTTCTCGTAGTAGCAGTCCGTCATTTTGGCGTTCTCGTCTGTCGTGGCGGCGACAGCACCGGTCAGCGTTCTGTCCTCTCAACAACGGCAGCAGCACGTCTGGAATATCTGCCTCGCCAGAAACCCGCAAGTCCAGTCGCGCGACTCAGTTGTCTTGGAACGAATTCGCCTGCTCACCTGCGCAGCCTGTGCTGAATATCCGCTTGTCCCTACACACACGACGGCGTTAGCAACGTCAGAGCCACAGCGCGGCTTAGCGTCGGAGGCGGCCACGAGACATTGCCTCGCAGAGCCGAGGGCGGCAGCTCACCACTCATCCGGTTCATCATCGTCCTCCACGTCCGTTGGCGGCGGAACCTTGCCCTCGTCCTGCGGCATCGTCGGACTCTCTGGTTCTGGGCGTGAGGTTTGCGATCCCATTGAGCTGGTGCAGCTACTGCTGGTGGTGTCAGGAAGAAAATTTACTGAAGCCAAAGTCATCGGACCTCGACTCATCTCATCACGCTATCCGGTATCTCACCGACACCATGGCCCCCCAGAGGCTCAACGTGCTCGTCTACACAGGTACGTTGTCGCAATTCTTTCGCGCATCCGATGACTGCTTCTGACATATTTTTCCACAGGCACCGGCACCAGCGTCGAGTCTGTCAGGCAGTGCCTGTACACGCTCCGCCGCCTGCTGTCCCCCAACTACGCCGTCATCCCTGTCTCCGAGACCGTCGTCCTCAAGGAGCCGTGGGCGTCGACCTGCGCGCTCTTCGTCATCCCTGGCGGCGCCGATCTGGGCTACTGCAGGGTCCTCAACGGCGAGGGTAACCGTCGCATCAGCGAATACGTTCGCCGCGGCGGCGCATACCTCGGGCTGTGCGCCGGCGGCTACTACGGCAGCGGGAGATGCGAATTCGAGGTCGGCAACAAGCCGCTCGAGGTCATTGGTAGTCGAGAGCTGGCCTTCTTCCCTGGTGCTTGCCGGGGCGGCGCGTTCAAGGGTTTCGAGTACCAGAGCGAGAGAGGGGCCAGGGCCGTCACCTTGAAAGTCGCGCCCGGCGCCTTCAAGGAACATGTGCCGCAGACTTTCACGTCGTATTACAACGGTGGCGGCGTGTTTGTTGATGCAGCCAGCACAAAAGGCCGCAAGATTGAGGTCCTAGCATCCTATGACGAGAAGCTCGACGTGGACGGGGGAGACGGGAATGCCGCACTGGTGCTCTGCCACATTGGAGACGGCAAGGCGATCCTGGCCGGTCCTCATCCTGAGTAGGTTTCTTACTTGTATCCAATTATCCAGCCGGGCGCTCGAGACATTGACTCCATACAGGTTCTCCCCCATCAACCTCCACCCGCAGCCAGACATCCCAGGCTACGATGAGCTGATCCACAAGATCACGGCCGATGACCCATCCCGAATCAGTTTCTTAACAGCGTGCCTGGACAAGCTGGGTTTGGAGGTGAGCCAGGAAGACACAACCATCCCACCGCTGTCCAGCCTGCACCTCACGGCCGCCGATACCACCAAGGTTACGGAACTGCTCTGCGCCTGGGAAGAGGTCATCGACAAGGAGGACGGCCAAGAGTTCATCAGGGGAGAAGCGGACACATTCCATATCCAGACTGAAGAAGACTTCCTCAGCGTTGAGGAGCTGCGGCATTCGCTACCTTCGACAGAGGGCCAAGTTGCCAAGGATGCCGGCATCGTCGACTACGCTGCCATCACAAAACGGATCATTGCGCACGAAAAAGCCTTGCCGGACCCCAAATTGACGCCGCGCTTCAACCACAAACACTTCTACACTAATCTCAAGCGGTTTCAGGCAACAGAGGAGGATGCCGAAGAATGGGGCAACATACTCCTGTACGGTGACGTTGTGACGAGCACAAACTCCCTTCTGGAAAGGTACCGTGCCCCTTTGAATTCATCATTCTCTGCGAAACATGCTGACGATGCTGCGCCAGGAATGCCAAGCTCATATCCAAGCTGCCCACCGGATTCACCTTCTCGGCATCCACGCAGGTCGCCGGGCGCGGGCGCGGAACCAACGTCTGGGTGGCTCCGCCGGGCGCGCTCATGTTTTCCACCATCATCAACCACCCAGCGCATCTCGCCGTCTCCCGGCCCATCGTATTCCTACAGTACATTGCCGCCGTCGCCATCGTCGAGGCCATTCAGTCACTCGATGCAGGCTATGAGAATCTGCCTGTGAAACTGAAGTGGCCAAACGATATCTGTAAGATGCCACCCGCGTATCAATCGCAACATCAGCTGAGTTTTTATAGATGCCCTTGATCCAACCAAACCCGCCGCCGCAAAACAATACGTCAAGATAGGCGGCATCCTCTCGCAGTGCGGCTACTGCGACGGCTCATACCAGGTCGTCCTCGGCATCGGCATCAACGCCATCAACCCCCGCCCCACGACGTCCATCAGCGACTTGCTGCCCACCAACGCGCCGCCGCTGCTCCTCGAAGCCCTGCTCGCGCGCATCCTCACGCGCCTCGAGGCCGTGTACGCGCAGTTTCGGCGCGAGGGCTTCTCCGACGACCTCGAGAGGCGATACTACCGCCACTGGCTGCACACGGGGCAGGCCGTCTCGCTCGAGGCCGAGGGGGGCGTCAAGGCCCGCGTGCTGGGCATCACCCGAGACTGGGGGATGCTGCGCGTCGAGCAGACGGACTCGGAAGGCCGGGGCACCGGGAAGATGTGGACCCTGCAGAGCGACGAGAACAGCTTCGACTTCTGGAAGGGCCTGGTCCGAAGGAAGGAGTAGGCCATCTGCGCGTTGTAATATTGCTATTTGCTACATATGCAGAAACCTCTTAGCTTTTCAAGCAACCTCGTGCTTTGGGCCTGTTTGTTTATCACCTCGATTAGAGCGCATGCCCTGAAAGTATGTTTGTACGGTTTGCCAGCCGTATGGCCACGGTCGCAAAGTACCAGATGGAACGCATTGGAAATGATGGCGCAAGCCACTCCTGTTAAGAATAGACGGCAATTATGATCAACGTGAACGGCGCAGCGCTGGTTCAGACTTTACGTCGAGCTTCTAGTAAGATCTTATGCTTTAAAGAGATAGGACAAGTAGTTGATACATATATACGGCCAATCATTTAATTCGTGGAAGAGTTTACAGGTAAGCTTAAATATCATATCCATCTATACCCACCGCTCCAGTCTTCTGCCCCAAGCTAACACAAGCTCACCGTTGTCCATTCCAATTACAACTTAGAACCAATTAAGATCCTTCACTGCTCCAGAAGAGTGCCTAGCTGTGGTAGTGGCCTTAGTAGTGGCAGTAGCAGTCTTAGACCTGGCGGTGGTGGTCACAGGCTCAAAGACATTGATCCTCTCCTTGCCGCCACAAGTTTCTTGCTTGTTTCCACTGCACGGGGTGTTACAATCCTTCTGATTCTTGGACGTCTGCCCGCCGACAAAGCTACCGCACCAGCATTGGTTGCCTTGCTTTACGCCAGCGTAGAGCACAGTGCCGTTGGAAGCTTTCCAGCACTTGTCCTCACAAGATTTGATCTGGAGGGCAGAGTCATCGCTGCTTATTTGCTTCTCCAGAACGGGGTACTTGGCATCATTGTCTGTATAACATCCCAAAGCGTTCCAAGAAGTAGGAGACGATGCGTGTGTAGATGAGGTAGTGCTGGTAGCTGTCGCCTTAGCGGTGGTGGTAGTGGACGTAAGACTGGCGAGTCTCTCCTTAGTCAAGACGCAGTAGGACTGGTATCTCCATGGCTTGCAGTCTATGCCGACAGAGGGGTTCCATTTGTGGAAGTCTTCAGGGGAGATGGCGAACATGGAGCGGATGGACTCGCAAGTGTTTGAGCCACCATTATCAAACCAGTCGGCGCAGGTGGAGATGGTGGCTGGATCCCATTGAAGCTTGGGTTGCGAGTCAGCTACGGACTGAGCGATGCCGTAGCTGAGGGCTAGAGTGATGGTGAGCTTGAGTTTCATCGTGGGAGAGTGTGCAAGTCTCATGTTCAATTGTCCTGCTCCCTATAAATATTTGCCGTTGTGAAGACGAATGAATGAACAAAGTAAAAAGATATCAAGGCAACCTCGAAGAAAACAAAGGGGGAAAGCTGAAGGTAACTAAGCCATTGCTATAGTGACTGAGCACAGAGGGGCTCCCCTTGGCCAGGAAAAATCTTTTCACGCGTAGACATTCGGAAACCAAAGGCAAAGGAGAAATGACCGAGGCAAGCGAGGCCCGCTACCCTTGCAAGGTTGCATTGGAAGTTTTGGCAAACGCCGATCGCTCACTTATCCTCGTTGTATTCCTCATGTACTCGAAGTACATCGGTGTAAACCTCGTCGTCGGCGAGGCTCTATCTATTGTGGGCCAGAGCTGGGTAATTTGCGACGAAACACAGTCATGATAGTGTCCTCGTAGTGTACCCGAATGTAAAGAGTAGCGATGGGCAGATCGTCAACAGAGTTGCAGATGCATCCCTGGAGGGACTTATGGGACGCTTGGACGCGCGCTTAAGTGTCCCAAATGGGCAATCGTGATCACTTTGCCCCGCGGATGATCCGCTGCCTTTCGGGGGGCTGTCGGGTGACACTGGGGCATACGCCCTAGCCTGGTTAGGAACTAAGTTAGTGCCTGATTTGGCCGGTGCCGCATCATACTTGTATGTGGAAGTGGGCTCGAATCTCTTTCATCTGAATCAACTCGCAGTACTCTGTAAACTTGCTCTCATTCGTCACGCTTTGCCGCAGAAGACACAGTTTGCCTCACCATATCGGCTCCCTCGGGCCCTCGGACTGTCGAACCCCTTCGGTCGGACGGCACCCAGGAAAATAACTGGTCATTTGCGGTACCATACATGTCAATCCTTCACAATGGCGACCACCTTTCATCCCTTCCCGCGCCTCCCTCTTGAGCTTCGCACCCAGATCTGGGGCTTCACAGCAGGTCCACGTATCGTCCACATCCGCATAATACCGGAACCAAGGCCACCTTACTATCACTGCCCCAACGACATCAAGATGTTTGCTTCACCAATACCACCCCCTGCCGCCGTGCACGTCTGCCAAGAGTCCCGTCAGCATGCTCCCTACCACAAAGCCTTCTTCTCTACCTTCCCCGGTAAATCCGAGGCCCAGTATATCTGGGTCAACTTTCAAGAAGACATGATCTGCCTCGCAGACCATAAAGTGGGACGGCTTGCGCCACATGAGGCCGATATTCAACGACTCAGATTTACAGTACCAAACGGGGATTTCGGTGACATGTTTTACGATTACTTTTTCCGAAATAGCCATAAAATGATGGAGCGATTTACAGCTTTGAGGGAGTTGCACATAGCTATAGGAGAAGATTTCTTAATATGGGGTTCAACGGTCGATGGCCCTGGATATGGAAGGTGTCCTAGAGAAAATGTCAGATTTCTTGACCTCCAGACGGGACTCTTATTGACTGGGCCTCAACTACAGATAGCATTCAACTGGTCTGATGAGGATGGGGGAAGAGTACGGGATATGGATGACTTTGATGAGGAGTTGCAATTTATGCTTGATAATTACGGTGGTTTGCATTTATCGGAGCTTGCAGAGATAGATTAGGGAGCGCAAGGCATGATCAAACAAGCGAAAGAATTTTTGATTTGTCTATACCAGTTCTTCTTGTAAATACCAATAGGCGGATTAGTTTAAACCTGATCTAAAAAGTACACATAAACAGTATATCTTCGGATTCTCCAACGGCCTATATCCTAAATCTCCTCTTCGTCCTCTCTCGTCCTCCTTCCCTTCAAGCCCTTCTTAGATGCATCCTTCAGCTTTATTCTCAACAATTTCAAAGGACTGTATAACCACTCTGTGGTCAGACGCAACTGAATCCTTGTCATAGAAGTCCTGCCTCGTCTTATCTGTAATCACTAGCATCTCTTCTTGACTATACTCCCCGCTCTCCACCGCCTTAGACATGGTCTTTTCCCAATCGACCGTCTCCCACGGCTTTGAAGGGTCAATCGGGTTGTGGCCTGGACCGACGTTCTCTTTTTCCACCTGGATGCCTTGTGAATGCAGGTCCTTTTCCGCTGCATCAATGAGGTAGGGGCCATGATCGCCCACTCTGGCTGTCTTGATCTGGGTGGTAACCTCGCGGAAGCGTTCGAGGTATTTCTTCTTGTCTCCCGTGATTTTGCCTGCAGCTGCGGTTCTTTCTACTATGTCACCGACCTTGTTGATGCAGTCCACGTAGTTGTCAGTACCTTGATACAATACCCTGAACGCTTGAAAATTGGGCATGTTAGGCTTTGTAGAGGTATAGTGCGCATACACCTTCTTCGCAGTCTCCTCAGGGTCAGGATCTGTGGTTTTGAGGTCCAGAAGATTGCCATCCTTGTCTGCAACAAGTTGATCCTTGGGATTTGCGCCGCCGAGGCTGTTGAGGAGTTGACTGAAGGTGCATCGTCGTCCGTCCATGGTGCCTTTGCACTCTACCCATGATTCCTTGCCAGTTTTTTTGTTGATTCTGCACTTCTTTGCGGCATCGTCCCAATTTGTGCACTTCCATCCAAGGGTACGATGTGCTGGGTCGTTCAGTCCGTCAATTTGGTAGGCGTAGTATAACCACACACGCTCTAGCGCACCGGCGTAACCGCCGGCCAAGACCTTGGTGACGAGGAGGAGGGAGCCTAAGACAAACTTGGCTTGCATGATGGACGACTTTTGGTGAGTGAATGACGACTCTCTAATGTTAGAAACTTGGAAACTTGTTAAAGGAGTACATCCAATTCAGAAGCCGGAGAGAAGATGGATTGGAGGAGAATCAGACAGAGCCTCTATGAGCAGATACGGGAGAATACACTATTACACGTGCTTTCCTTCGGAAGTCGCCGTCAAAGTACTCGTTGAGGAAATCACCGGATGGGATGGAACTTTCGTGATCGTCATGTCGTAACATTTGGCACGTACCTTTAATAAGTTGATCGCTCCTCGCACACGGCACGGAGACAAGGATATGTCAGGTTGCAGGGATCCATCAGCGGGTACATGATCGCCCGCTTTCATGAAATGCTGATCGGCCGCGTCCAGTCTGCCAATCTGCCTTCGGAATGTAGAACCGTCCCGCATTGGTGCTTACGAGTGACAGGCTCAAGAGTCCAATCGTAGATCAAAATTGGAGGGATAATATTTTTTTCTCTTAGTACTTGCGGCACGCCCCGTCCTGGAGCCGGTGCCGAAGGCACTTACAGGAATGTATCTTCATGTACCTCCAGGTGGTACCTGTGAGCCGAGCATCGTGATCGGCTTTACGTCACGGCAGAGATCTTGTATTCGTCGGCCGACGAAGTGTGTCGGTAGTCCTTCAGAATTCAGGGCATATTCTTTTTCTTCCCTCATCATCGCTCTCGTTTCTTTGCCTTCCCCTTTCAGCCCTTTTCATACGTACATGTATCTTCAGATGTTTTCATTCTGTACAGTCTGACCCTCACTTCCTTCACTACCGGCTGAGTCCGTTAGACCTCCTTTTCCCTTTCCTCATGATGATATCTCTATCATCTTCTCTCACCTCACTCCTCCTGGTAGCAGTAACAATACCATCAGCTGCTGCTTCCCAGCATGATGCTCGTTCAGACACGAGCCTAGACGCATGGCGTGCAGCAAACGATCGCACGACATCCCCCCAGACATGTCCCTCGTCATGTCAGGATGGTGACTCTGACTCTGGCGACTTTTCATCATGGTTCCTGTTTCCAGATACAGCCAGTCTGTCGACTTGCAATGAGACAATGTTGTTGAGTTTCAATATCCAGAAGACTGTCATTGACGGGAAACAAGCACCTGTCTCCGCCATCAGAGGATGCAAGGCAGACTTTGGCTTCAGTTCTGCACAAAAGAACTCGGCAATGTCGGAAGATGATGTTGCTGCAGTCTGCTCGACACCCAATCATCAAATAGTCAAGACTTCCGTTACTATTGGCGAGCCCGCTGGTAACACTACCAGCAGCAACAGCAAGGCGTCGATGGATGACCTTCTATCTGCGGGCCGCCAAGTCCAAAACTACCTGAGCGCAAAGAAACCTTCCTGCACGGAGAATGTTTTGACTTTTGGTTACGCTCGATCTGCAGTCGTCGGGCTATTCGCTGGCGCTGAAGTGTACCAACATGGCCTCCATGCCGACATCTTGAACCATTTTTTGCAAGAAGCGGAGGAGAAGAAGACGTTTTCCGAGGCTTACTTTGTCCAGCTCTGCCCTGAAAATGGCCGCGGAGCCGACTATGCGGTCGGAATTATTGCAGCTCCTGTCGACGATCTCACTCTGGCCCAGGAGGTCGTGCGAACCTGGGCAGATGGAAGATGTGTGTCTGGGAATCTCAAGAGCTATATGACAGTCTCTCTGCGAGTTCCCGGTCAGATCCAAGGCTTCAACAGCACAAACTCTTCTTCATCTTCATCGGAGCCATCGGAACAGGCCCATGTCTGGACCAAGTCAAGACTCGCAGCGAGGGGGATTTGCAAGACCACTACAGTCCACTCTGGTGATGGTTGCTATGCCCTCGCCCAGCGATGCGGCATCAGTCAGTCAGACCTGCAGAAATATAACCCCAACAAGGACTTTTGCAACACACTTACAGCCGATCAAACGGTCTGCTGCTCTACTGGCACATTGCCCGACCCTATTCCCCCCGCCAACTCTGACGGCACTTGCAAAACCAAGTCTGTCATCGGCGGGGATTCCTGCGCATCCATGGCACAGAAGTGTGGGCTCAAGCCGGCAGACTTCACCAAATTGCACAGTGATGACAAGAACTTCTGTTCAACTTTGGCGGTTGGCCAACCAGTTTGCTGTACCCACGGAAAGTTGCCTGATATTACTCCCAAACCTGGCAAGGATGGATCTTGCTTTGCCTATACCGTCCAAAAAGACGATGGCTGTTCTACCATCGCCGTCTCTCACGGACTCACTGTGGACAAGATTGAAGAGTACAACAAGAAGACATGGGGTTGGAATGGATGCAAGTTGCTTTACGAAAAGGCGCAGATTTGTCTCAGCACGGGGACACCTCCTTTTCCCGTATCCATCGCTAACGCTGTCTGCGGGCCGCAGGTCGCTGGTACAAAAAAACCTTTTTTCGGAAGCAGTGATAACTGGGCCAAGCTGAACCCTTGTCCTTTGAACGTCTGCTGCAATATTTGGGGTCAGTGCGGTACTACAGATGATTTTTGTGTCATCTCCAAATCAGCGACTGGTGCGCCGGGCACATCGGCGCCGGGCAAAAATGGATGCAAGTTACAGCAGGTACCATTCATGTGGAAACTTCCGTTTTCTAACGAGTCTAGGCATCTCCAATTGTGGCAGGGACATCATCAAAGGCTCGCCTCCCGCCAAAACAATGCGAGTCGCCTACTTTGAGTCCTGGAACTTGAACCGCAAATGCCTAAACATGGATGTCGATCAGATTGACACATCCAAGTACACGCACATTCATTTTGCCTTTGCCAATATCACCTCGAACTTTGGCATTGATATCAGCGGTGCGCAAGACCAGTTTGACCGCTTCAAGGCCATGACCAGCGACGTCAAGAAGATCATCTCCTTTGGTGGATGGGACTTTAGCACCGCGCCGGGCACTTTCAACATCCTTCGTGAAGCTACTAAAGCTGCGAACCGAGCCACCTTTGAGAGTAACATTGTTGCCTTTATCAAAAAGCACAATCTAGATGGTGTTGATATTGACTGGGAATACCCCGGCGTAAGTAACTCTCTCGTTCCCACCTTTGGTACAGGACAATGCTAACCCACTCAAAAAGGCCCCCGACATTCCCGGTATTCCTGCTGGAGCACCTGACGCCGGGAAGGACTACTATGAAACTTTGAGTGGTCTCAAAGCAGCCCTTGGCAGCAGTAAGTCTGTGTCACTTGCAGCTCCAGCGTCTTATTGGTATCTCAAAGCCTTTCCCATTAAGGAGCTGGGAGCTAAAATTGACTACATCATTTACATGACCTACGATCTTCACGGTCAGTGGGACTATAATAATAAGTGGACCTCCCCTGGCTGTCCTACCGGCAATTGTCTCCGCTCTCACGTCAACATCACCGAGACTAAAGACGCTTTGTCTATGATTACGAAGGCGGGTGTGCCGTCTAACAAGGTTGTGGTGGGAGTCTCTAGTTACGGACGTTCGTTCAAAATGGCTCAGGCTGGGTGCACGGGGCCCATGTGCCAGTTTACCGGTAGCCCCAGAGTATCTAACGCGGCTAAAGGTCGCTGCACTGATACCAGTGGCTACATCTCTGATGCAGAAATCAGCGATATAATCACGTATGGTAACGTGAACAAGCAATGGACCGATGCTGGGTCAAACATTCTGGTTTACAACAACACGGAGTGGGTTGCGTACATGGATGACGCTACCAAGTCAGATCGGGCTGCTCTGTATTCTTCATACAACTTCGCCGGAACAAGCGACTGGGCTGTTGACTTGCAAGAGTTCGTCGAGTACGCATTCTCCCTTTTCCGACGTCATGACAGGGTCATTGGTTTGCTAACCTGTTATCCAGTGGCTCCGGCGACGACGATGGATATGACCCCAACTATGTCCCTACCATCGACCATAACTATTACGTGAAATGCGACTCTAAGTTCAACAGCCTGGACCAGCTCAAGGATAGGAAGGACAGCATCCCGTCCTATTGCATTGACCAGTATATCCTGGATGTGGAAATCCAGATCATGAGCGATGCGCTAGACAAATACAATGACCTTGTCGACAAAAAGGGCTACAGCGACAAATTCAAGATTTATGAGCATTACACCATACAGCAGGTCCCTGCTCAGATCAACGCCTTCATGGGCAACGGACATGCTGGTGATCTCTTCAAGTGCGAAGAGACGGTCTACCGCACATGCTGCTCCGATTGCCATTACGCCACTTGTGCCGGACACTGCGACAACTCACACAACTGCAAGAATGGTCTCGGCACGGAAGAGACGACCTGTCCCACCGTCTACAAGGATGGATCGGATGGTATCGACTGGTACAACACACAGGTGCCCAACGTGACATACACTCTGAAAGACTCGGATGGCTTTTATAAGGCTATCAGCAAGGACTATGGAGTCGAAAAGGACTGGATCAAGTTTGGCGATATCGACGTGAAAGTGGCAAACGGTTGTCAGTTCGCCGGCAAAGATATCAAGGAGTGTCAGAGAACACACGATGACTGGTTCTGGAACTATCCGCAAGCCGCCGACGATATCAAGGTTTTCGACCCCCAAGATGTGATCGGTAAATCGCACGACAAATTCAGAGACCTCCTTGCCCACCTCAAACTGCTCAGGGCCATTGGCAGCCTAGATTCTCAGCTCAACCTGGCAGACTTGGCCGATGCATCGTCTCTCCCGGCCTTGACGGTGGCGTCCGCCGTGGACGATATGGAGAAGGTTGCTAAGAAAGCCGACGATATTAAAAAGAAAGAGCGAGAGGAGATGATTGCCAACTTCGTTGGCGGTGTTCTCTTTTTCATTCCTTTTGTGGGAGAGGCGGTGGACGCCAGTATGACTGCTATCCGCGCCGGCTTGCAGATGGCTGAAGCTGCCGGGACGGCCGGACTCTTAGCTTTTAGTATTGTGCAAGACCCTGACAATGCCTTCATGGCCGTGTTCAGTACATTAGCGGGTGCGGGCATGAGCCGTGGATCGTGGTCGAAGGCTGCGAAAGAGAGGAGAGGTATGAAAGATGAAGATATCAAGAAGTTGGGATCGATAAAGGATGATTTGGGCAAAATTGATGATGTCCGAGGAGGAATGTGTAAGATCTAACCATTTTGACATCGATGCGATTTGTCGATGGCTAGATAAAACATACATACTTAGATATGAACTACGTGTTGAGACCCAAGCTTACTTCCTACAAACAGCCTTTTGTTAATTAGTTGTATCGCTGATATGGTCTTCTTCGCCTCACTCGTTGGAGCTGTTGTCACAACTTGAAGAGATGCGCAGGTGATTTAGTGCGTGAGTAGATCTTGGTCTTACACGCCGGCGCATGTTGGGCGCGATTGGCCGACGACCCATCGGTTGACGGCGCGCCCAGAGCCGCCGCGTTCCTCAACCAGGCAAGCCAGGACCGAGACATTGACTTTATTACTCGTTATAGAATAAGTGGTCCTTTCCTTCTCCCCTTGTAGCACAATAATGGGTAAGTGGAGCGAGACGCGTCAAAGGTTGCGAGGGTGAACACGCACTCCAAATAGCTACCCTATACCTTACGCTTGTGTCCTACTTTAAACACGTTGACGTAAATAACAATAAAGATGGCTTGCGTTGCAGGTGCCACTGAAGGAATTCGTGAGGAATGCGCCCTTGCAAATAAACAGCCCTAAATTTGGGGGTAGCCTAGCCAGCACTACGAGATTGTTGCGTGTCATGATCTTTCAGCATCATGATGATGGCCTGGGAATAATCATGGCTGCACTCAGAGTTGCATCCTCCGGAGATACGAATGCGATTGAAGTCAAAGCCGATGTTCATTGATTCACAAAGTCAACCAAGACTTGCGTAATGCAGAAGCCCGCAGATTCATTTCATATCGTACAGTATAATAGACAATAATTGCAGCTCCCCTCTTAGTTCTAGTCCCAATGTCATAGTGGTGGCTGCATGCCTCTAGATGGCCACCCATGAAACGCCTTGCCATGCCGCAGTCGAGTGAAGATGTACATGTATACAAAGGGAAGTCACATCCCCGTCGAGACGTGATTTTTACCCGAGCGGCCCCGTTGCCCAGAGAGTCGATCTAGCCATGAGCCCGCGGTGCGTGAGAATGTCGGGTCATGGCTGTGCGACTAGCATCGCTTCGAATCGCATCGCATCGCATCGCTTGTCGTGTAGTGTCGCGAGCAGTCGGCGGCGGCACCCGGTGCTCGCTTCGTGTGGCACGCCTACCGGTCCTTGTAGACCTTTGGCTTCCAACCCTCCTTTGCCTCCGCCTCCTGTTCCACCTTTTCTCTTATAGGGCCGAGCTCTCTCTCAAAGCGCTCCTTGGCCCGCACGATCTTGCTCTGGAGGTAGAAGCTGCCGCCCTTGCCGGGGTCGTTCGCGTCGAAGAGGCGCTTGTACCGCTCGAGGACCTCCTCCACGTTGGCCTGCCCGCCGGCCGGGGGCTTGACGTTGAGGATGCGGCAGGCCTCTTCGAGCGTCATGCCAGACGAGAGAGACGCCCGGCCCGAGGCGCCCACGCCGGCCTTGGCCTGGGCACGCTGGTAGTGGGACGCCGCCTGAGCCTGCTTGTACGCGGCCACGAACGAGCGTCCCAGGATGCGGGAGCCCGTCAGGAAGGCGGTGATGACGAAGCGGTGCGCCTAAAGCAAAAGAGTCAGCATGGTGTTAGGAGACTGGCGCGTGTCGGCCGAGCGAGCGCGAAGAACCGAGGATGCGCAGATGCGATGCTCGAGTGGTCCGACTTTCGCCGCCGGGGCTGCAGCGAAGAAAAGGGCTTGTACCATTGTGAAAATTGAGCAGACTCGGCAGTAGTCACTCAAGAACGGCCTCTCGCCACAGAATGGCTCGATTTGAGATTCGTTGGCCGCGAAAGGGAGATGCGTCCCTGGTCTCGTCGCTGGACGGGATCGTGAGAATGGGGGTTCGGCGTTCTCGATTTTTCCTCCGCGCCGGCGCGAATGTTTCCGTGGTCGGAAGAATCTGGGGGGCGTAGTCTAGCCGGGGATTTGCCGCTCACCGCGGTGAGGTTAGGCTAGCCTCTCGAAGACGCGCCGCTCGGGTTGTAGCCTGATTGGTGGGCATAGTCTCTATTAAATTCCCAGATTGGGGATTTGGCCGTTGAATGTTCTTGCAAGGCGAGCGACCCATTTGTTTCTGGTTTGTGTTTGTTATAGGAAACGGCCTGAAAGTTTCAACTGCGCAACGCTGCGGCTCCCCTTAGTTCGCTGTGGGACGGGTGCTCCGGTTCTACGTAACAACCCACCGCCCACCGACCGTTGTACGGCTGTCATTGAAAGCGCAATGACTCCTCAAGAAATCGAGGCCCTGCTCCAGCAGCACGGAAGCGGCCAGTCTCAGGACGAATATGACGAGGCATCTGAGCCAGCTGGCGCCCGCGAGCGGAGGACGGCTCTCCTGGCACCTGTCTTGAGAGCTTGCCAGGATGTATGGTCGTCCAAGTCTGGCGAAATTGACCTGATAGCGCAAAAGCTGGGAGATGGGAGTCGAGATGGTAAGTGCCTTTCCAACTCTTCCGTCTCCGAAGAGTCAGTGGTGTTCCCTGTGAAGCCTCGATCGCCTCGAGTTCTCAGGGCCGTGGTTGAAGCTATACTCACTCAGCCATAGTCGCTTGGCGCGTGCCGTTTGGTGAATCTGGCATCCTCGAGCTCTTCTTGAGCATTTTGGCAGAGGATGGCCTGAGTAAGGGGCTTCAAGTGCATTCTCTTCGCCTCGTGGGCAACTCCTGTGCCGACACGGATGAGAACCGGGCCCGCGTCGTTCAGGACAATCGGCTCCAGAGCGTGACTCGCCATCTGCAGGACGAGAGCCTTATTCCCTTCACCATTCCAGTCCTGTACAATATCCTAGTGGACTTTGGTAAGAGCCTCCCTTCCCCATGGGAATACGCTGTCCAGACCTGCGGCTTCATCTAACTTTAATAGAATCTGCTCAGCTCCTGGCATCGCAGTCTCACCTCAGCAGTCGACTCACTTCCCTACTGTCATCGGCATCCCTGTCCAAATACGCAGCAATTGTGCCATACTTCTGCAAGATCTTCGCTCTGCTTGTGTCGCACGAGGGCGAAGCGGCCGCTGCAGACCCCTCCACAGTCACTGTTCTTCTCAAGCTGGCGACAAACTCGGAGGCAAAGGATGACCTGGACGACTTCACTTCCCTCGTCAGCGTAGCAGTCGCCTACCTTGCAAATGAGGACCTACAGTCTCGGCTCATTGCTGAGAATCACGTGGGCCTCTTTGTGGAGGCATTCTACTTCGCCCATGTCGGGTTCGATGCCAGCCAGGTCGAGGACCCCGACACGGAGAAGCAGCTGAAGCAGCTCCGAACCTCCCTCCTTGCGACTCTCGCAGACTTGTCGGCAAACGACACATTCTCCACCTACTATCCGCTCTCATCAACCGTGCCACAGACGTTCCTGGCATGGATCAAGGGCACGAACCCCCTCTTGCAGTCTGCAGCCTGTCTTGCTCTGGGGAATCTCTCACGCTCCGACGAAGCTTCGACTG
This sequence comes from Tolypocladium amazonense, assembly GCA_024340795.1. Lineage (NCBI taxonomy): Eukaryota > Fungi > Ascomycota > Sordariomycetes > Hypocreales > Ophiocordycipitaceae > Tolypocladium > Tolypocladium amazonense. The sequence continues at coordinate 80,546 of JALHCE010000058.1, forward strand.
CCCTCGTCGAAAAGGACGCTGTTCATGTCCACCTGATAAAGCTCCTCTCCAACCCAGCTGTTAGCGACTCTCAACTAATTCATTCGGCGCTATCCTTCCTCAAGAATCTCGCGATCCCAATTGAGAACAAGACCCAGCTCGGCGACTTATTGGATCCCTCCTGTGTGCCTCGCATACTCTCCCTGGACACCTTGCCGCAGGTTCAATTCGCCGCCATATCCCTAACAAGGTTACTCCTTCTCAACTGTGCAGCCAATGTTCGGCGGGTCTGCACTCCATTGAGCGCAGACCAATCCAGCCCGGACCATGAACGCACCACCGTCACCAATATCATCGAGCTGTTCGGCCGATCCGATGCTGAGCCTACCAGGCTCGAAGCGTCTCGTTCAATTGCCGCCCTCTGTCGAGTCCTACACTCAACATCATTGTCGCACGTGCTTCCCGACTGGTACGAAGCAAACTTCGTGTCACACTCACAAAAAGACGAACCAGTTCCTGCATCGGACGACGTGAGTACCAACGTCATCCAAACAGAGGATGAGAAGCGACGAAGCTTCTTCTACCAAAAACACAACCTCGACAAACCGTTGGCATTCCTCATCACGCAGCAAAAGTGGCCCTCGTTGCGCTCTGAGGCTTGGTTCGTCTTTGCCCTCATGAGTCGATCACGGGATGGTGCCGCAGTCATCAGTGATATGTTATCGGTTCACGGTGCCCTCGATGCCCTCACGCAGACCATTACTGGGCGCAAAGCATCGGACAGCCCGCTGGAAGTGGGCAGTCAAGCCGCGGAGGCTCCAGGTGCGACACAAGCCGATGCGTCGGCAGTGACATCCATGGCTGCTGGGCTACAGCTGGAGCCGCAGCAAGTCGACCCGAAGCAGCAAGCCAGCATGGCTAAGGTGGATAGGGAGAATGCTCTCGTGCTCTGCACGGAGCTGCTGAGGAATTGGGAGACCGAGTCGCCGCCGCTGACGCTCAGCTTACTGCAGGATATGGTCAAGGAGGGAACAGACCTGGTTGTCGCGGAGCGATCACAGCCTGGAACAGAGACGCTGCCATGAGCCAATGTATCCATCCAACCTAGAGACTTGCCGCGGTACTAGAATTTGAATTCCAAGCTTGGCAATTGAGACATCCACAAGAGCCGGCATACTCGCGGAAAAGACGATTCTTTCGCTCACGTAATGCTTCGATTGACCATCTGAATACAAGGCAGAGCCGGTGATCATGCAATAATTCTTTGACCTGGACCTAGAGTACCTTTCCTCCTGAACCCGGTCAAGAACTCCGTAAGAGCCTCGAACCAACGTTGCCACTCCCTTAGAGACGCAAAGAGCAAAATCCTCAAACACCAATTTCCTTTTCGCCAGTTTATTTCTTGGCACTCTCGGCCTCAGCCTTGTCCCGGATGCGCTTCTCGCGGGCACCCTGGTACCGAGCGTTGGCTCGGGAAACGCGCAGCTTCCTGTAAGCACCACCCTCAACAGCCTCGGGCATCTCGCTCTTCTTGATGTACTTGACGGCAAGGTCGGTGGGCTCGATGGGAAGGGCAGCGGCGAAGCTGGTGGCCTTCTCGATCTTGGAGACGTCGGTCTTGGTGTCACCCTTCTTGGGGGCGTTGGAGCGGCGGGGCAGCAGGATCAGGCGCTCCTTGAAAGCCTTGAGGCGGGCCACGTTGATGGCCAGGCTCTCCTCGCTCAGGTTCTGGCGGCGGTGGTCGACGGAGATGCCGATGGTAGGGGCGAAAGCGCGGGGAATGCCAGCCTCCTGTGCGCAATTGTCAGAATTTCACTCCCACGATCGTTATTCGGCGCCGTCCAGCCTTGCAGTGCTCGCATTGGTCGGCGGACGGGCGCTCGGGGGAGTTGCGTACCTTGAGCTCGGCCAGGGTGAAACCACGGCCAGCGCGGACCTTGCGGTTATACTTGATGGTCGGGCATCGGACAATAGGGCGCAGCTTGTCGACGGGGCGGGGAGCGACGGCAGCAGCCTTGGCCTGACGAGCGGTACGTCTGGACGCCTTCTTGCCGGGCTATTCCAAATCGTCAATACAAAATTTCCAACGCAACGCGTTTGCCTCCCGGTCGAAATCGCATACCTGGTCGAAGTGGGTGCGAACCCGTCTCTGCCAATCCTTACGGAAGTCTGTGAATCGAGTCAGTCGCTGTGTTCGTCGTCGCGTCGCTCGTCGGCGAGAGATGGTTTGTGCTCACGGTTGTTGACGAGCTTCTGGTTGTGTGCGATCGCCTGGAGGGGGAACAAATGTTAGCATTGAGTCTCCTCTATGACATTCGCTTTGAGTTTCGTTCGGGTGGCCGTACCATTGTGTCTGCTTGCGATCAAACTCGCTCCGGTTGTCGATGTTCGGTTGGCGTGGGAAGTTCGGAGATGGAGGCTCGACAAATTCATTGAAGGGTTTTCGTGCCCTACAGAAGATACGTACTTTCCGGTGGGGTGTGCCCTGCCGTGGAGCAAAAATCCAATGTGTGCGTCACGTGAACCGCAATTTCTCGCTTACCTCAGCTGGCTCCTTCGGTGCCTGGACTGGTGCCTGGGCCATTGGCTGCCTGGGGCATCCACCCCGCGCTAGAGCTATAAATCCGTCGCGCAGCTCCGCGCTTTGCTTGTTTTCTTTCTTCTCTTCTTCATACTTACCTTGTTTCGAACTCCCCAGCTCAAGATTCGGGGGGTTCAGTGCGGGAGGCCTGCATTGCACATCGCGGCGTCGTCCCTCGCTCCATTGTCCTTCGGGGCCATGGGAGGCGTAATTTTTGATTTTCACCACCTGTTTTCATTGTGAGCGTCGCCTAGAGCGGCGCCATGAAGAAGACGACTCAAATCGTGATGCTCGGTGACGTGAAGTCTCGCGCGAACCTCTTTGAGTAAGGACGTCGCGTTGTGACTGCCAGAGAATGAATGCACCCAGAACTGTTGACTATGCCGACGCTTGAGAAACTGCGTGCCGCGAGAAGGCTATCGGGAGATCTCAAATAATGGCCGCTTCAGCAGGTGAGCGACGCGAAGCTTGCTGTCGCTGCCTCTACGAGTAGACAGCAAATGAAGGCGCAGCTTTGGCAGCATCTTATTCGCAGCTTCTCAGCACTCGAGAGGCGTCTTCTTAGCACTTGAAAGAGACGTGCAGGCTCGAGCTCGATTAATGCAGCGAAAACGACTGCTCACTCTTGACTCTGCCAATGAGGGCAAGCTGGAGATGCAGACAGTAAGCCAGCCTGAGCGATCGCACGGGAGCATGACCACCTTTGCTACGTAGACTTGAGCATGGACAAAACCCCCCCGGGACCTGGAATCACGTAGATACTCTGAATTGTGAACCCTTATTACAACCACCCGTTCTCCGTGACATCTTCTCGTCGCTCGCAATCACATCGCCGAAGCTACAGCGGCTTTCCTGGTGTAGCTCCCATCGCCGGACTTTCTCCGCCCCAATCACAGCGCGCGAATTCCACCCGTCCAGCTTCCCACCCGGTTCCGAAAAATCTCATGGCTAAGCGCATCAGCCCATCATCCATCCTCCTTTTGCCCGCGACATCCTCGCTCAACCTCGCTCCTCGCGTCGTTTCGCCGTTCCCAACCATGGCGTCCAGAATGGGGCCCCGAAGCGTCAAGGACGCCACGCGCTTCACGTCGACGATCCCGCACGCAACCTCCAAGACCGCTGGCGCCGGTGCTGCCGCACCGAAGCCCCCGCCGCGGATTCCTGGGGAGACGCCCGAGCAGCGGGTCAGGCGGCTGCGGCAGGCACACATCGCGGCGCAAAAAGCCCAGGTCAGCCGGACCGACCGGGTCGTCGATGCGTCCAGGAGGTTCTTGGACGTGGCACACAGATGGACCGTTGGGGGCATCGTCGTATTTACCGGTAAGTTGACTCGCGACTTGTCGGGAGCAGCTTGGATGCTTGCCCAAGGGCATGGCATGCCATTTGAGACGATGGGACTGACAGACAGATGCAGCTGTTGCCGGTGTCGTCAGCATATACTCGGTGTGGGATATGGTGCAATACAACCGCGCCCGCCGCGCCGAGTGGATCGAAGCCCAGAAACAGCTCGAAGCTGATGCCCTCTCCGCCGCCCGTATAGCCTATCTCAAGGGCACAGCCACCGAGGAACAGATCATCCTTGTCGAAGAGGCCAACCGCGAGGCCGAGGAGAAGGGTGTCAAGCTGCCGCCTCTGCTGGCCCCCGCCGAACACCGAACACACTTCGAAGAGCGCGTACAGCCTGCCTTGCAAGGCGGCCTGGGCGCAGACAAGAAGGAGGGTAAGGGCATACTTGGCCTCGTCTCAGGGCTCTTCGGCGGGCAAAAGGCCAGCGAGGACGCGGCGGCGGCGCCCGCCACTGCCACCGATAACGGCGTGGTGCAGTCCATCGAAGCGCAGGCAAAGGATGCCTGGGAGGCAGAGAAGGAGAACCAGCGCCGAGGGGGCAGCCTAGACCAGCTCGGACTGGATGCCGGGACTGCAGGGCAGGCCTCCTCAGGAAAGAAGGGCTGGTGGCCGTGGTAACTGGCTGTCCGAGGATGGCTGGATTTTCCCAAATCGTCTGTGTTCGAGCGAAGCACGGGAGGAGGAAAGGAAACACGTATCATACCCGTGTAGATGGGCTGTGCATTAGATGGCGTCAGGAGTCGTGCTTTGTATGTACCACTAGGGGAATCGATCCCAACTAAGCATTCACATCATCTGGGCGACGTATGGCCAATACGGCGAGTTGCTCACTACTCAGACCAAAACAGAGCGCAGCATGACGTGACAGTAGAACTGAATGCAAGCTTTATGTATTGACGCTGCATAGATATTGAGTGCTGTGTACCACTTGTCTCCCGTCTCCAGTTCCCAAATTGATGAATGCGATAACTCCGTCCGGTTTCCCATGCACCAACCAGGTACGCTTTTAAAACACAAACGCTTCCCTGAAATGCAAGTGCCGCCAAAGTATAATCGAACACAGAAAACAATCGAATGCGGTTACAAATACAGGTTCCCACAGGAACGGGCCTGTGAGCAAGCAAAGGCAAGCGGCCCTTGCCTGTTGAAGACCAGACCTAGCTCAAGACCACAGGCGGACGGCGGCCGTCCCGTGGTTTGATGCCGTCGCCAGTAATATGCTGGCCACTAAGGAAAACACGCCTCTGTCGACGCTTCTCTCGCCAGCTCAGCGGCCTGGCGAACCTGTTCTAAAGCTCCATGTCGTCCAGAGGATCTGCTAACCGTGTCTCCCCGTTCTATGAGATGACAATGTGGTTGAAATGACCAGGAACTTTGAGTCTGCACTTCTCGCAGTCTGACCGGTAGCCTATACTGAAGCTCTTCTTCATGCCGGGCTGCCACGTCCAGGAATTCACCGTGTGCTTGCTCCTAACATGGCCCCTTCGCCCAGGTGATGGCGAAGAAGGATCGACGTCGGACTCGGATAGATGAGCTGGCGGCTGCGTCTCGATATCCATCATGGCATTAGGATGATCCATGGCATGTGTGGGCGAGGGGTGCATGCATAGAGAGGACTCCTGCGGCGGGGCGGCGTCGTCGTCAACCATCATGTTTGCTGAATCTGAAGACTGGTGCAGAGAGCAATCCCCAGCCTCTGATATCGGCGAGGGCAGCCGTCGATGGCTTTGCATCGCATGCCAATCCCCTTCGCTGGCCATTTGCCGGGGCACGCACTCGTTGTCGGTGAACCCGGTTTGGTGATGGCCCAAGTTCACGATGCCATTCAGGGTTGTGACAGCCGGCCCCGGACCAGCCCATTCGGAATTTTGCCCCTTGACCTGGGCTGCAAAGCTGGGCTGGATCGGTGTGGGCATCCGCGTCGCGACATTTCGGTCACGAGGATCGGATAACTCGCGGACCTGGTCAACTCGATATGGCGACGGAGAGGCGGCGGCATCAGTCATGTCCATCTCGGCGTCTTGCGGCTGGGAGCTGGTCGCGGGAGACGATGACCATGGAGAGAAGTGGGATCGAAAGTTGGGTTCGTTGGCGCTCGACTGAAGCGGCGTAACGGCCGACGAGGATAGCCAGTGCTGGCTACCTTTGGGCGACGTCCTGAGGGGAAGAGACTGCAGCCTTTTCTAATCAAATTGTCAGCGGAGCCAACGGCCAGAAGATGGCACCCCGGGTTGGCCTACATTTCGATGCTCTCCAAAGCCCATGGCGTTACTGGCATCCTCGTCGTCTCTCAGCCGCTTCCGGCCCGGGTCGGGCATGGCATCCATGTAGTGCTGCGTAGCAAACATTCTGGCGAAATGCAAGATGAAAGACAATGCCCTGTCTGACTGTCGTGGAAGCAGAGATGGGAGAAGCCGAAAGCGGATGGCCGGACTGCCGCAGCCTGGGCGACACGCCGCGGCGGCACGATGCCTTATAGGCTAAAGGACAACAAGGTCGAGCGCGGAGCTTTGCTTCTGGCTCGGCGAAGCTGTCGTCTGCACTTGTGCTCCGTATGCAGGGCCCGATGATGGTTGGAAGGGGGGCAAGGGGGACGCAAGTTGTGCAACGTTTGCTTCTGTTGGCGGCTGATGGAAAGGGAGGAGGCTGAGTGTGCAGGGCCGGTTCGAGACCAGGCACCGATGGTCGGCGTGAGGGGGAGGCGAAGATGTGGCGAACAGACCCCGGTCTGGAGAACGCCAAAAGATGAACAATGGAAAACAAGCTATGTGACGCCGAGAGAAAAACAATCAGACTCAACGCAGAGTTTGCTAAAAGGTGGAAGAAGTGGTGGACATTGAGAAGGCGAGGGTCTGGAGAGTGGCAGGCGGAAGAGCTCGGGCCGTGGGAAAGCGAAGCGACGACCCAGCCGAACAAACGACGATGAAGGGAGCAGCAGCAGGGCGGTGGTTCGGGGGGCGCCGTGTGGCCCGATGACAGTTCACGACGGATGGATGGTGTTTAAACCAGGGGCGACATACGGAGCAAGTTATACGATGACAAGAAACTCGGAGGGTCTGGTGACGGATCCGGGTGGTTGGCGGCGTGGATGCCAAGCGTGAAGACGCGCTACCAAGGACCCCGTCAAAGTCACCACCGGCAGGCTCCTCGTCAATGCCAACTGGAACGACGCCGTGATGGGCCACGGCTGAACGACGGCGTGGAGCTCGTCGTGCCTCGGTTGGGTCCGCCCGTCATCATCTCAATCGCGCCGTTTCACAATTGCCGCACGAACTGCTGCGTCGGACAGCGGATCGCCAGCTGTTACGGCGGTGGGGAGCGAAGACGGGTGCTTCAATGCACGGGTTGAGGCATCGTGTCGACCACGGTGCGCCACCTCCAGTCCTGCGAGAAGCGGCCGCACCGTCTTTTTGTATCTAGTCCAAGTTTGAGTAAGGTAGGTAGGTACCTTAGTTTGAAATGGCTCTCGGTGCTGCGCTGCAATCCATTTTTGCGAAGATTGATTGTTGATGACTTGAGCTGTGGCAGCCCGCTACCCTAGAGGCTTCCAACTGCCTGTGTCAAGGTACCTTAGGAACCGTACCTTACTGAGCAGAGGATGCATCAAGGCAACTTGAGGTAAGGTATTACTGGCGCACCAATTGGTCCATCTGTTTGTTATTACGCGAAGATCTCAACCTCAACACGATACGGATTGGTGGATGTCTGTCCGAGCACATGCGTTAAGCTTAAGTGCCAGCCGTCGATGCGGGTTGCAAGCGAGCGCGTCGGCCCGCTTGGCCACTCCCCGTCGCGTCAGCTCGCTGATGACAGCTAGCTAGGAGAACATTGCATGCAGGTGGGCTCCTCCGCGATTGGCAATCCAGGCAATGCTTGATGCTGGTTCACGGTGGTTGACAGGCGACGCATCGACAAAGTAGCGCCGAGGTCGGCACTCCCACATCACAACTGGCAATTCGCATGCATTCCGGACCAAGTTTCTCCGATATTATGGATTGACGTTACACTCGTCTGAGCGCGTGCTGCATCCTTCTCTGTCGCGAGCCACGGCCAAGCACCGCAGCAGCTTCATGTCAAGCCAGGTCCTAGGCCAATTGAGGAGGACCCATTTGTCAATTCGCGGCGGAAGACGTCACTGGAGGGATTCATACTCGGAGTGGGATGGCGGGATGGCGAGAGCGGGTGCCGCGGTGGGGTCGCTCCGAGGCTGCTCCGATCTTTGATTTTTTTGCCTTTGCTACACCTCCCAAGCTGCACTGACCTGGTCTTACATGACTTCTGACTCACTGCTCTTAAAATCTCACGCCTGAAGGCCAGATTGTGACTTTCTTGCTCCCCAGCTCCTTCATACAACATCTCCGCGATCCAAGTCGGCTCGTGTCTTGCCCTGCTTACGCGACCCCACGCTGTATCCATCCGTCGTTGGGCTTGTGACTCGATCCCAATCCCTCCTTCATCCCATACCAACCTCGCCAGATCTTTCGCTCTGCAAAGCGACCTCCCACAGCACCATGCCAGGCCTTGATTTGCAGCCGCCCGCGGCGGACGACACGAGAGGTTAGTGCTCAACCGCCGGATAGTGCTTGGACCCTTGGACCCTGCGCATTCTCGACTTCGCGACAGCGAAATCGGCTACGTCAGAACCCTTGTCGCGCGGCGCAAGCATTCGCGACGCTACTGGACAGCACAGCGCTTGTCAATTGATTGGGGATTTATTCTTCGTTCGAAGCTTCCAAGTTGCCTTCTAGCGTCTAAATCACTTCACCCACAATGGTCCGACACAGCAGCCATGTATGCATTTAAGCTGACTCTTGCTCCAGTGCTCGGCCAAGATCCTCTGATCCCCCCGGCACTGCTCTCCTCCGAGATCCCCATGACCCCGTCTGCAGTGCAGACTGTCGTCAAGGGCCGAAACGATGCCGCCGACATTGTCATGGGCCGCAACGACCGGCTGTTGGTCGTCGTCGGCCCGTGCTCCATCCACGACCCCGAAGCCGCTCACGAGTACGCTGGCCGACTCAAGCAGCTCTCGGACAAGCTGTCTGGCGACTTGTGCATCGTGATGCGCGCCTACCTCGAGAAGCCTCGCACCACGGTCGGCTGGAAGGGCCTCATCAACGACCCGGACATTGACTCGTCCTTCCAGATCAACAAGGGCCTGAGAGTCTCTCGCCAACTCTTCGTTGACCTCACATCTGCGGGCATGCCCATCGCCAGCGAGATGCTGGACACCATCTCACCCCAGTTCCTCGCCGACTGCATCTCTGTCGGTGCCATTGGCGCCAGAACCACTGAATCCCAGCTGCATCGCGAGCTGGCTTCGGGCCTGTCCTTCCCCGTCGGCTTCAAGAACGGCACCGACGGCAACCTCGGCGTCGCCATTGATGCCATTGGCGCCGCGGCGTCCAAGCACCACTTCCTCGGCGTCACGAAGCAGGGCCTGGCCGCCATCACGCGCACCAAGGGCAACGAGCACGGCTTCGTCATCTTGCGCGGTGGATCCAAGGGTCCCAACTTCGACAAGGAGAATGTTCAGGCGGCCAAGAAGACCCTCGCAGACAAGGGCCAAAAATCGGCCATTATGGTTGACTGCTCTCATGGTGAGTGACCGGTGATCGATCGAGCCGTGAAATAGGTCTGACCGATTGGCAGGAAATTCTCAAAAGAACCACAACAACCAGCCCAAGGTTGCCAAGGTCATTGGTGACCAGCTGAGGGAGGGAGAGAGGGCCATCATCGGCGTCATGATCGAGTCCAACATCAACGAGGGCAACCAAAAAGTCCCGGCTGAGGGTCCATCGGGACTCAAGCGCGGCGTGAGCATCACCGACGCTTGCATCAACTGGGAAAACACCGTCGAGGTGTTGGAAGATTTGGCGGAGGCTGTCCGTGTTCGGCGCCAGATTATCGGCAGCCGGCGCAACAGCGAGGACGCCAAAGTGAGCATGTTGGAGGAGGACTAAGCGGCTAGAAAATGACGATTGTTGTTCATTGATGAGGATCCGGAGGCAAGGTCTGTCGCGCTCATGACTGACAGGAAGCCATTTTAATGTCCTTTTAAAGCTTTGTGCTGGAAGTTTGTGGTCAAAGAGAGCGCTGAGGGAAAATCGCAAACAGCTGGGCGGTGCGAAGGGTTGCGTAACCAAGTCGGGCGTGTTCAAGGACCCCCCCAAAAAGCAAGTTCAGAGATGAAAGATATTCGTTGCGTCGTGATTATAAGCCGTTGCGAGTGACTACCTGCCACCGGTAACAGGCGCGTAGCTGATGTCTTGCCGACTGAAGGCCCTGCCATCTCGCCACTCGACCACGCGCTTGAAAGCAGTCCATCCGAGGAGCCCCACTGTCCCGAGAATGAAGCCCCAGACTATGATCCTGTCCTTATTGCTGTCCCGCTGAAAGCACATGGTGACGACGTTTTCTTCCTCGGCATCCTTGCAGAAGTCTATGCCCTGGTCGAGGCAGAAGGCTTTTGTGCACACGGAACACGACGTCGAGGCCGACCGGCGGCCTTTGGTGGATGCCGACTCGGGACTTTGATTGACGGGAGGGAGGGAAGGGGACCGCCGTAGGAAAGAAGAGGAAGAACCGCCGTTCTGGCCAGGCGGGCCCAAGGGGATGATGGTGCTGTTCTTGAAACAGGTGCATTTGCAAAAGACGGGCGCAGCTGGTCATGGAATCAAAGATGGTTAGCCATCCGTCAAGGAGCAGGGCAGGGAGGCAGCCTTACAAGATGCTGATGCGAGCGCTATGAAAGCTGCCAACAGCAACGCCATGAGGTGTATTCGCGCCATTGCGATGGTTCCCGAGCCGTTCGAAATGGATGCGATGGGTGATGTTAGGGGCCGCGAGAGTCGCAAGCTCGCGACACAGCTGACTTGCCGCGCATGGGCGTGGTGGCTGCTGTTGTGGGGCCGCCAGGCCACTCCTGGTTGGCCCCTTGGCTCCTCAGGCCAAAAAAGTTGCCCATCGCGAACATGCTCTGATTGTACATCTTCAACTCCGCGAGCCCCGTCGCGCACAACACACACTCAGCCATGCCTCGAATACCGCGGGTGCGGGGACTGAAGTCTCTTCAGTCGGCGATTGTGCCATCGGCTCCCTCGACAAGAACGCCTTTCGTCGCCTCGCGCGCTGTCTCGACCACGTGCGCGGCACGCAGCAAAAACACAGAATGGATTCGAGGAAAGCTATGGAAGGGCGAGGCGCCCGGCCCCGAGGACCCATACACGCAGAGGCCAGAGCCGGAGGATGCTTCCAACCTGCCTGAGGAGGCGTTCGAGTCTCGGCCGCAATACCCTGCGCACATCCTGGAGTCGCGTCTCCCCTTGCCCCCGAAGCGAACGGAAGCAACTGCGGAAAAGGAAGTGAAGTCGGCAGACCCGACGTATGTTCCGGCGACGGATGCCGAGGGTCTCGAGGAAATCAGCGCCGCTAAGCTGTGGTGGGAGCAGCCCGGCCACTGGGGCGAGGAGAGCGAGTTTTCGGGCTTCGGTAGCCCCAACAAGGTCGTGGACAAGGCAATTCTTGAGGTGTACCTGAGGAGAGCCGTTGTCGAGGTGCTTGCGCTGCAAGAAGCTGGAGCTTTCTCGCAATGGGCGACCAAGAAGTGGCGCAGCGGCGATAGGAATGACTTGGACCGAGCACTGGCCGTCGAGATCCAGGTTCGGGACGGCACGGCCTCGCTCCAAGGCGATGCATCGTCAGTCTCGCAGAGCCTGACGGTGGAAACAGAGGAGGTGTCAGAAGAGGCACACGAGCAGCCCATTACGCTCGAGGAGGCCAAGGAGATAGTCAAGGCATGGGAGTCTTCGTGGAAGGATCTCGTGGTGGATGACCAGGTGAAGTTTGCGGTATGTTCCTTCTTATTCCTACAAAGCGACCACATCCTGACATTTTGACAGCTCCGCAAACGCCTCTACCAACTCACGGGCAACCTCATCCCAGATGCCAAGCTGGGTGCCGCCCGCACGGTCAAGCACATCCTCACCGTCGCATCCAAACAGCCCAAGCCGCCGAAGCTGGCGCAACTGCTCAGCCGACGCGACGACGTCCAGCAGCTGCCCAACGTCAAGGTTCACAGCCGCAAGATCGGCCCCATCGACAAGGAGGTTACCGTGGGCCGCTGGAAGGTGATTGAGGAGGAGTTGAAGAAGCGCAACCTGCCCTCCACAGGGACCGGCGGCATGTCGAAGAACAAGGAGAGGGACTGGCTGACGGGGAAGATCTGATGCGGGCTGCGGTGTGAGAACGCCGAGTGTAGGATGCATACGCCGTGTACATGTACTGTTACAATACAAAAATTCCCAGATTTACTTCGAGGGAGTTGTCCACCCCGGGCCAGTTGGTCGGAAACTTGAATTGGATGGCTGAGATATCATGGTTTGTTGCCCCTGGGCCTTCCATATGCCTACTGCAACTCTCTTCGAGCAAACGACAGGGCCTAAAGGGTCAGCACCGGCTGACGAGTCTCCATGACATGCGGTACCAGAATGCCCGTCATTGTGTTGCCTTATCCTGCGAAAGCCGCATTTCCAGATGTGTCTCGCACATGGCAATGCAAGGATATGAAGGGAGTTGCACCTCCCTGCATTGATCTTATGCACCATGACTTGGGTCATGACCTGTCGCATGAGGTGGCAGTTTTGTAGCAAGCAGACGCGCCCATGCTGCGTGTCGGGGTTCCGTATAGCTTACGGCTTTGCCCTGCACTGCCTCATCATCGTATATGCAACAATGACAGCTTCTTTTCCTGTCGTGCTGAGAAATCGGACCCTTCGTCCACGTTCGACAGTTCACAAGAACCCTGCTCCGGAGATTCCGAGGAAAGGCTTAGCTCAACGAAACTCCCGGGGAGCTGGAGTCTTTGGATAAGAATTTCCAGCTCTTCCCTGGCGTGAGACGCATGCCGCGACCCCCAGAAATAAAAGAAGTGGAATCGTGCTTGGACAAGCTTTGGTCGGGTAAGCGCACATAAGTCTGGACCGAGAGCGGCTCCTCCCGATGCAGCCGGGCTCGTCATCCGGGGCTCGTCACACGACCACAAGATATCTTGGGCGTCAAAAAGTTCCCACCAAGAACACAGGAGTCTCTTGCGCATCAGCTTTGGCTGGGACAAGGGCACACGCCCCATCTGCGCAGGGGTTTGCCAGCTAATCAGCGAATGACACTTCGCACACCACCGGCCATCCTTGGTACAACCCCCATGTCAAAGGTCTTCTCGGTGCTGCCCGTACACTGCTGGGCCTACGGAGGAATCTTTGCCACCCTCAGGCCTCGTGAAACCAAGTTACGCGGTCACTTGAGCGAAACCAAATGCAGGGGGTTTTCGAGTCTTCCTATGCTCCAGCTCCAGCTGTACTCGTATATACACGCGCTATTAAAATTGTGATTCCTAGGCTCTGAAAGGTAATCAAGTAGAAGCTGGGCTCTGAGTAAAAATTGCAACATAGATGCCTTTATCGGATCAGCATAGCTTGAAAGTGAGAGGTGCTTCGGGCAATTTCCGTACAAAGCAACGTTGATCCCCTTGCGCAGGAGTTGGCGTGGATTGAGTCTGGACCATAAACGCATCGTACATAGCACACCATCGGCCATTGCCAAATCTGTCAACGGCGTTGATGAGTCGAATTGAATCACGACACGGAGGCAGGAGACGTTCAGCTCGGAAGCGAGCCCCTGCAGTCGTCCAATTGGCCAATCCTTATTAATTGGAGTTCGGCTATCGCCGAGGCCGGTTTTTGAAACGCCCGAAGAAGAATAGGCCGAGGGCGGCAGGCCTTGTCTGCGTCGGGACGCCACGATACGACGTTAAGAGAGACGGCGACGATCTTATTCTCGTCTTGGGGTGTGGCAGTCTTTCAGGGATGGTTTGTCGTAATGTTTTGGTCGAGACTCACGACGGGAGACCCAAAAGATATGCAGGCATCGGCTTGAGATATGCAAACGGCTCCAAAAGACGCCTCTCACACTCTTTGGGCTTCCCGTCCCCTTCGTGGGAACTGACTGGAACTGAAAGTCTAAGAGGCGACCATGTTGAGATTCGGACAATTGCATGAAATTACTCACTACTCTCATGACCTTGGCTGGAGGGGGCCATGGAAAGCGCCTGTGACAGCGTCGTACTGTAGAAACAACCAAAAAAGAAATGAATCGCATCAATCCAGCCGAAGTAACATGGATCCCACCAAACACTTTGACAAAGGAGGGTAGTCCTCCAACAGCTCTTGAAAGCCCTTGCTCTCCCATAACTTCTCGACATTGCACGCAGCATAATGGACTATGATTCGCTGCAACTTCTCCGGAACCAGCTCTGCGTAGCAGAATCGTAGCAGCGCCACAATGCCCCCGACGCTCTTCGAAGATATTTTATACTTAATCAATGCCTCATGAAGCTTGTGGAAAGAAACGTCCATCAGTCGAGCGATTCCGTAACGGTCGGCCAAGACGTAAACCTTGGCATGATGGAGGGGCGCTTCGGCGACGTTCTTTGGCATCTTGTTGCGTTTGTGAAACACGTCGCTCGAATAGACTGACATGTCCACACGCCAAGACTTCGTGAAATCGCTCCACAGCTGCTCTCGCTTTGTATGTTGCGAAATGCTTTCTTCATCTTCAGACAACCCGCAGCTTTTCCCTTTCCGTTTAGATTTTTTTTGGGATACAGGGGACCAACCGCCGCCGTCGTCGTGCTGCGACAGCTCAGATCCAAAACACCTGTTCTTACTATAAGCACGGAAAATGGCTGAGCTGTCACTCGGTAGAGAGCCGAAAGGATTGCCCTCGGGCTTTGCTGAAGCATTTGAGCCTTTCTTGGCATTTTCGGCATTGATCCTCAATTCTGTGGCACTCAGCGGCTTTGGAATGTCGTAATCTCCAGTGTAAGCATATTGCCAGAAACTTGTAAAAACCATTTCCTCGACATCATCCCACAGAACACTGCAGTCGATAGCTTCCTTGAACTTCCCCTCAACGAGAATCGCAAGCGCACGGGATTGATGTGCAACGAGCGCAGAATGTATGGTGAACTCTTGCTTGTCCGGGCCAACGAGAAATCGGAATGGCTTGGATGTGGCCGCGCTGGAGAATGCTTAGCCCGACTGATCATTGCATGGAATTGGACGATGAAATCCGAAGGAACTGACATTCTCTTGGAGACGTCCTCCATATTGACTTTTTAGGTTTGGAGTTCTGAGGTGTTGCGATGTTCAAGGCAAGAACATGAAGTTCGCGTCGAGATCGCACGCGCGCGCCTATATCCAATCCCACAGTGGTCGTTTGCTCGTGGCCCCCAACGCAACAAACACCCCTTGAAACGAGGACGCGTTTGAATGCACCTGCAGGGCACGCCATTCTGCCCAACGCGGGGAAGTGAAAGCCCAACTTCATCTCGTTATTGCTGTCATTTTATTTGAATAAAGACACCGAATTGAGGGGCGAGGACGGCCTTGAAGCGCTCTCTCGGCTGATTTCACAATACGGTGTGTTTTAATATGGACACCTCAATCGTCGAAATTGACCCTGAGGGAGACACTCTGATCTCCATCCCCGAGATCTCAAGTTCGGATTTGCGGGGAGAATTCATCGTCGATGACTGCGCTTCGGACGCGGCGTCCGCAGGGCCAATGCAAGACTCTACCCCAGAGCAAAGGATGCATAAAGGTAAACAAAGCAATGGCGACGAGTTTATGAGAGAATACTGACGTAACACTGTGGAAGACTCCGATGCAAGCTCGGAAAAAAGCACTGCGATTCGACAACTGCAATTCAAGGTTTCCATGAAACATCTCACGGTGGCTTCCGCTCGCGCCAGGGCGATGTTTGGAGGGAAATATCAAGAATCTGAAATTTCGCCCACGGATGGCTTTCGCCATTGGAAATTTGAGCCTCGTTTCTGCTCTCAAGCTTTCGAAATTGTCCTGAACATAATTCATGGGCAGTCGCAGAAAGTCCCTGACATGGTTACGCTTGACAAGATGGCCGAGATCTCGGCCGTGGTAGATGACTTGCAATGCCATGACGCGGTGTGCTTCTTTGCAAAAACATGGAGGAAAAACCTGCTGGCGTGCCTTCCGAATGCGATATGCACCAATCTTTGGAGGTGGATATTGATCAGCTCAGTATTCAACGAGCCGGAGCTGTTTCGGAATGCCACCCGAATTGCATTGTTGCACAGCACAGAATCTATAACACCTGACGGTCTACCTATTCACCCGAAAATCATTGGTACGTACGAAATATCTCGATTTTATTAAAACCTGGCTAACTGGGTATTGAGACGCGATTGAGTCTGAAAGACGGACACTACTCGGACATTTGATGGCACAGCTTGAAGAACAAAAACGCCACTTGACCTACGATGGATTGTCCTGTTCCTTTGAGTGCACATTAGCTTTGCTGGGTAGTCTCATCAGAGGGTTGTCTGAGGAAGGCCTGCTCAACCCACAGCCACAGCCACCGTTCGTGGACCTCAGCTTGAATTCAGCAATCGGAAAAGTGCGGGGATTGCTGTCGCCAACGGTGTACGGAGCACCACAAAACGAACCCCATGTCCTGGGTCCAATTTGGGCCTTGAAACCTCCTTACAACGTTCAGTCTTCTGGCAATCAGAAACTGAAAACCGACCGACCGAACACGCTTGTCGCACATACATGCTCGTTGGAGAAATTGCTTGAGCCTGGATTGCGGAAGCTGGAAAGCGAAATCGTGGGCCTGGATCTTTCGGACTTCTCGAATCGTTCACTGGTTCGTCGCAGCCACCCATCTGCTTGAAGCTTCATGTCCATCGATGATGGGTAGGTCATTAGCGAAAGGCTTTTGAGTGCCAGACATCAACTGTATACATACATGCATCGGAAAGGGTGATACGAACTCTACAGTAAACAATTTCAACTTGATAACTGTGAAATCCTAAGAAAGGTGGCAGAATTGGACCTGACAGGAGAATCCAGCGCCTGCGGTCACAACTTCGAGCCACCGACGGGGAAGAAGAAATTCTAAATTCGGTGCTGAAAAATCAAAGACGACTGGATGTCTGCAGTGCTTTCGGAAAAGGGTTTCGATAAGTTGGGCAGCCTGGGACCGTTACATGTATGCTTGAATCTGCTTCCGCGAATTGCAACTTGGAGTTGAGGCGCCTTTACCCACGGGGGCCCAGCTTGCGAATGCATGTTTCATCGCTCCGATAAACAACGTCACCAGCCTCGGCCGGCGCTGCTCTGCTGGACTGTGGCGTCGATTAGCCCAAGGACTGGAGGTCTTGGCGCAGCCTGGCGATGGCCGCTAACGTCGCGACAATGGCCCCTCGCTGCCGTGAGCCGCCTTGGCCGAGGCGTCGTCGTCGTAAGCCTGTGTCTAATCGTAGATCGGGAACCCAATGGTGCTTTGGGCGGCCACGAACCCTCGGGCGTGGTGTTGTGCAGTTCTATTCCTGCCCTGCACAATGCAACCGACTCCTATACGAGATCGGAGTAATAATACATCGCTCCCGTTCGGGTAGGTGCCGGCCTTGCCCTTCAACGGCAAGCGCCGATAGTGGCTCGGTGAGGTACATACGATGTGGTAAGGGGCGCGGTACTCGTATATGTATATGCCCCGTATGCTGCGGCCCACTGACCGGCGTGTGGCCGGGCGGCCGGGGGGTAACGCAGCCATCCACACGCGCGTCCACGTTTCTCAGCGGTTGGCGCCAGGCGGCCTCACTTCGTCGCGCGCCCACACCACGGCAAGGGGCCCGCTGTGGCTTGCCCGGACCCTCGTCACCAGCGGCTCCGGGGCCTGCATTCGCCCACGGGGGTCCAATTTAGCATGTGGATGCAGGGTGCATTATCAGACACGGACGCCCTGACCGGAAGGAACCGTCTTTATAAGAGCACCCTCCATTCTGAACATGATCAGCGGATGCGTAAATATGCTTCGTGGCCTGCGATTTCAACGTACCCTCATCACCTGTCCTCTCTTGCCTGGCATTATCTTCATGTTGTAGAGCCAACCAGCTCGAGCCTTTCAGCCTTTCTCCCGGCGAACATCACACCACTCAACCGCTGTGGGACCTGACTGCCGTGTAATCGCTGTTTACGATTGCGTCGAAAGAACTGCCGAGTCTTGTCAAGATTCACTCCTACCATTGCAGACATCACGGGTTGCACCAGAAACCGCTGCAGCTACACAGATGCCGGGACATTGCAAGGCCTTTCCGGGGCTGCTCCTCCTCATAGGTGCTGCATGTCTTCAATACGGCGTCGAAGCCAAGAGCGCATCCCGTCTCGAAGCGTCGAACTGGTATGACTGGGGCTCGTACCGCGCCTCGCCGCGGCATAACTACCAGTCCTTCGGCGGACATTCGCCCAGCCTCAGTGTGGTAAAAGGGGATGCGCGATGTCACGATGGCTTGGTCTTCCTCGAGCCTCAAGAGACGCACGTTGGTTCACCAAGCCCAGCTATTGTCGACAACGATGGCAACCTGGTCTGGATGCCGACGACCTGGGCAGAGGCCAAGGACGTGAAGGTGCAACGTTTCGACGGCAGCAGTTACATAACCTTCTGGCATGCCACAGAAAGTGGCAAGGGGGCCTATATAATGGTGAGTAAATGCAGCTCTCCGGCCGTATGGTAGGGTGATGCATGAGAGCATTCCCTTTCCTAGACCTTATTGAAGAAGTGGAAGTATGAGGTTGGCTGACGCGCTTTTTCTAAACGATAGCTGGACCGCTCGTATAAGGCATTCAAAGAGATAACCCCTGTCGGCAGCGTCAGGGGCGAGTTGCAAGACTTTCAAATCACAGAAGAGGGTACTGCCCTCATCACCATCCTTCAGAAACACCAGATGCCTGCATCCAGCAAGTGGATCTACGACAGCATTTTCCAAGAGATTGACCTTCACTCCGGCAAACTGCTCTTTGAGTGGCATGCGTCGGAGCACTTTCTCGTCGACGAGACCTGGGTCGACAGTGACGGCCAAGGCCACGACTCCAACAACCCATTTGATTTCTTCCACATCAACCGCGTCGAAAAGGGCGCCGACGACAACTATCTCGTCTCCTCGCGGTACATGTGCGCCGTGACCTGCATCAGTCGTGACCAGGGGCGAGTTCTCTGGCAGCTCGGCGGCGACAGGAACGACTTCAAGGATCTATCCGATGGAGCCGCAACGAGCTTTTCCTGTGAACACCAGGCAAGCTGGCACGAGAATACGACGCTGACACTTTTCGACAATGGCTCGAAGGGGAAGAAGGGAACTGCCGGGCATCGACGCGGGCTGATGATAGAGCTCGACCTGCCTGGCAGGACGGCGGCACTCGTCCACTCATATGAACCTCCTAAGGAGCTGCTCGGCTCATCCCAAGGCTCTATCCAAGTCCTTCCAAACGACAACGTTTTGGTTAGCTGGGGCCATTCCCCGGCTTACACCGAGTTTTCCTTGGAGGGCGAGGTCCTTTGCGACACACGCCTCGGCTCCGCCTTGTTCGCTGGGGCAGGCCCCCAGAGCTACCGCACCTCCAAGTACAATTGGGTCGGCTACCCCAAGACGCTGCCTGATGTAGTTATGCGTCCCCAGGAAAAGGCCCTGTACGTGAGCTGGAACGGCGCCACCGAGGTCGACGCCTGGGTTCTGCAGAGCGACTCGAGCCCTGACTTCAAAGTCTTCATTGATCACAACAGCGTGGCCAAGACGACTTTCAGAACGCGGATCGAAATTCCCGGTCATGCCCAAGAGTTCATTCGGGTCGTCGCCCTGGATGCTCGACGCAGGGTACTTGGTTATTCAGACGTCGTCTCGAATCGCGTCCAAAGCGCGGCCGGGCCCCTGCCCTTGGCCGCGTTGTGGCCACACACCACGCCGGAGTCAGCCAAATTTCTGGCTTTGGCGTTCTTCGGACTGGTGGTTGGAATCGCTGCGGTTTGCCGCCTTCGGGTGCAGCGGCGTACAGCAGCAACGTCATATCACTCCCAGCCCTTGCCGATCAGTGAAAAGCAGTGCTGCCCCAACCAATAGGGGCCAGAGATGCAGATCAACGCGGCCGCTTCCGACGAATACATGTTCTGAAACCATGAAGGTATGTTGAGGCCGCGTAAGTTGAACGTCGAGCCCTTGACGCAGGGACGAGTGGCGAACTTTTTTCTGTTGTATATTTCGTTTGTATGTGAGATATTTTGGGCTTTTTATTCCCAAACGCAGATGGGCAGCATTGCGAGGAGTTTATTGGTGTTTGCATCTGAGCCGGAGGAAACAGCTGTACCGATACCCCTGAAAGTGAAGGGTTTAAGCCAAAATTTGGCCGCATTAGCTTGTATTATACACAGTCAGTCTTGCAAAACAAAGCATGTAATCAGTCCAATGTCATGTTTGGATCTCCGCATCGAGCGCTGGTGTTTGCCCTCCCTGCGTAAAAAATGTGTAAAGCAGAGACATGCAATTGCGAGTGCTGCGCTGTCTGCTCTACTTTTGATATCCTTGGATACGAATTCATGATGCACTATGTGTTGTCACTTTCGCCTCGTACCCTGAGCTTTCGTATACGACTCAAGTAGGAAGATCAGAGGAAGCCGTGCTGAAGCTTGAATTCCATGGGCATGGGTCTGATAGCCTGAAATAAATTAAAGGCGTTTTGTGAAAACCTCATTGCTTTCATGCCAACTGTTGATCTGAAACCAAAAGAGATAGGTTTTCATCGCACCGATCTCTTAGAGCGGAATCAGCGTCTACGGGATCGGTAGAAATCTTTCATCAGAGATATTAGAGCTGGTTTTCTGGATCTCGGCAATCTTCTTGTCTGAACTCCCCGATTAAGAGATGATGAAGGCAGAAAACATTGGCTCAGCCCGACGGAAGGTCACCAAAGTCTCACACTTAATTTCGCCGTCGTGCTCCTTATGTCTGGTGGACATTTGGGTAGTATTATCCAGACTGCCTTGCGGTGAGAGGCCGCAAAAGCGACGCGACATTGAGGCACGTGTGGTCGCTAGTCAAGGAGAACACATATACTTCGAGGATTTATCGAAGAGCTCAGCAGGACATTGAGAGCATTCTGAAGATTGCCAGCTCAGAGGATGGCACTAGCGATGGTGACCGTGGATGCATGGTGTGTGGGAAGATGGATTGAGGCAAGAGGGCGTTTGCGCTCGTGTGAAGCCTTCACTGATCTGTAATGAAAGAGCATCGTTTGCAAAGTTGATAGCTGGCCTTAAGAAGCGGGTGGACGAGCGCGTGTCGCCAGAAAATACATGAAGAACAGACACCCGCCCGTCCTGCTTGATCTTGTCCATACCGGCTGAGAGATGATTGGAAGGAATCATGGCGTCGATTTCTTAGACAAGCTGCCTCGAGACCAAATCTCTGTCCCCTTGGCTGGCGATACGCATGGGTCTGAAAGCCCATGTTTCTGCTCGAAGACGGAGATTAGTCCACATTGCCCTCCTCGCCTCCGCAGTTGGGAATGGCAAAAAAAGCTCAATTCGCGAGCCACGGTGCTGCTAATCATGCAGCAGAATCTGCGCAAAACTCGGTGGTCATCCACTCCCACGTGCCGACGACGCTCGCGAAGAATTTCTACGTGCCCCATCAATATTCGAAAGTTTCCACCGCGTCAATGGCCCGGGTGAGCTGGTCGGGGGGAAAAGCGGTGGCATGGCGCCGTCGGCGCACGGTCTTTGTTCACCTCATCCGCGGCCGAGGTGGGAAACTGTCCGCCCAAAGGCTCTCGATGCTTGTTCAGTTGGCGTCGATAAGCTTGGAGAGGCTCAGGATGCCTGGTATGAGATTTCACTCATTGAAGAACCGTAGGAACGTAAGCGTACGTTCTTGGTATCAACGATTCCTACGCTGCCCGACCACTGAACGCGCCTCGGGCACCACTTCGCGTTCCGATCATCCTTGACTCCTGATAGCCTGGACTGGCGGTCAGAGGTGGGCCTCGAAAGGCCGCCGAAAGCGCGGGGAAAATGCTTGCGATCATACGGACGAGTGATATTGCATGGAATGTGTGGATCGAGGGCCGAGGATTCTGGCTGTCTATTCGCGAGTGTCGCTTGGCGATGCAGTCTTACGGAGATGCGAATCCCGAAGGGTTGACGGACTGTCGCTTCTTGTGGATGCCATCTGCTCCCTCCTCACCTCTACGTTGGGCATCGTCGCGATTCCAACGGAAAACAGGCAAAAAGTGACGCGAAGAGTAGAAGGTGTCCTTTTGGCATCGATTACTGCTGCGAAAGTCCACGAGCCGGTGATCAGGCGCATTTTCCCTTGAATAGACCGCGACAATGCCCGGCGCCTCAAGCCTACGATACTCGCAGCTGCTGCGGCCGGGCGGCAGCGCTCTTTTCGCCGCCCTCGCCACCCGAATTGCCGGGTGGACTCGTCTGTGCGACAGTGGGCTCATGAGCCCAGAGAACAGCCGAAGCTTGGTGGAGCTCTCGGAGCGCCAACGCACCCAGCGGTGGGGCGCAACAGCATGAAGCCAAGCGCGATATTCGCCCGACCGCACAAACCGCGCAAGAGTCATCTATAAGAGCGCCCGTCCCTTCTTCACCTGCTGCCTGCTCTCTCCTCTCCTTTCCTAAGTAGAGATTTATCTCGAAACCCAAAGACCTTTCCAAACAAATTTTCAAAACGATTTTAGGGTTTTTCTAACCTATAAACCCCACGACTCAATCACAATGGCTGGCAACTGTGGATGCTCTGGCTCTGCCTCGTCCTGCAACTGCGGCTCAAGCTGTGAGTGTTTCTATTTATTCTTGATTTCTTAGCACTTCTTTACTCCTTTGGGAAAAGTGCAAGGGGCAAGACAAGTCTGATGCTAACTTGCATGACCTGGTAGGCACCTGCACCTCGTGCGGCCACTCTGCATAATGGCAAAACCCTTTTAAATTGTTTCCACAACAAGTACGCTTGGAGGGACACCGGTCGTCACTTGCCAGCTTTTGGCCTTATTTGATTGCACAATCTAATGTGATACGTTGGGGGTCGCTGGATGCAGCGCACTGCCATGGAGTCGCAAATGACTGATGAGGAACACGATGATGTGACCGAAGGACGGTTTGAGCCGGCGCTGGGGTACGACATGGGAGCTGTTAACTGCTAGTCTATCACTTAAATACATTTCATTTGTACTTCTGGATTTTCCGCAACTATTCATTGGCTGACATGATATGTCGCTGATTCAACAGCCGTTGGAAGAAAATTAAAGACCGGAAACCTGACGGCTCCTTGACCCTCGCGCGAGCGTTAGCACAGCTCTCAAATACGTTGACGGCAAAATAGGAAAGGCTAATTGTCGCTATTCATAGACTCCTAACCGTCAAGATGTTAGGGAGATGTTAATTCCTCTTGTCGTCCCGCCTTGCCGTCTCAAAGGGCAATCTGCCAGCGATTGGCGGTGTACCCGGCGGCCGCGATTTGGTGATCTGGTCCATGAACTTCTCCATATTATCAATACTGTGACTCCTGACTCCACCAGGCATATTAAGGACACCCTTTCCATCCACTATGCACCAACTCCATTGTTCCTTCATGGCGCGACGGAGCAAACACTTGAATAGTGATCCGACGTGTGGGCCTCGCAGGAGAGTATCATAAAATTTTTCGTGATTCCTCAGTACTTCCTCTGCGTAGTCCATATTGTCCTGGTCTGCACCCTCACGTTCAAGGAGGCTTGCTATGTTTGTGAGAAGATCATCGGACAAGCTTGACTGCTTACAGAGGCTCCGTATTGCGTTTTTCCTCACTGTTTTGTCTTTGCAGTCTAGTCGTTGGACGATGGCCGCAATAATCTCGTCAGACAAGTTCGATTGCTTTCGTAAAATGTCCATAGCGGCTTCGCTTGAATCCAAGTCTAGAAACTTGGAGTCTGGAAGTGCATAGTCTAGTTGTTGGGCGACGGCCATCAGAATCTCGTCAGATAAGCTAGGCTGTTTATATAGAACACGCATGGCGCTTGATCGCACGAATTCGTCATTGTCTCGTAGCAGTTTGATGAAGGTCGTATTGTTAACAAATGCGCTAGAAAGACTCGATTGACTGTGTAAAACGTGCAGGGCGGCCCAGCGTACGCCTTCGTCTTCATGGTCTAGTTGTTGAACGACAGCCTTAAGAACTTCGCTAGATAAGCTGGGTCGCATCTCTAGAATGTTTAGGGCGCATTCTCGTTTGTATGAGTCTGAGCCGTCCAATAATTGGACAGCAGCCGTGATAATCTCATCGGGAAAATTCGATTGACTATCTAAAACGTGCAGGGCGGCCCAGCGTACGTGTTCGTCTTCATGGTCTAGTTGTTGGATGACAGCCTTGAGAGCTTCGCTAGATAAGCTGGGTCGCATCTCTAGAATGTTTAGGGCGCATTCTAGGTTGTCTGAGTCTGAGCCGTCTAACAATTGGATAGCGGCCGTGATAATCTCATCGGGAAAACTCGGTTGGCACTTCAGAATAAGTCTGCGGTTATATCCAAAGGTCCCACGATCTAGTCGTTGGACTAAAGCCAGAAGGATCTCGTTGGGTAAGCTTGACTGTCCACGTAGGGTTTCCAGGGCGAATTTTCGTATAGATGAGTCTTTGCTGTCTAGCTCTTCGACGACAGCCATGAGGATCTTGCTAATCGAGATTGACCGCTTTTGCATATCCCGTTTAGCGGCGTTCAGCGCGAGCCAACTTTCATAGTTACCCAGCTGTCCGACGACCGCGGTGAGGATCTCCTCGGATAAGTAAGGTTGGCTTCCTAGAATATTTACGGCAGCAAGTTGGGTGCTAGAATTTTCATTGCGCAGCCGTTGGACCACGACCTCGAGGATCTTATCGGACAAGCTCGATCGGCTCTCTAGGACCTTTTCGGCGAAATAGTTCGTCTCTCCATTCTTTTCGTTTAGCCGTTGAACTACGGCCTCGAGGATCTCATCGGACAAGCTCGGTTGTTTCAGTAGGACCTCATGGGCGGCATATTGCGTCGAATCATCATCGAGCTGCTGGACTACGTCCGCGAGGATCTCCTCGGACAAGTTTGGCCGCATCAATAGGACATATAAGGCGCCTTGACGTACCCTCGAGTCTTTATTATGTAGGCTTTGAACCACGGAAGTGAGCACATTGATCGTTAGGCCTGTGGCAGGAGGAGTCGCCGTTTGCCAGTGATAAAGAATCGCTTCCTTCAACCGCGCAGGCATGTCTCCTCTGAGCCAAGATGTCTCCAGTTCAAAGATATATGGCGAGACTACTTGGGCATCAGATAGTGAGCAAAGAATCTTGGCCCTCACATCATCAGAGCCCTCCAGCAAGGCACCGCGCAAGCTCCGCTCCGGGAATCCCATCGATGTTGACAAGCTTGGCTTGTGCATCAATGTGCTTTCGAAAATGAGCCACATCTTCAATTCCTCTTCCAAACGTTCCCTGAGAAGCATTTGCGTCCCCACTTCACTCAAGCAATGCATGACCAGCTGTTGATGCGCAGGGCCCAGGAGGTCCAGCGGCTCACTTTCGATCGTCTCGAAGAAGCGACAGAGTTGCCCCTCGTTACCATCTGCTTGAAGCAAGCCGCTGACAAAGCGCCAAAAAATGTCGTAGCGCGCGTTATATTTCTCTTTCGCAAGGAGGTCTTCCACTTTGGTGATTGAAATTTCTCCGTTGTTTAGAACCCATGAGATTGGGTTGCTGGATTTCCAATGCTCTACGAAGAACTGTGCCGCGAAGAATTCCTGAAAAGTGAGATGGAGGAAATGGTAGCTGCTGGTTTCACAAATGGCTCGTCCGTCAGAGGTGCGGAGAAAAGAGGTCTTTTCTAGGTCACGTAGCCATGCGCGGTCTCTCGCCTCGGGAAGGTGGCTCATGATTTTGTCTCGTTGCCTGGAGAATTTCCTCCGGCATTCCGTGTCAAATTCAATAACATTATTGCAGAGCCCACCGAAAGCAAGGGCCTGCAGAGTGTTAATCTCAGCCTGGACCATTTCCCTTGTATCCTCAGGATTCGACCTCTGGGCGTCGGATTTGGTAATCTCCTTGCCGTGACGTGTCTTTTCCAGTTGACTGACATCTTTGTCCCATAGCGCCTTGGTGATGGAAATGTAGAGATCGGTCATTGTTTTGGTAATAGAGCCCGTGTCCATCATCCTGGCCTCAAAGCTATAACAAAGAGCATCGAGCTGAATTGGGATGCGGGAGAGACCTTCTACCATCCGATGACTCTTAATGAAAGCTTGGATTTCATGGGCATTTTCTGGCGTGACTGCTGCAACGTACTCCGTCACTTGGTCCGGATAGAAACCAACAGTTTCAAGCTTTAGGTCAACGGCCTTGATCCGGCTCCAATTAATGCCGTATGGACGGGTTGTGATGATGACCCGTGGCTGGCTCAGAAGTGATATGAGCAACGCAGAGCGGGAATCCAGCTCATGACAGACTTCATCGAGGCCGTCAAGGATGAAAAGCGTTCTACTACTGTCCTTTTTGAACGCTTTCCATAGCGCATTAGCGAGGAGCGGGTCCGTAGGAAAACACTCTTTGCGAAGAAATTGCTCAACAGTCCAGTCAGTCCGATATTCTTTCCGCTTGAGATCCCGCAGCGGCAGCCAGATGATGCGGTCAACAATATCACCCCACATGGAATTGTAGATGAAGTCATAGACCATTTTCTTGCAAAGAGTGCTCTTGCCTATACCCGCCTGGCCGCGAATAATAATGCGCATATAGAATGAATGATCTACTAAACTCTCGTTAGTGACGAGGCGCTGAAAGTGAAGGGTGGCCTAGGGGCTAAAGACAAGCTAACTGAAGGCTTAATTGAAACGCGGCAAAAGCC
Organism: Tolypocladium amazonense; assembly: GCA_024340795.1. Classification (NCBI taxonomy): domain Eukaryota; kingdom Fungi; phylum Ascomycota; class Sordariomycetes; order Hypocreales; family Ophiocordycipitaceae; genus Tolypocladium; species Tolypocladium amazonense. The sequence continues at coordinate 107,228 of JALHCE010000058.1, forward strand.
TGGTGCACATTGTACGAGTATACATACCTGGAGCAGATGATCGATCCTCACTCTTTTTGAAGAGATCCGGCAACGCGACGCGAACCGATGCCGGGGGCTCCCAGATCTGCAAGCGGCGATGCAGAGAGTGCGGGAATGGTGAGTTATTGTCGATCTGTTCAGTCGTATTTCCGTCTTTAGAATCCTGCTGAATGGCTAGATTGATATAGCATTGGTCCATGGCTAACAGATCTCCGTTGAGTCGTTCGATTTTGAGCAGATCGAGGTCCTTGTTCGTGTATCGATCTTGCATAATTTGATCTGCATAAAATAGCTGGGCTTCGTGACAACTCTTCCATGCGTGGTTGAGAAGGTGACCTCGTGGGTTTTCGGCTTCAAACAAACGGTATTTGGCCGTTCCGTGCTCTGTTTTCCCGAAACGAAACATAGCAGTTCGTCGACCAGGCTCGACAGGCTCGACCGAGTTCGGCCGACCCGTAGTGTATGCAATCAGCCGAATCCACGCCCGGGCGCGATCATGGTTTGATATCCCGCCTTGCTCGACCAAAAAGGCCTCAAGAACTTTGATGGTCTCGTCATCTTTTGACAGAGTCTTTGTCCAAATTGCCTGTTCGAGCTGTGCGCAGAGACCGCACAGGAAGTCTTCGTCCTGGCGGCATGGAAATTTTGGATTCTGAAAAAGCGCTTTGAGGATTCTCGTGCCATTGCCACGAACTAGCGTGTCGGTGTAGCGAAGAGCGATATACCAGGAAGCTGGTTTCCGAAAACCTTTCGCAGCCGCTTGTATGCTTCCCACGCTGCTTTTGACGTTTGAAATAATTTCAAGCACTGTAATGATTGACTCAACCAAGTCCGGCAATTCGGCAAGGCCGTCAAAACCTTCAAGCAGTTTGCTGGCATCCAACGTAGGAATGGCCTCTCCTACTTTGGCGAACGCACCCACGGCCTTATATGTATGATCCCAGAGCTTCTTCCACGGACTCACATCGCTGGGAATGCCGACAAGTGCTTGGTATGCATATCGAGCGGCTTGGGAAAGGCGTAATTCCGGATGATTCTTCTTTGCATCAAACATCTTGAGCAAAGGCTGGACTAAGGTTACATCGCTGATGCCTTTAACCTTGACTTCATTCATCGCATCCAAGACTGCAGATAGACTGGATAGCAACTGGTACTCGGTCTGGGGGTTGGCCGTATCAACAGCTGTCTTGAAGCGAGTTACTAGAAGTGGCATGGCGTGACTAGCGACACGGGATGCGTTTTCGTTTTCTGGTTGCAAAGCTTGCGGACAGCGAAGGACTGTGTTGAAAGCAGCTAGAAGCTCAGCACCAAGAATCGTGCCGTCGCTTGTGCCATCTGCTAGGGCGTTGACAAACGTTTCGAGTAAAGATTCGTAGTCTGCAGGGCTAACGAAGCTCGATAATGCGGCGGCCTCGGGGGCGTAGACTGCCTTTCGGTCGTCGCGAAAGACTCGGACCATGGAGTGTGCCCAGGCTCGCAGCGCTGCGGCCTCTTTTCCCCTCACCTTGTTGCCAGAACTGGTGCTTAGTTCTGCCAAACGTTTAACCAGTTCACTCGTAGACTCAGGCCTCTCAGACCTGCTCAAACACTCCGTTGTAGTCATTGTGAGCTCACCGTCAGTGAATCTTGCGCGACGAACGACTTTTTGGAGAGGTTGACCGCATCTGCGGGGTGAGGGCCGACAGGAGTATGAGTTACTCGTTGGCTCTCGGCGGGACGGGCCGTCTCCTGATGAGGTACGCCTTGCCTTGATTAGCTGTTGCATGTCACTGGGCTGGGGCCCCTACGATTGGAAGGAATGCCAACTGAAGCTGGAGCTGAGCCATCCTGCAGTCCTTCTCCGACCTTGCATCGGGCTACCTCATAACGATGGTGTTCGCACGCAGGGCATCCGAATACTCGTTTCGATTGCTCCAAGCGGTTCCGTCGGAACGATTCTGCTCAGCTTTGCTCCATGGTTATTGCAGCAACTTTGTGACATTGTGTTAGAATGGTAGACATTTTAGGTCTCTCTTGCACTGGGCGCCGAATCGCTCATCCTCCAGTCCTGGCCAGTCCAAACGACCCAGGCTAGCTCAACAGGCCAGGCGTACTCGGTACATGGGCTTATTAATGGGCACTAGACCTGGCCGTTGCTACCGAGGCTGGCCCAAACCGCTTCGCGAAGCGCTGTATTAAGTGAGGCGGCCAATTGGAGAGACCGAGCCAGGCCGCTGCTGACGTGCAGGGCTGGGGAGCCATTGTTCGGCGCATACTCGTAGGTACCTTTGGCATGTAGTGCGGGGAGTCTGGGGCTGTATCGCTGCCCGCCTAAGGTCTCCATACTCGTAGGTCTTCCGTGAGTACGAGGCACGTTGGTTGCGGGAACAGTGGCCGTCCCTCTACTTCCATGGGTCTCGAATGGCGGTCACGTTCAGTACTTTCGCAACTGGCACAAGGCTCTGTTGCGTCTCCATCCGCACCCGTCTAGCGAGCCTGAGAGTCGTGCTAACAATAAGCTTCCGACGCCGTCGAGCCTATCGCATCGCTCTTCATGTGATTCAGGCACTAAGCCTTACCACCGGGGCTCACGTGGACCCCCGAGCGCCCACGGTGAATGCTCCCTCGGCTCCGCCAGACTCGGCAGGCTATGCCATCCAGTTCCTCCGCGCCTCCGCCTGCGCCGTTGCTATATCCTGCTCGTCGGAGGGAGCGGAAGGCAACCTGCTCTCTTGCACATCTCGAAGCTGGCACTGCTCACGGCGCAGTCCTTTCGTCGCCTTCCCGCCGACCGTGTAGCCGTCGACGAGGCCCGCAGAGGCGTGATCTGAGAGCTGCGACGCCAATGACGCTTGGATTGCCAGCGTCTGCACGTCGGCCAGCGCAACGCTCTTAATGGCTGCGATTGTGAGTTGTCTCTCCGCGCCTCCCGCCCCCGACACGACGTCTGCTCTCCTGCCTGCTTCCAGCCGGCGCTGCATCCTCACGACACCCTCGCATTTCGCTCTGTGCTTCCGCGTGCGGGTCTCCCCTTCTCCCGTGGGGCTCGGCAGGTGATGTCATATCGTGACGTCTGCCTGGCGCACCCTCACCTGCCGCGTCGACGCATTCCTTTTGCTCGAGAGCTTCAAGCCCGACGGCAGATTCCCCCTCCTCTTTTCCATCTGTCGCGCAAACCATTCATTTAATCCGCACGTCGACTGCAGGAGCTAACCGTTGCCGTCGCGCGTGGGCAGGATTCGCCGTGGCTCTCTTCCTTCGGTGCCCCAATGTCTGCTCGCGACGACGCCTCCATCGGCGGCGCGCCATCTACCTTTGAATCGCAGAACTCCAACGGCCTTCCGCCGACCTACGCCGCCTTCTCGCCCGTCACGCTGTCCGCAAACACCCCGTCGCGGTCCGCCCGTCGCTCCACCATCCTCGTCCACCAGAAGAGCCCGCTGCTCCTCGCCACGCCGCCGCAAGTCACCCGCGCCTTGGCCTACAGCCACCCGTTCCTCCTACCGCTCAACAAATTCGTCGGCCTGCTGACATGGAGCACCGGTGATCCTTGGCAGAGCTTCCTGCTGCTCTCGGCCTTTTGGGCCGTGACGCTCTACGGAGACGTCTTGATACGGCGAGCAGGACCCGTCGTCGTCGGCATCGCCATCATCGCCGGCATGTACAGCCGGAGGTACAGCCCTCTGAGCACCAGCAGTTGGACTGAGCCGGCGAGAGAGGTCAAGGTCACGTCCAAGACGCCGGCCTCTGGCGCCGCCAGCTCCAGCCAACAAGATGCCAAGAGCGGTGCAGGCGACAGAAAGTCCAAGCACCAGAGGGCCCAGTCCGAGGTTACGAATACAAAGCACCAGAAGACGCTCGACGAGATCGTGGAGACTTTGAAGGAGTTCACCGGGCGGTGCAACGTTTTGATGGATCCTCTCCTCGAGATGACAGACTTCCTGAGCACGCAGAGGACGCCGACGAGCGCAACAACCAAACCGGCACTTACGGCGCTGTTCCTTCGACTCCTAATAGTCACCCCCTTTTGGCTTGCTCTCACCATGCCCCCATGGAGAATCATCACCACGAGACGCGTCGTTCTCGTGGCCGGGACCTTGGGCCTGACCTGGCACGCCAGAGTCATGAGGGTATCGCGAACGATACTGTGGAGAAGCTCAGCCGTTCGGCGTGTGGCAGCCGCGATAACCGGGCTGCGCTTCGAAGGCCCCGTGAAAGTACACAAGAATGCAGCCAAATTCGAGGCAGAGATGGCGAGAGCATCCGAGAAGAATCAAGGAAGAGCTGGTGCTGCCAAGAGCTCAGGCGTCAAGTTCACATTCATCATTTACGAGAATCAACGACGATGGGTCGGGCTGGGATGGACGTCCAGTTTGTTCGCGTACGAGCGGCCGGCCTGGGCTGATGAGCACAATAATAATGTCCCTCAAAAAGACGAGTTTGAGCTTCCCGAAGTCGAAGATGGAAGCAGAATGCAATGGAAGTGGGCTGAGGGAAGCCGATGGAGAGTGGATGGGGTTGCCGACGATCAGGAGCCGGTAGACTATGAGGGCGAGGAGGGGAAGAATGGCTGGATATACTACGACAACAAGGTAGGCTGGTGCATATCTCGACCACGGAGATACGGCGTGACGCTAACAGGATCGCAGTGGCAGCATGGTCGCAGGGGCATTGATGGATGGGGCAAATGGACGCGCCGACGGAAGTGGTACCGTGATGCCGAGCTGGTCGAAGTCGACGTGTCCGAGCTGCCTCAGCAGCCTGACGCAACTATCAGTGCAAACGGCTCTGCTCTCCATACCGAGCGCTACAGCACGACTAGCGAGAAGATGATCCCGACGTTGGCCGTGACCGAATCCGACACAGCAATCGCTGACGATGCCAGCGGTAAAACCGCCGACGATTCCGTGTCACTCCACTCAACATCGTCTAAGTCATCCTTTTGGCCAGCGTCCTTGAGGAGGCGTACGAGTGATAGATCCCGGATGTCGACGGAGAAGGACCGCTCAAGGAGACTGAGCGAGGTGATGAGCGAGCCAGCAAATGAGGAGGACACGAGCGGTCTGGGGCTTGAGGTTGAGTTGGAGCTGCAGAAACACGGCAAGGATGGGGGTCAATGGGGCATAGGGGACGAGGCGCGGATGAATCTCGAATGACGACCAGACTAATGACATGTACACTTCGACGTCCCCTTGGCCAATTTGATTCGAAGCCGGACGCTTGGCCGTGACAGGGTGAGGTTGGCAACGTTTGCCCCTGCGGCATTGATCAGCGTGAGCGATATTCCAGAACACCAGACAGGAAGGTGCTCATAGGACAATTTGTTGTACTAGATGTAGGCTCAACCTGAAGTTTGACATCAGTCGTGGATTTGGGTCTTCTCGTTGTTTGACCGGCGGGCCATTTCGGGATCACCGTCTGCAAAGTAAAGTCACCAGCAGGGTAAATGAGAAGAAAGAGTGAATTAAAGGAGTAGCTGAGGTATTCGCCTTAGAGAAACGAAGCTTTTCGCTTCAACACCTAGTCCAGGATCTGCTTCGACCATGCATCCACGTCAGTGCTATACATAACAACGACGCCCTTCTCCGTGAGCTTCGCATCCTCAGCAAACTTGCAAAACTCTGTCAAAAAGTCGGCAGCCTGGGTCTGGGGCTCTTCCACCATCTCTTGAAACTTGGGGTGCTTCTGCACGAAATATGGATTGGCAACGCTAAACACCTCGCGCCAGACGCTGCGCTGGTCGAGGTCCTTATCGGGCCCGGCCTTGCCGCTCCTGACCATGTACGAATGTACCTGGTATGCGTGTTTCATTAGCATCTCGACGGGGAACCGTGAGCCCTGGCTGTCTTGCTGCTTTTCATAATCTGGGCACACTTTTGTGCAAAGCATCGTGGCATCCCACTCGCGATCGCCCAGCCAAGTGATGAGCTCTTCGAGGTAGTCCGCCTCGACGCCGTAGGATCGACCGACGGGTGCGTGGATAGACATGATCGTGGTTCAAATGGTGAGAAGTTGATTACTGTTGGTTTCGAGAATGATGGAAAGTGTTTCTTCGGAGGGTGGTTTGTTGCGCTAGGAGGAGGGTATTTGCTGGGAGCGAGCTTCGCAAAATATATAGTACGCCGTCGTGTTCCACGACATGGGAGCCATGGATCACGAACTAGACAGCTTGATTATGTGAAATTGCCCTGGTAACGATCGATGAGTGGTATTTCAAAGGGCTCCAAGTGCGGATGACGCACAGCTCAGGAATCATCCAGCTGATTCACTTACCGTTACACAGGGGACGTGAAGAAGCACAGTGGATTCAGATAAACACGAACATCATACGCGTGTGAGTGGATTCATAATTGAGTATCTAAAATGAAATCATTTTGAGTGTCACGGATCTAGACTTGCTTCGTAAACACCTCCGCAATACTCCTGTTCAAGTTTGCCTCCTTCGCCAGGCACCGCATGACGTCTGCCATGCTATCGCAGTGTCGCTCTATCTCTTCGGCATCCAGCTGTGCCGTGTCCCACGATACGACAAAGAGAATGCTGTCTTTGCTGACGGCGAACATGTTCCAGCAAAGTCCGCTGTACTCGAGGTCAGTTCCAGTATACGCTGACGCCAGAGGAGATACTTACGAGTCTATCCAGTCATGTCTAGCCACTGCCTCCAGCACTTTATTGTCCTCGCGGTATTTGTGGGACACGGACATTCCGATACTAACGTCCCAGACAAAGGATTGGCGAAACGAGGCGTCGGTGGCGACGGGGCCTTCTTCTCGTAGCTCGCTCACGATCTTGTCCCATGGCGCATGTTCATGGCGAGCGCTCTGCGCGTACTCACGTGCCATATATGTCAAGAAATTGCGAACACTTTGACTCGGAGAAACCTCCACCATGTTCAGGATCCTCTCAACCGTTGGTCCGTCAACGCTCATCGGCGGCGGAAGATACCGTTGTATCCAGTCGGGCACAAACGGCCAGGTACGCCCGCTCTCCCAAGAGTTGAACACGGCGTGAGAGGAGCCGGTCTGGAGCACATTGAATATTGAGAGGGCGCATCTAGCAAACGTTGCCGGATCAACGCCGCATTCTTGCCGCAGAGGTGTCAATTGGGGCAACGAAACAACGCGGCTTCGTCGTGGATAGCGAAAGTAGAGCGTTTCTTCGTCCCAGGTTCCATTCCAAACTTGTTCTCGCACCTTGCGACGTTCGTGGGCATGCGGCGACGCCTCGTCGTTGGAGATCATCCATCCTGGAGCTCGCTGCGGCGGCCAGAGAGCTTGCTTGAAGCGTGAGATTCCCCGAAGTCGACGGACGTGGAACGAGACGGCTTCTTGTGCAGGAAGACTGTCCTGGTATTGATGATAAAGGTCCGCAAATAAGTTGTAAGAGCGCTGCATGGGGCTCTTCCAGTCATCTGCGCCCCTGATCAGTTGGCACAGGTCTTGATGCCACTGCAACAGAAAGATTGCGTCCATAACGGAGTGATTATACGTCATAGACAAATAACACTGATCCTTCCCCTCTATTTCCACAATGTCCATGGTGAACATGTAATCAGATGAGTGAAGTTGTGCCCCGTCGTCAGAACAAATGTCATTTGCTTCTCGTTCCGTGCGCACTGTGGCTTCGCGAATCTGCCGATCAAAGAGCTGCGAATGAGCGCCTACTATCGCATGGAATGAGGCCTGGTTTGAAGAGCTGCAGGCAATCGCCCGCAGAATCGGCCGATGAGCCAGACCGTTCTCGACGCCTCTGCGGATTTGGGCCTTTGGAGTGTTTGAAACGCGAAATACCACGCGCACGTGGAACGACTGTGGCCGCTGACCGCGAATCATGCTTTGAAGGGACTCTCTGACCCTGAAGACATCTTCAACTTTGCACTCATGAAGACCTAGCGAAGAAAGCCGTTCCTGAGCGGCGGCCCAGAGCTTTGCGGAGGAAACGGTGCTCCTTGAGGGTGAGTTTGTGTCTGGCAAGCCCGAGCTGCTGTCGAGAGTATCGTTTGTGCTCATGCAATTGTCAATTTGGCTTCCCAAAGCCTCGATTTTATATTCGAACTGTTCTTCACCCCTCTCCAGTAACAGCTTTGCCTGCTTTTCAATGGTGTCGTGGGCGACAAGATCCTGGAAGTACAAACGCTTACCACTATGTCGCAGAACAGCGTCGCAGTAGCGGAGGAGCGTGATGCTGTCGGAGAAGTACGCGAATCTGTCATCTTCTGATGGGCAGTCCCCGGTCAGCTTCTCCCATGATTTGATGAGATTCTCCTCCAGATCTTGCAGCTCATCACTTTTCATTGAGTTCGAGGCCAACGGTCGTTTTGCCGAGCGGAATGCAATGACGGAGTTGGCCAGCAGCCCCCTTTTCGGCTTGCCGAGAGACGTTACGGGGAAAGCGTCCAGCCCAAGTTCTTCCAGCGTGTATATTGCATTGAGCGCATACTTGGGACCCAAGGCCCTAGCCTTCTCGGCAACATGTATCTTTGTGGTCCCTTGGGGCAGCTTCACGACCGCAATGGCGAGCTGGCCAGCCATGCTATCTGGAACACCAACCACGAATGCCTGCGTTCATGTATTGAATAAGTAGAATAACAACCGTGACTACAAAAAGCTACTTACCTTCAGACCATCAATCTCAGCCAACGCTGATTCGATTCTGGCCGGGTGTATGTTTTCCCCTCCGCGAATGATCAACTCCTTGTATCTTCCCGTGATGTAGAGTACGCCGTCCTGGTCGACCCTCGCCTGGTCGCCACTTACGAGCCAATGGCCGTGTTCATCAGAATAGAAGCTCTCCACGTCCGCACCATCCAAGTAAGTGAAGATCACCGGTGAGCCACCAAGATGCAACTCGCCGTCTTGGTCACGATCAAGGACCCTCCGAGTCCCAGGCTCGCAGATACGGATAGACGCCCCAGGAAGAACCTTCCCAATACCGGGGTGGTAGCCTTCCTGGAGCATAGGGTCTTGCCTCGACCAGCTCACCAACGGGGCGCCCTCGCTCATCCCGTACGCCTGGATTGCATCTTTGGCTCCCAAGCCCTGTCGACAGAGCCGAATGTCTTCGACGCCAATGGAAGTCCCGCCGATTGTCACCAAGGAGAGGCTGAGGTCCTTCGGGCTTGGAAGGTCTTTGTGTGCCAACAAAGCTTTGACCAGCGTAGGAGTGGCCGACATGACGGTGCATTTCTCCTGTACCAGAGCTTGCACGGTTGATCCTATGTCAAAGGACTTTGAGGGAAATATGACGGCATCACCGAGTCGCCAGGCACGGAGCGCATTGTTGAAGGCAAATATGTGGCTAACAGGGGTATGAACAAGCCAGCGGTCAACCTGGGAAGGGTCCTCGTTGGGGTCATATTGATGAGTTTGCGCGGCCAGGTTCCGACATGTATGAGGGCAGCCCTTTGGGGTGCCTGTCGTTCCACTTGTGAAAATTATGAGGGCAATGTCGTTTTCGGACACGTCGTGTCTGAATTGCTGCTTTTTCACTGGATCAATGCTCTTCTCTGGAGATACGTAGACCTCTTCGTGCCTTAACCATCCATTGACGAGCTCTGCGGAGCACTGGATCAGAATGAGAGGCTTTGGGAGTTGGCCGTCCCCGAACGCCAAGGTCTCTGCAATATCGGCATCTTGAACAACCAGGACCTGCGGCTTTGCGGCTGCAAGCATGAACTGCAAGTCCCCTCCGGCGCGGACATCAATAGGCACAAATACCATGCCGAGCTTTGCAGCCGCCCAGAAAAAGAGGGCCCATTCCGCCGAGTTCCAGAAGATCGCGGCAAGGTGCATGCCCGGACCGCACCCAAGTCTGGTCAGCGATGCAGCCAGGCGCTCAGCTCTCCGGTAGAGTGAACCATAGGTCCATCTGAGACAGTCGGAGGCTGGCGGAGAGGTCAGGTTCTGCGATGGCTCGTCGGCCTCTGCGGGCTGCCAGAGGGAAACAAGCGCCTCCCGATCAGGGTAGTTCGCTGCCGATGCCGAGAGGAAATCCCACGGCGTCAAGTGCAAGTCGTCGATGTCTGCGCCGAATATTTCAGCCTTTTCTCGCGTCTTTGATGGCTCGTCAGACGTGATTGGAATTTTTGCGGAGAAAGCGTGAGAGTCGGTCATGTCGTTCCTGTAAAGGTTTCCGAAGCTGTGCAGAGGGTATGTGGGCTTTAAACTAGATTTCAATCCAGGAGCATTTGCTGCAGTATTGAGAGGATGGGAGCTATCTTTACTATGTGCGAAGAGCGGGATTCAAGTCATTTCATTTGCATCTACTCGTAGCATTGCTCCTCAAAAGTCCGCGCAATCTCTACAGGTGCTGCTTACCGGGGCACCGGCGATGTTAGATGCGTGGGTCTTGCACAATATGAAAGACAGACACGACCAGGAGTCCGTGGAGGGCGATCCCAGATGACGCCTGGGCCATGCTGTGGACTGTGAAGTAATTGTTTGCTTGCCAGAAGCAGGAAGGCACTTCAATTAGACAGACAAAATGTCTGGTTCCAACAGGTAATGATCAGCGCCACTCGCAAGGAGGCCGAACCAGATCGCCACAAAACGTAGGACGGAAGATGTTATGCGTCGAATGTGCGACTCGGGCATAATGCCAGAGATTTGATCTCAGCCCTGTCAGTTTGGGAGTGCCGAATCGGAAAAGTAGGCGGATGCTTACATGTCATACAAGATGAGCCAGTGTCACAAGATTTAATGGAGTAGACTTTGAGATACCTAAAAACAAATACATTGACGCGTCGAAAACAAGTACAATTGGACCGAAAGCCTGGAAATGTATTGTCATGAGCAGACCCCCGGGCTCGTGCCCACATGGATTCGATCCTCGAGAAAAGGAGATAGGCCAATCTGACTGTTAGCAAACACTTCGGAAGGAACCAGTGTTGGTTTAAAGAGAGCATGGGCAGAGCCTGGCCAGGGCACCGAGTTGTATCCTTGAACCGAGCAAATTAGAGCACGGACCCGAAGGTCTGGTGGCCGCCTTTGCGTAGGAATCGGAGGTTAGCCAAGATATTTACAAGCTCAGGCTCATGGCAAGACCCCCACAGGCCGTAAATGACCCGATTTCCGTGCGGAATACGGAGTACACCGCTTCGACATGAAACATGAAGCTTCCCTCAGCACAACTTCATGTTTGTTCCCTTGCACTGGATTTGTTCCCTTGCATGTCCTTTCCCCATTCATGCGTTTTCCAAGGCATGGCTTCGTTGCCAGACACTCCTGTGCTTTGGTCTCAGCATTTGAGCTGACTTCTCTCATATGTACTTCCGACGATTTTCGGTTGGAATACTCGGGAGGTTGTGGCGTCTGCATGGTCCCGTGGTTTCTCGTGATGAGTGCAGAATCGGTGTTTCCAACCTCCTTGCAGATCGCTGGCATGCTGGACTGCAAGGGGACTCCTGACCAGTGCATCCGGACGCCTGATGGACTGGAGACAGTCTGCCGTGAATGTCCAGCATGTCGACCCAGCTACCTGGTCCCTGCAAAGGCTCAATACTTCATAGGGACCGAACGTGGCTGACGTCAAACTAATATCTACGGAGTTCATTACTGGTCGGGCGTCGGGATACGAGAAACAGTGCTACTTGTCCAGTTCAGTGGCGTTTTCGGCCTAAAATGGTTTCCACGCATCTAGCTGCATTAGCCAGGGAAAAGCAGCATATCAAGAATCATGGGCTTTAATTGACGGGTGGTTAAATTGGCCGTATGATTCGGCATTAACGATTTCGGACATTCAACGCCACGACGAGGGCGCTAATCACGCTGCCACGACGGTACGGACTGTGATTGGGAGATCGCAATGGCTCGGAGAAGCTCGAACAGGGTTGGAACCAACAGAAGATTTGCGATCCAAGTAGGGTCCCCTGGCAAACAATGTACGTGGAGTCTAGGATGTCAACACTGCCCAGCCACTGATCAATGAACGTTTCGTCCGCAGCCCCTTGCCGCACAGCCTCTTCGAAGTCGCTAGAGAAGTATGGCGTGCGGCTCAGATGAGCTCATTTTCTGCCCCTTTCGTTTGGTTGCTAAAACTGGATGCTGTTTCAATGGGACGGCTCGTCCAGCGCTGGTGTCTGAGCGCCACATGTTCTTGAAGCGTGCCATGATGGTGTTCAACTTCTTTCAAGCACGACCATGTTGAAAGAGAGTCTTGAGACAGAGCATAGACTATTTCAGAGTTACGGATTGCAAGTCCAATCATGCTTGAAGTCTCCCCACCCTCTCATTTCCGTCTTCGTTTATACGTCCGAAGTGTCTGAAGCCTCATTGCCTTGTCATGAGATTTGCATGAAGACAGTGCCAACAAGACGCTCACAATCCCTCACAATGCTGTTTATGGCCAAGCTTTCGTCATTTGGAGTGCACCAAATATCGTTTTGCCTGCTCACTGTGGCAGTATACGGCATCATACGCGCAGTGTGCAAACTCTTGGCCAGGGCTGCCCTCACAAGAGCAAAAGGATGCCAAAAGGCACGGAACAGAGCTCCGGTCAAAGATCCGTTCCTGGGTCTCGACTTCATTTACGATGCCATCTTTGGAACACCCGAGGATAGATACCTGGATTCTACATACCAGGCGTATAAGAGGCTCGGCACAACATACGTCATCAACCGATGGTCTTTGGAGTTGGTGTACACCTGCGACAGTCGGAACATCAAGCACCTGCTTGACAGTGGTTTTGATGACTTTGGGCTCCCGCATGTGCGAGTGTCCGCGCTGGAGACTCTCCTCGGAAGAGGAATATTCACACTCGACAATTCGCCATGGCACCATGCCCGGTCAACGCTGAAGCCTTTGCTGACGAGGCTGGATAAGAACTCAATGATCAACACAATGGAGCAGCATTTCCAGGGCATGCTTCACTTGATTCCGGATGATGGATCATCTATAGATCTACAATCTCTGTTTTTTAGACTCGCCATGGATTTCGCGAGTCATTTCCTCATGGGTCACTCGACACGCATGCTTGGCCACCAGGCCGAAAGGCAGATGAAGGCTCAGCAGTTCGTCGAAGACTACATGACCTGCTCAACGGAAGTTGTTAAAAGACTCGGGCTTGGACCCCTTCAGCACGTGCGCGTCAATCGCAGGGCCACCCATGCCAAGAAGCGGGTGTTTCAGTATATCGACGACTTCATCGATGAGTCACTCAAAAACAACGGCAAATATAACGACTTGGAAGCCACAGATGGCCGCACCGATGTCCTTACGAAACTTGCAGCTGTTACCAAGGACCGCAAGGTCCTGCGAGACCATGTTCTACATCTCCTGGTTGCTAGCCGCGACACCATAGCAAGCATGCTGAGCAACCTATTTTTCGTGCTGGCCAGGAATCCCCACATCTACAAGCGATTGCGGGAGGAAGTATTTACCATTGCGGGAACAGCGCCCCCAACCGCCACCCAGCTGAAGAAGATGGAATACCTGAAGTGGTGCATAAATGAGTGTGAGTTTTCATCATTTGCAATGCGAGTTATCATGAGTCTGAGGCGGCTGACATTTAGCATAAAGCTTTGCGGTTGCATCCCGTGATCCCGACAAACGCACGGGAAGCAAGGCAAGACACGACTATCCCGCACGGGGGCGGCGCCGATGGTAAGACGCCTCTTTTCGTGAAGAAAGGAGCCATTGTCTTGTTCAACATCTACGCCATGCACCGCAACGAGCAAGTCTTTGGTAGCGATCCAGAGGCATTTGTACCCGAGCGGTGGAAGGATCTACGCCCTGGCTGGAACTATTTGCCGTTCAGCGGCGGACCGCGAATCTGCATGGGACGTAAGTTGCTGGTGGCTGAATCGTGCACATGCGAAACGAAGCTGACACTGCGCAGAGCACCTTGCATTGACAGAGGCGCAATACGTCGTTGCGAGAATGGCACAGACGTTCGAGACTATGCAAGGCTACGGTGAAAAGGATTGGGTCGACTTGTATGCTCTGGCGACGACTTGTAGAGATGGAGTGAAGGTGAGCTTGCGCAAAGCATGAGTGCTTTCGCAAATGCTGTTGTGGATTAGATATGTGGGTTTGTATTTGCAAGGATTCTGCATACTTGTGTCGTTATTAATTTTCTTGGATGACGGCGCACGGGAGAGCGCCGTCGGTGTAAGTGGGCAACGCTGTGATGACGCTGATGAGCAAGATGGCCTGAGCCAGACGACTGGATCGGAGGTATATTTTTCATAATGTTAGTATACGTTAGAGAAGATGAAATATTTTATTAGCATATGTTGTCGATTCCCATGGGCCGAATCGTCTCAAAGATGTGCTGTTCGCCAAGTTCAGCTGCTTAACTGTAAGTTTCACCTATCATATCATCTGAGCTCTTCGTTTGCACGGTGGTCGCCATCCGCGCGGCCCAGGATTAGCGCGCAGCGATACTGACAGGTCAAGCAAGCTGCGGCTGCCTTGGCTAGCCAAAGCCTCCAACCTTAAATCTTCCATTGCCAAATGCAGCTATTTGAGGTGCGACACAGGCAATGAGCTTGCCCATACCTTAACTCGTGTCGGTGCACGAAACCTTCGATCCGCGCGATTTTAGATATTCCTACGGCGACAATCTCATCTGAACCTTGAAGGAGAATCCTTCGCTCTCTGACCCGAATAAGACCGAACGCGCAGCTTTGTGGGCCTGCTTGACCGTCGGAGGCGACCGATGGTGGGACTGGCACATGTCGTCAGGCCCACCGTCATTGGAATGGAGGGGCAGCATCGCGGGGCTCTGCCTTAAAAAAAAAGTTGCCGGCCGATTGGGTCACTCTGGAGTCAGCGTGCAACAAATTTCTCCCGGTCGGTGAGCTCTCGACTCCTTCTCCTCTCTTCTCCTCCTTCTTCTCTTCCTTTCTTTCTTCTCCTCCTTCTCTCCCTTTGGGCACAAGCCTCGCGCTGCTCCAGCCGCCTCGTCGAAACACGATCCCGTCCCGAGACAGACATAACTCGCGTGCGACTTCGCGCCCGTCCTGTGACACACACCACCACCGCCACCACCAATACCAGACAGTCCCTCGACGCCCTGCCCATCATGGTTGAAAAGGTCTACGTCACGTACAACGATGTGAGTGCGACCGCCGGCGCGCCGCTCGTCTCGCCTGCTGCGCCGAGACGAGCGTGCGTGCGACCGCCGAGTTGCGGGAGCCCGCGCTGACGAACGCCATCCACCAGGTCCACCGGATGTGCCAGCGATCGGCGGCCAGGCTGCTCGCCGACTTCCAGCCGCAGCTCATGATCGCCATCGGCGGTGGCGGCTATGTCCCGGCCCGCATCCTGCGCTCGTTCCTCAAGCAGCCCGGCTCGCCCAACATCCCCATCCAGGCCATTGGCCTCTCGCTCTACGAGTCGCTCGGCGGCACCGAGGTCGAGGAGATCGGCACCAAGGTCACCCGCACCCAGTGGCTCGACCTCACCGCCCTCGGCGAGATGGAGAACCTCGTCGGCAAGCGCATCCTCATCGTCGACGAGGTCGACGACACCCGGACCACGCTCGAGTACGCCGTCAAGGAGCTCGAGAAGGACGTCGAGGCCGTGCGCCAGAAGCTCGGCGGCGACGCCCCCAAGACGCAGTTTAGCATCTTTGTCCTGCATGTATGTACCCAAAGAGTTCGACGCCCTTTGTGTGCGCAGCCATCTGACCCTTCACCAGAACAAGGACAAGCCTAAGAAGGGCACCCTGCCCGGCGAGATGCTGGAGACTCACTACGAGGCCGCCGAGACGATTGGCGATGTCTGGATCAACTACCCTTGGGAGGCCATTGACATTGACGAGCACGACAGGCTTGCCCAGGCGGCCAAGAGCACTTGAGGAGTAACCTGAAGTAGACGCTGGAGCCCAGACGACAAGGATAGAATGGGAAAAGGACCCGTGATGAGCAAATAAGCAGGGTCAGGCTATATGGGGGCGTTTTCGTGCTCATTTTGAAGAAGCAAAATTTAAAAATTATTGCAACACACGCAGCCCGCTTCGCAGGCAGTTCTTTGACATGCGGTGTTGACTTCCTTCGTCTACGGATCAAAAGCACTACCACTACATTCAGGTTCTATCACGCGGGCCGGCAGAAAACAATGACCATGATGCTCATGTGCCTGTATAATTCCTTCGATGAAAAGCAACCACCCCACATTCCCCAAGAGAGGCTCCGCCATGCGACCGCTTGGTTCCATACGCATCGTGACTATGCTGCTTGGACATGATGTCCTCGGGTAGGGCGTTGAATAGCATTTGAGAAAATGGAACATGTTCCGGCCAAAGGCATAAGTCTATTCGCTTCGTGAACAGTTCTATACAAGGAGGTATCTGCGCAATGCGGCAATATCGTCACGGCTCTCCCTCGCGACTCTCTCTGCAGCCCATCTATCCCACAACTTACTTCTTGTTCAACCCCCTACAGTCCCTTCCCTTTCATGCTTCTCCTTCAACCGCTTCTCCTGCTTCATGAACTCCCGAATGCCAACGGGCACGCTCTGGAACACGTCCTCTTCCCACATGTCTTTTGTGATCTTGGCATTGGCCACATTTACGGCCCAACTGGCGGCTGGACCGCCACCGTCGGCGTCCATGGCTGCGCCGCCGGAATGCAAGCGCGTCTGTGCCTCATTCTTCTTGGCTGACCACTCCTCCATGTCGTCTCTGAAGCGGTCCCACACGCAGTTGACGCACCCGCTCATGCAGCAGTTGTCAGGCTCTTCCGGACGGGGCGGTACGAGTACGCCGGCGATGTAAACCGATTGTGCCGTCTTGTTGGCGAGGCGGTCGGCCTCTTCCGCCGGACCGAGGAGGCGGGAGCCGAATACGATACGTGCTCTTTCGGCTGGACTGTCTGAGGAAGAGGGCGACGGCGATGACGGCGTGACCGGTGATGTACTTGATGATTCAGACGCCCGAGGCGTGGAACTTGACGTCTCGGTCTTCGGTTTTCGACCGGGTTTCTTCTTTGTCCCAGGTGGCGCGGGATCTGAAGCGGGCTTCTTACCCGGCGGCAAGACGTCTGGATCCGCCGAGTTGGGCGGCTCTTCGGGCTTCTCATCAAACGTATAGGGTGTTGGGTCTCGAAGAATGCTCTCGTAATAGGGGCCTAAAGGAGTCCGCTGGGGCCAAGCCTGGTCTTTGGCGACGCGGCTTGTGCTGGTGAAGGCTCGGGTGGCGTTTGAGGGTACGGATCGGAGAAGGCAGAGCCGCGATGCAGCTAGCCTCGTAGGCGCGGACATGTCGTGGAAGCGCAGAGAGGACGCCTTTTGCTTATCGCAAGTGCATTCCGTTGCTCATAAATTGACACGATGTCTTCGCATGAGGAACTCTGAGGGTATCGTGATGTTGGAGGGGCAAATGTGACGGCGGTTCTCGGAGACGTCATTCCGCAGGGCTTCCCGTCGGGCGAGAGTGGACCTTGCAGCGCCGAGAATGGCACGTGATGGCGCTCCCATCCGCTTGGCTCAGCACGTGCTTTCGCGTCTCGAGCATTTGGCAGCCGCGCTTCTGGTGTGCCAAAACAAACAATTTTGAGCTTCTGAAATCCAACAAAATTTTTAAAAAGGGGCGACCCATTGCTGAGATGATTTGCAAATGTTTGTTTGGAGATGTGAACTTGGTATCTACACGGGGCCCGTATCGGCGTGGAAGCGTAGCACAGTAGAGCTGCCCCGCTGATTCGCAGCGGAAATAAGGTACCTACGAGTGGTGGGCAGCTCAGGTACCGGGCTTTGTTTGGATGGCACACGCGCTGTACTAACACGTCTGCAGCCCGTCCAGTTGTTGGTTCAAACTCGCCATCGCATCGTCTATAACTGCCGACACGTGCGAGACGGATTACAATGTCGACTTGGTGAGCCTCGACAGCATCGTATCGCCATGGAAGAGTCCGCACCCAAGCGACGCCGCGTCTCGCCGCGAAGCTCTGCCGGCGCATCTGGCGACGGCGCAACCACGCCCCCGTCACCGGCTGCTTCGACGTCTCGACGCAAGCGGCCGTCCTTTGCGTCGCCAACCAAGGCCAGTCTTGCGCGGCATAATCCCCAGATACTTGAAAGGAGACGCTCAGCCTCTCCTTCGAAGCCCGCGAGTTCGCAGCCCGCAGCCCGACGTCCCAGCATCGCGGGCAGTGAGCGGAGCTTGGCGGATGTGCTAACAGCACAACCCGACCCTGCTGAGAACGTCCCTGCCAGCGAACCTGCGTTGGACAGAGACGAGACGCTCCAGAGCGAAGCAGGTCCGAGTTCGGGGCGGTCTATACGGAGAACCAGGGGCGGTTTGGCGGCGGCACCGCGCAGGTCGCCGATGAAACCCAACCCAAGGCCGCTGCCGCCACCTGCGCCAGAGGGAGATGATGAGCTGAACCCATTCATTGGACATACTCTGCGCCGGTCGCCAAACACGGGCGTGTCGATACCGCCTCCGCCGGAGCCGGAGCTCCCACCCGCCGTGCCCGATCCCGTCTCGTCGACTCCGCCCAGGGGAATCCATAGCAGTCCATCGCGATGGCGCGAACGTGGCAAGGGCAAGAAGAGCTCCCCCCTCAAACCACAGCCTGAACGGCCGCCGTCTGCAGAGCCGAATACGAAACCCAGTCTCTTTTCCCAAGCCCTTCTTCGGCGAGGGGCCGACAAGGGAAGCGAAACGCATGGCGATGTTGACCTGGACGTAACTACAAATCACGCGCGCAGAGTTGCGGCATTCGACCCAAACGCATTGAAGAAGAAGGAGAGAGACGCCTTGCGAGCCGAAATTGCGAAGCTGAAGTCCGACCTGAGGACGGCGGACAGAGAGAACGAGCGCCTCCGGCTGCAGCAGACATCGGGTCGAACCGTGGCCCCCGCCAGCGAGGATGGAGTGCTCGATTTGGTCCAGCGCGCCCTCATTTCTTCCGACGAGACACTGCGGCCGGCACCTTCTCACCAAATGATGCAAGCGGTGCTGAATCCCATGGGACTCCTTCCGTTCGGTCGGCCTCGTTCGAGTACGCCGCCCCTGACCGACGAAGACGATACGGAGAACATCAAGTCACATTACCCAGTCTCCATGACCGCAGATGAAGAGCTACCATATCTGCAACTGTTCAGTCCGTTCAGCGTCACGTCGAGCATCGTCGTCCTACCTCGGTCACCGAATGAGTTGCCTCCGTCACCGAATGAGTTGCTAAGACAGCGCCATTTCATTACCTTGCGCTCCCGCGACCTTCCAGGACTGTTCACAGCAAAATTGGAAATGGTGGTCAATGCGATGAACCTCGGCATTCTCGAACTTGGTGTGCCATCCCTCGAGCCTTCTGCCAAGTATGAATTGGGGCCTTTTGTCGACAAGATTTGCTCGGGGAAATGCAACAGGACTCTGCAGCGCAATGTCGGCGTTTTGACGTGGGCCATGGGAGAGTGGTATCGTATTGCGGTGCAGAGGGCGCGATTCTGGTCTCGCTTGGAGGAGCAGCTCAGCTCTGGGGAGCAATTGCTCGAATCGGTCGCGAAAAGCCGCACTCGGAGGCAGCAGCAGACAGGCGCCGACGATGATGGGGATGAGAAGACCTCTTCTCATCTGCACGTGGCTGACCTAATGCGCTTTCTGGGCCAGCAGTCCTACGATATCGACTTGCCAGTCACTTCTGACTCAAGCAGCGAGCCTTCACTGCGCCTGGAATGGAAGATCGGGTTTGATTGGACAGGCGAGGCACAGAGCAAAGCGGCCATATTGGTCGGAGTGCCGGGTCAATGTGGGTTGATGCCGTTTCATTTTAACTGCCCATATATGGCTAACATAGCTTCCAGGGAGAGAGGCGGATGAACGAGGCATCTTTGGCAAGCTGCCAAAGCTGTTTGAAGATCTCATTGAAGGTGGACAAGACCCGGAGACGGCTGTCGGCACTGTTGTAGCGCTCCTGGCTGGATCGTAGGCCCCAAGAGCCGTTAATGAGACATGAGAAACGACAGTGCAATGAGGAGTACAAGTCGTGTATATCAGCGTATGGGCATGTAGCCGTAACGATGTCAATGGCGATATCGGGCCATCATGGCCAAATCCATTTAATTCCTCCAGGCTCTCTGAATCTGGCTCCATGAATACCTGGCCACTCCACAGCCGCAGCGCACGGTTGCGAACATTAATCCACATCGACTCCCAGCTTTCGCAGGTCCTTCTTGGCCAGGTCAATCTCCTGCATCAGCTCCTTGTGCGCCTCAGGAACGTCGTTGAAGGTCATGATGCCCCAGCCGAGGCGGAAGAGGAGGATCGCGCCGAACGAAACGAGGGCCCAGAATGGTAGCTATCGCAAGTCAGCCGGGCGACCACAACGGCTCGTTGGCCTAACCACAGTACGTACCACAGGCACAATCTCCTGCTGAATGAGAGGGGGCAGGGGGATCAGCTCGAGAAAGAGGGCGAGGTACAACTGCAGAGTATGAGAGTCAGCATCCACACTCGGCAAGCTCAAGCGGCAGGGCGGCGCACAGAGGAGACGAGGAGCCCGAGCGAGATGGTCTGCTGTGCGCGCGTCATGGCTGCGGGTGCTGAGGGTCGCGGAATTCTAAAACTTGGTCGGACAAGGCGGATTGGCGATGTGGGAAAGGAGTGACGGCCGTGTCGACGGAGCGCTTGCGATGGGGATTTCGAGGTTGCCGCTACGGAGACGTGTAAGGAGGCGCGTTGATGACGGGACAAATTTCAAGGTGGGTGACTAATCGGGGGTAGCTCAGCTGCCCCACCACAGCTCGCCGGCGTAACTTAAACTCACGACACGACTCCTCCTATGTCGAGCTCGCCCGGCGGTTGTTCTGCACGAGTTCCTTTTAACGATATTGTGTTCGTCGCTCTTAAACCATATGTTTTTCCACAGAATAAAGCGTGCCCTTCGTGATGTCCGTCCTAGATTCCCTTGCTTTGGCCGCATCCTGCACCAGGCTATCAAACCCCTAATCTAACATAGCCCTGACTACCTGGATCTGCTCTCGAACGCTTGATCGACTGGTGCCGCCTTGAGACGATTTCGCCTCGACACTCGTTTCGTATTCGAATGCCTCCGCAATGTCTGCTGTGAACCGAGAATCAATGGCTTGTAGTTGCTCAAGGGTCAGCTTGTCCATCGAAACTTCCAGCTTTTCAGACAGTGCAACGACGCTTCCAGAGATGTGGTGAGCCTCTCGGAACGGACATCCCTTCCTCACTAGCCACTCTGCGACATCAGTGGCCAGCATCGTTTTGTCCAGAGCAGCCTCCATCCGCTCTGGCCGCACCTTCAAGGTAGCAATGACCCCATTGGCTATGCCTAGACTATCCGACACAGTCTGAACCGAATCCAGCATAGGCTCCCACCCTTCCTGGAGATCTTTGTTATAGCAAGATGGCAAGCCTTTCAGAGTCTTCGAAGTGAATAGTTAGTAGCTACTCTCAATACGCTCCTGGTCACCCTCAAAGCCAAGGCAACTGGCTGAGATGTTAATATGGGGACTCACCATCATTATCCCAGCCATTTGACCGAAAGCACGCCCTGACTTGCCGCGCAGAAGCTCTAACGAGTCCCCGTTGTGCTTTTGCGGCATCAGACTAGATCCAGTGGAATATGCGTCGGCCAGCCGCACGAAACTGAACTCAGATGTCGAATATAAAATGAGGTCCTCAGCCCACCTGCTGACGTGGTTGGTGAAAATCGAGCTCCAGACGAGGAAGTCGAGTAGGAAATCGCGGTCGGCCGAAGTATTCATGGAGTTCAAGGTTATTCCGCTAAAACCAAGCTCCTCAGCTATCATGTTTCGATCGATTCCAAATGGATTGCCGGCTAAAGCGCCACAACCAAGTGGACTTAGATTGACCCTTTCGAAAACTTGGCGCAACCGCTCGAGATCCTGCTTGAACGCAGCGGCATATGACATCAGCCAAGAAGCCCATCGGACCGGCTGCGCGCGTTGGAGGTGGGTATATCCAGGCATGATGTAGTCGCTGAGGTTATCAGTCAGCAGGGGGCCGCTTTTGGCCAGAGGTGAGGCTAGGCTTACATTTCACTCTCGGCACGTGTGACGATGACCTTGAGGAATGCAACGAGTTGGCTGTCGATTTCGCGGATCCGATCGCGTAACCACATGCGCATATCACAGACAACTTGCTCGTTGCGGCTGCGACCAGTGTGCAGCTTACCCGCGATGTCCTTGCCGATGACCTCTCCTAAGCGACGTTCGTTTGCCGTGTGAATCTGGTCATGAGTTAGCCTCGAGAAGTTGAGTAGAATCAAGTGGCCTCTCACATCTTCGTCGTTCGGCATGATGGCGAAAGTTCCCTGCTTCCATTCTTCCATCACTTGGAGCAAACCACGCTCAATCGCCTGAAATTCGTCTTCGCTGATGATGCCGGCTTTTGAGTTGGCCCGGGCAAAAGCAATCGATCCAAGGATATCTTCTTTGTAAAGAGCCTGGTCGAACCTGATACTTGCGTTATATTTGTACATCAATGGATCAATCGCACCTACGCAGGGTGAGGTCAGTATACTGCATCCGAAGCTTGTTTCCCGAGACATTCGAACCGGTGAACCTGCCCCCCCAGAGCATGTTAGCCGCCGGGGCGTCCGCCTTTTTCTCGGCCATGTTGGAAATATTTGCGAGTTGCGTTCGTTGAGTTCTGCGTTCGTTGAGTTCTGCGTTCGTTGAGTTCTGCGTTCGTTGAGTTCTGCGTTCGTTGAGTTCTGCGTTCGTTGCGTTCTGCGTTCGTTGCGTTTTCAAGGCCGATGAGACCAATGGGATCGGTGAGGCCAATGGAGCATATAGCGCGTAATTGTACCAATTGGCGTTCGAGATCAAGGGCGTGAGTGATCAACGCGGATGATGTAGAGGAATTGAGACGCTCGAGATCAAGGGCGGGAGTTATCAAGGTCGAAAATGTTGTTGAGGAATTGAAGTTGGTCGATCAGTCAGAGGCCAGTCATAGGAAAAGTTGGTGGGGCCGACACCGGGACCCCGTCATGCGGGGACCAGAAAAGGCGCCCCCCCTACTTGTACTATCCGCACTTCACAGGGATACAGTTGGATGGTATGGCGGGCGCTTTTTTCTGTCCCCCGGATGCCCGTCAAGCCCTTACCGGGGCAGATTAGTAGTTGGGTCGGTGGCGGCCACCGAATACCGGCTGTTGTACGGAGGTAGCGGTCATATATTGTGTCTGCCCAAAAATGCCGCTAAGCTACTTAGGGAACGCCACTACCTAATTTAGCTATGGCTTTTCCCTGCCTTCCTTGTAGTCATTTCCTCCGTCTTTCTTAATGATCTCTTACACATGCCGCGGAATTCGCTCAATCCAAGCCTGTTTCTTCTCTTGCGGCAGCTCTTGCCAAGCTGCATTCCAAGCCGTAATAGCCTCTTGCCGGTTCTTCGGCGCGCCTTTCTTCGTAGTATACCTCTTCATCCAGGGCCACGCAGGCTCTATAGCATTGAGGTCCGGCGAGTTGCCGCACCAAAGCAGCCGCTGGACTTGATGAAGATCGTAGACCTGCTGCTGGAAAAAGTGGTTATGTACCGGAGCCTTGTCTTCTTGAACAAGCGTGCCGGGCCGGTCTTTGAGGCATTCCTTGAAGAATGGAAAAAGCTTCGGAATTAGGATCTTCTGCTGATACCCAAACCAATCGATCCCGGCGCCTTTCCGGCGCGAAAGCTTGCCTGTTTTCTGATTGAACTTCCACTCAGGCTTCTTGCCGGGCTTGCTACGGAGCCCTAGGCGCCGCATGCCACTTTCAAGCTCCCATTTCTCCTTTGCAGCGGGCTCGAGCTGCTCGTTGAGCTATTCGATAGCTTTCTCGGCGGCCTTCTTCTCTTGGGCAGTCTCCGGAGACCAGCAATGCGCCGGGCCTTTGCGATCGTAGGAAAAGCAGCCCCAGAACATGAATTCAGAAGAGCCCTTCCAGCGCTCGCGAATATAGCTCTTTGCGAATGCCTCGTCGGGCCGGCGCCAAACACGGTAGCCGCCTCTGCGATGATTCAAGACAACAGAGGTCTCATCAGACCAAATCACATTCTTCCAATCGTCAAGAGTCCAATCCTTTCTCTCAAGGCACCAGTATAGTCGGTCCGCCATCATCTTCTTCGTCAGGCCGGGCTTCCTCGTTGGCTTAGTCTTCGAGAAGCCACTCTTTTTCAGGACTCGGAAGACCGTAGAAGCAGAGATCGGTAGGACTTCCTCAGTCAATTCAGCAGCAATAACAGCAGTTGATTTTTCCCGGCCGTATCGATCGCGGCGTATTTTCGTAGCAATAGCCTCTTTGATATCGTCCGTCTGCTTTGACGGCCGGCCCGAGCGTAGGGCATCCGTAAGAAAGCTATCCTTTAGGACCAGCGGCCAGGAAGCCGCTAGGTCAAATCCACGGTCTTTGGCCTTAGCATAGATTCGGTCAACCTGACGGGCTGAGATGCCTGTGATCTCAGAAGTCTCAATAGAGGTCCTGCCGCTAAATTTCAGCGTGACCACCATAGCCCTCGTTACGATATCCGAATTTAGCGCCATTGCAAGACCGTACGAGTCATCAATACGAAGAAAGAGGGGAAAGATGCTATATAAAATGCGTGCGGGGCTTCCGAGCCCGATTTTCTAGTCATACGTACAGGGATTCCTTATAAAAAGCAATTATTAAAAGACCCCTGCAGACACAATATATGACCGTCACCTCCGTATGTTTTCTTTTTTTTACTCTTTTGCGCTTTTGAACAAATTTCTCACTTCTGGGACCATTTTTTTTTCTTTTGCGAGGCGAACCTGGGTGTGATTAGCTTGAGCTCGTGGAATCGTCGGGGTGTCGTGGGCCTAGACTGTTACGATGGGAGGAGGCCTGTTCACATTCGAGGTACAGCTGTCACGGCACGACGGGGACTGCAAAGGCCACCTGGCTCAGTACTACTCCGTATAACGAGCCGTCTTCCGCCTCTGCCGTATCAAAGAGGCCACCTCCATTGCTGCTCATGTTGCTCATGCTCAGCCATAGTTGACGCTGAGAATTGCTTTTTGCCTTTGAATCAGCGTGGGCGCAGATGGCTTCCAGCGCAGCAGTCACCATGCTCAGCAAGCTCCCGAATGATGGGCGTCATGATTACCGTCCTCGATGAGCTTCGGCAATGTCAACGTCCAAATTCGGGTTCATGCATCACACTGTGCCCTGCTTGGCTTGGCTTCCGTTGCTCAGCTTCGAGGGTGCATTGCATCGTTACCGTGTTCGGCATGGCTGTCTGCAACGACCAGGACACCCGACTCGCCAGAGCTGCGCCAGTAAAAGCGTTTCTTTTGCAATACGACGTCAGCGGGACGCTGCCACGGCAGACACGGCGGCGATGGCGCGGTCGCTTCCTCTTCTCTGCTGTCGGCACGAGCCTTGTCAATCTCGGGAAGCTACCTGCCTTACCTTGCTGAAAGCCTCATGGCCTTCTTTGTACTTCGTACTCCGCAGACGTCTCGCTCTCGCCGGCCCAGCAAGGTTTGAGTAGCCGACATGAATAAACGGCACGGGCACGTTGATCCGGCTCGAAGGCTTTCTTTGCGGCGCGGATAATGGCACAATGTCTACAGTACGTTCTGAGCCTCCCGCAGCTATGACGTCTGGGGCAATAGACCAAGACTCGACATTCGGCTATCCTGAAGAGGCCAGCTGCTGGGTTTCACTGCTGATCTACGGTGGCTGCATGAATGACTTATCAGTTTATCCAACGGAATAGCGGTTGGCATTGCTAGGGTTCACTGCAGATACTGTGCGTCCCCTCTTCAGCTCTGTCTTTGTTTCTGTGCCCATAACAATGGACCAGGGCCCAGCCAAGAGCGATGGGTCCGTCTCATCGTTTAGTTCGTATGCTTGATCGCATTGAGTCACCATGTCGCAGCCGATTCCTCAACCGCCGGGCGTGCCCATCTTGGGCAACGTTTTTGATGTCACACCGAGCAATACATGGGCTTCGCTCAAGAAGCTCGCCGAGCAGTACGGCGAGATATTTCAAATCAAAGTTTTTGGCCAAACCATCGTCTTCGTCGGGAGCGTCGCCCTGGCTCAGGAGATATGCGACGAGAAACGCTTCCGCAAGTATGTCGGAGGGCCCGTCGTCGAGATCCGAGAAGCGGTCCACGACTCGCTATTCACAGCCTACGAGTCCGAGTCGAGCTGGGGCATCGCGCACCGCATCATTGCGCCTCAGCTTGGACAGCATGCGGTGTCCGGGCTGTTCGACGAGATGCGCGAGACGACCGCTGAGCTTCTCAGCTTGTGGAGAGAGTCGGAAAGCCCATTCTCTCCGTTCAAGGGCCTAAATAGGCTGAACCTAGAATCGGTAACGCAGACAATGTATGGCATGAGGCTGCACTGCCTGAGCGGGCCAGAGCATCCAATGCTCAAGGCCATGGAAGACTCGACCTCAGAGGCCGTCATGCGTCCCACCAGGCTTAGCTTCGTGAACACTCTCGTATACGGGCGCAAGTTCAGGTCAGCCATCAAGACAATGCGGACGTTTGCTGCAGAGGTTGTGGAGTACCGCGAGAAACACCCGACGGATCGCAAGGACTTGCTTGCGGCGATGATGAGCGGCAAAGATCCCGACACGGGCAAGGCCCTGACTGACTCTCAGGTCATCGACGAGATCGTGACGATGCCAATCGGAGCAAGCACCGCGCCATGCTTGCTCGCAACGGTACTCTTTTACCTCCTCAAGAACCCCGAGACCATTACAAAGGCCCGAAGAGAGCTTGACTCCGTCATAGGAGCGGGCGAGTTCACGCACGCACACCTCGGGCAGCTGCAGTACGTCGAGGGCATCCTTCGCGAGTCTCTACGCCTCTCATCCGCAGCGCCGGGCTTCAACATCGAGCCGATACCGAGCAAGGACAAGAGCCCAGTGCTCCTGGCCGGCGGAAAGTATCAGATTGCGCATAACCAGGCAATGATCATCGTCTTGTCCGGCGTGAACCGCGACCCGGCCGTGTTCGAGGATCCGTTGGCATTCAAACCGGAGCGCATGATGGGCCAGGCGTTCGAGGCGCTTCCTCCGGGCGCCAAGAAATGGTTCGGCAACGGCAAGCGCGAGTGCATCGGAAAGCACTACGCATGGCAGTGGAGCATGGTTGTTTTGGCCATGATGCTGCGGGAGCTGGATTTCGAGATGGCGGACCCGGGATACCAGTTCGAGATGGATGGGTGGTTCAACGTACGACCCATTGATTTTGAAGTCAGGGTCAAGGCGAGAGCGAACCAATTTTAAATGCTATTTCTGTAGATATGTGTCTGAATCGTCACTGTCAGTGCCTTATCAATCTGCATTTGAAACGTGCATTAAATTTCTTTGAGCAAGTAGGTCTATTATCCTACTTGCTGTAACTGTCCATTCTCCAGTTGCTGACTTCGTAATGAGTGTTGAATTTGTCTCTGTATTCGTCGGCCTGCTCCGACAGCACGAGGCCATCCGTGCGTCACAACCCTTGCTCGTCGTCTATCATGCTCGTTCATGCCTAGTCCATTCTGTCATGCTCCTTCATGCTCACACGTATCTAATCATGCGTATCATGCTGCCAAGACGATGGGTATATAATGCAACGCCAGTGATGCTCCTATTGCCCGCAATGCAAGTAAACAAAGGGAAGAAGAAAACGGTCAGAGCGACTTGCCAACTGACCAAGAGATACTGCCTAGAAGGTCTTGCTCCTACGCAGGGTCCAGAAGCGCCAGCCTTTGCGTCGTTGTTCCCGGCCGGCACACGCCACCTTCTCGTGCTGCTCGTCCTCTAGCTCCAGTCTATACCGACGCACACTCCCGGTGTCATCGTCGAATGCAACATGGCGAGAGCTCATGCAGTCCGGTAGAAGGTGGCGTCGGACCCAACCCTTGACGCCCCGGCTGGCAGCGTCAATGGCGGCATACTCGAGGCGGCGGGTGCTGTCGCTGGTCCAATAGTGGGTAGTCTGGGGGGGCAGAGGCGCCAGCTCCTGATGTGACGGCGTCTCAGTAAGCTCGACGAGATCTGGCGTGGGGAACTGGAAGAAGGCTGCGGGTTGCGGACCAGCATTGGAACGGGGCTGGTAGAGAGGTTGAGAGCTGGGATTCGGATACGAAGTGGTGGAGCGTCGAGTCGACGACGGCCTTGTGCGAACGCGCGGCGGAGAGCCAACGCTGCCCGCAGAGCCGCTGGATTTGTGACGAGGCGGCGACGGCCGAGGCTGTGATGTTGATGTCCGCGGAGTCGCCGCATGCGACTCGTATCCGGAGTCTTGCCGCTGCATTTTGACGGCCGTAAAGGGCTGTCCTTGGTCGCTCGCAGGCTCGGAGCCTACGCTTGACATGTGGTGACGTGAGGCATCCCTGCTAGATGGTGGTGAGGAGGGTTCCGTCAGCTCAACATCGTTGAAGCTGTGGTAAGTTGTGTCCGTCAAGGCGAAGCTGGATCTCTGCTCCATGATGGGCACATGGGCGAAAGCCGTATGGAGCAACAAGGCACGATGGGAAAAAGAAAAGCAAGAGTATCGAGGAATCGACAGTGAGAAGAAATAAGCGGTAAAAGCATCAACCCATGGCAACAACCGAGTGATGCAGTGCCAAGCCGC
Organism: Tolypocladium amazonense; assembly: GCA_024340795.1. Classification (NCBI taxonomy): domain Eukaryota; kingdom Fungi; phylum Ascomycota; class Sordariomycetes; order Hypocreales; family Ophiocordycipitaceae; genus Tolypocladium; species Tolypocladium amazonense. The sequence continues at coordinate 135,744 of JALHCE010000058.1, forward strand.
AAGAGGACGCGACCCAGGCCGTGAGACCCCAGATCTTGTAAGTGAGAAGCGACGCCAGAGCAGAAGTTGCGGTCTGCAACGGACGCAGCTTCGCGAGCCGGGTAACACAATTTTCTTGTGTCGATGTCGGCCACGGCAACAGAGGACAAGAAGCGGCCAGCGAAAGACCCAAACAACAGCGGGAGGCTCCTCTTTCAATGGTGCACAGGTTTGTCAGGACAGGATCGTGAACAGGGGCCCTTGTCTCTGGCTGTCGCTGCGTGTCGGCGGTGAGCCAACGGTACCCGCCGCCCCGTTCCTGGCTGTGGGTTAGGTTTGTGCGGCCGAAGACACCCAGGCCCAGTCGCTTGTCCAGGAACGGGTACCGTAGCAGCTGAGCGAACCGAGTGGCTTTGCCGCGGGCGAACGCTTTTCGTAATCGTAAAGTAAGTTTGTTGGGGGTGCTTTCAATGGTCTGAGAAGTGGCACCAGCCTTCACGATGCTTCAAAACCCCACGCTGAATCGTGTAAGTGGGGGTGGCTCGCGACGAGTTTCCCCGCTCGCGGTGTCGCACGTGGAGGGGGTCGATGAACGAGCAAAAGAAGATGAAAGGTGCAAGAAGCTCTGGTGCTCAAGTCGACGTCCTTTGCTGCTTGTGCTTGCGGAGATCAGCCTGAAGACGAAAGGCGGCCGCTCAGTGTGTTGTTTGGCGTCGGGCGGGAGAACGGGTGCCTGTCTTTGTGCGTTGGCGCCCGTAGCCGATGCGCTAATGTTGGCATATGACTAGAAACGGGCAATGGCATGCATCCGATGTCGCTGGATCTGCGCGGACGAACGCTGGAGGCGTCAAGGGCCGTCGCGTTAGGCTGGGATCTCGACGGCCAGCCACGGGCGCGCGGTTGTCGACGGCGGAAGGGGCCAGCTGCTTTATCTACGCCAGCGCGCCCTTGCTGGTGCCGCGGGTTGTCGTTGTCGATCATGCTCAGCCCCGACGTGAGTCTAATCTTGTGCGTGCGAGCACGTCGCAGGCGCCATCACCGTCCGTCGTCATGTGAAGGACCCCAAGGCAACACGGCGCCGCCTCCGTCACATGCGACTGCCGGCGCGGGTGGGCGGCGATGCCCAATCACCAGCGGTCGCGTGTGAGACACTGAAACCATCCACCAGAGCGTTTGCTGGCGATGGTCGCGCTTGTGGATGGCGGCCGGGGTGCCGACGACGAACCACACAAGCGACCGCACGCACAGGCACCGGGCGCTGAGCGCGGCACTCACACCTCTTTCAGCATGGCTGTGCGCTTGTTGGCGATGGAAGAGGGCAATAGAGCGAGCTATTGGTCCACAGGGACTCGCTACGGCGTTGCAACTACCAGCGGCTGGGCCTCGGCCTCCACCCAGTCATGAGCTTGGTTCACGGGCCGCACCTCGTCCCCTGGGCAAAGCGGAGACGCGGGAAGGGGGACGGGACGGTCAGCATCGCACCTTTTGCCGACGAATGGTGCATCGGTGATGACACGCTCGTCTCTCCAGAAGCTCTGCCGCAGGGTAGCACGCGCAAGCCGAGTGCGACCGAAGACGTGGACGCGGTCGTCTGCGAGTGCTCCCTGCCTTGACTCAGAGTTCAAACCTGTCTCATCAATGCGTGCGTGGTTTTCGAGCCACAAAATAGCATGTGAGAGAGGGGCCGTTTCGTGCACGCCAGTGCTACCGTGCGCATCATCAGCGGTGAGAGCCGTGTTGGCTTTGTCACACGCGGGAATCAACGCCGAGGCACCTTAGGCTCCGAGCTACGCTTCTGCGAAAGCTTTTCGCAGCAGGTAAATGAGTTCATAGGTATGATGCCATAGCAGTCATGATGAAGCCTAGTAAACTATTCGTGATCCGACAGCCCGTCTACCAACACTTGTATGCTGGAGATCTTCATCATCCCCACCTACAACTCCTCCACTGAGGGCAATGGCGCACGCTTGTCAAGGCACGAGTAGTGCGTATGTTGAACTCGTAATGCCTCGGCAACGCCAGTTTTCAATTAGAGGCTGCCTCGCTCACGCGCTGCCGTCAGTCTTGTCGTTTACGCGCTGGTGTTATGAATCATGGGTCTTTGAGCTTGTTCAGATCACGAGCAACTTCACGTATACTACGCTTCGCGTAGCAAAAGCTCGTAAACGGCTAAATGGAACACGACCTCTGGACTTGGGATGGCACTCTACAGGGAGTTTGCTATCTCGTTACTTTGTACACAGCTGGTAAAACAGCAAGTTTGCGTTGTACACCCGTGCTCTACGCAAAACACTTGCACCAAGGCTATCTGACGGCTCGCGTGTGTTGGTCCTCCGTTGTCGAGTCCAGCGGCGCAGCACCAAAGCCCGGACAGGCAGCCGACCCAAGCCGGAACACGCACCCGAGCGGAACAAGCACCCGAAGCGCCGGCCGCGTATCACCTCCTTTCTTGCGACAACTCCCAGGCTGTGTCATCGAGACAATAGCGTCATCAAGCGAAACGTTTGCAACATGGAATCTATGCTCACTTGCGTCAGCACGCCCCGGCTAGGCACAACTTGTCGGCACGGCTAATGAGGCAGCGGTCCAGCAAGCACACTGACTCAGAGTGCTACGGCTGCGGAACCCGCAAAAAGACATAGCGTTCATAGAGCAAAGCTTGTCGAATGGTGAAGTAAAGCGGAAGAGGCACGACTTCATGTTCGTCGATGAACAAAGTAGGTAAGTTCATTTCGTCCCTACAGTCAAAAGTAAACTCCCTTGATGTTGGTATTCTCCTGCGAATATCGCATCTCCCTTCGCTCGTCAATATCGCTCAAACGCCAAAAAAAGCTTCCTCCATACTCATATCCAGTTTCAGCCAAGCGGCTGGTTCCAGTCCTCGTCGCTTCCCGCCCTCAGAAACTCCATCCATCCGATGTCGTCTCCCATCACCACGTCCGCTGTTGCCTCCAAAGGCGGGACGTTCGGCCACATCATGCTGAAAACATTGTTGATTTGCGTTTCGGGGCTCTCGCGTACGGGCTGGCTGTCCACATATGGCGGAAACCCAGCTAAGTCCGGTGGCAGATCGCTGGCAACAAATTCGCCTTGCATCCCGACTTGCGAAGCGACGTCTTCAGCCTTCACGGTGTCCAGGAATTGCCCACAAAGGTCGAATATGATCCTGTGACAGCGCGAAGAGCTGGCATTCAATGGGGCCATGCCTGTGATTACTTCAAGGGTCGTGGATATTTGCCGTCGCCAGTCTACTGCCTCGGGTGCTGCGGGATCGTTGCGTAGGCAGATACAAGGGATCAAGGCAGCTTGAAAGATAAAGTACCTGGTCACTTCGTCAGAGGAGAGCTTGGCACTGTCTTGCTCGAGGTAATACTCACAGCCCGTACCAGGCAGACAGCCTGTTATGCTCGTAGCGCTGCCAAAAGTCTGCCGTCAACTCGATTGTCGACTTCGCGTCCGCGAGGCAACGGTCGTATGCATTCGCGCTGGTTTCGTCCGCATCTGGCTTCCGCCTCAGGGCTCTCCGAATGACGAATGGTCGATACATGATTATTCTCAGATTTCGCAGCCGCCACGCCATGACTGCTTGGGCCAGCGCATAGCGGGATGGCACCACCGCCGATTCCACGAAATAGGCCGGCATTTTCGCTTTGAATGATTCAATGTGCTTGGCATCCAGGCGGAGTAACTCAGCCGCAGAAGGAAAGGGCTTTGAGATGACTCTTTCGTAACATTCGTGTGTCTCAATGTGGAAGCGCGCCTGCGACGCCACAGCGGTGTACGGCGTGACTTGGTTGCTCTCTGGCGGGTACGACGTAGAGGCGGCCGTGAGATCTTGGTCATTGACATTGAGAGGATAAGAGACCTCGACACCTTTGTATGGCCAGACATCGGGGCGACTGAAGGTTATCGATGCGCCGATATCGAAGCAGCAGAGGGTCCACCATATCCTTCGTCGAATCTCCATGCTCAGCGGCGCTATGCTCCAGCCCTGAAACTCCTTATGCAGCCCCAACCCCATGGACATGCGAGCAGACAGCCCGAGATAGTTGTACGCCGAGTTGGGCTTATCTCGCTTCTGTTGGTAGTTCGAGGCAAGTATCAACGCTTGGACAAGGCTCATGTTCCCGACTTCTAGGAAGTTAAAGCCAAGGATCGACCGTGCCTGGGCAAATAGCGCCAGATCCAGCGTGTCAGCGCATGAGCTTCCCGATGTCCATACCCCTATGGCAGCGACAATGTATGCCAGTGCCGTCCAACATGCGCCATTCGGTCGGGGAATCACTTCGCTATACTGTGCGCGAAAGGTTGGTTCGTGGACGAGCGGATACATGACGTGGTATAGTTGAAAGTAGGCATCAATCATGGAGTCGGCAATGTGGCGATTCGGGTTCGGTTGAGACGTCAAGGGGAGAAATGGCGAGGAGACAGGATCAGGTCTAGACGGCGTGGGCGTCCGTCTTCGCGAGGTTGGTTCCAGGAGCCGAAGCAGGGCGGCACCAGATGCCACGCCAAGATAGCCGCCTTCCCGCTCATTCACACTCAATGCGGCCATACCGTCAGATATCGGGGTGTCATCTACACCTGCTTTGTCAGGGGATACGCCGTATGAGTAGGTAGAATCCTTCTCGCTCCACTCGAAGTCTTCCATGGGCGGTCCTTCCAGCATCCTCTGGTGATCGACGTCAGGCTGCCGAGGAACGCCGCTACCCTCGTCATCGTCGGAGTTGAATTCCGACGTGCGTCTTTCCAGCTCAATGGCAGAAGGCTGATCATCCGGGATCTTCGAAATGGGGGGACCCTTTGCGAAGTCAAAAGTGTCATCAGCTTTCAACTGCGACGCCGCACTGGTCGGTCCTGCGCGCCCTCGCTCCCATGTCCGCAGCTCAGGCGGAACCAACGTTCGCATCTGCCGCAGCAATACCTCCGCTCTCTCCAAACGAGCTTCAACCTCAGTGAGATGCCTGTCATGCGTCAGCTTTCACGTTCGCCACCCGCGCCTAAGGGTAGACCAGCACTTACTTGCGGGTCAGCGGTGTCCTTGAGTGCTTTTCATACAAGCAGTGTCGTCGATATCGGATGCATAGATCGCAAGTCGGCAGAGCTCGATTGCATCGCGCCTTTCTCCGCCGGCATTCCTTGCAGGCCTGGTCCGAAATGCCGATGAGGCCAGTGTCGAAGAAGGGGTCCGTGTCAGCGGCGTCGTCGGCCGCAGCCCCCTTCGGAACCGAGCTAGCGAAGCCCGAGAGCGAGGACGATGCAGAGTCCATGGCTAACAGCGCCGCAGGCGATCAAAAGGTTGACTGTCACCTCAGGTTCAATGCGTGAAGGCTCATTGAACTGCGAACTGCGGGGACTGGAGACTCGGCTGCGGCGGAGAGATGGGGTTCGCTCTAGTGCAGTGGCGACTCACTTTGTCCTGTTTTGGATGCGACCCAGGATGGGTGTTGCGCCCACCTACGCCATAACCACACAGATGGCTCACGAGGCCAATGCATTGCAATACATCATCTTAATGGCGAGTGTTTCACAGAAATATATATGCCAAGCCTTGCGCGCAACGGGCAGCGATTGATGATGAGGTCGAGGTTGAGGGCAGCTCCTTACCCTATACCACTTACACGATGAATGAGACGAGAAATTAACGAGACCTTCGCGAAGTTTGGGTACGAGAGGCTTGCGCCTGATCCATCTATATAAGCTCAACATCGAGAGTGGTATCCCGCTACTCGTGCGTTTTCTCTTGGTACTGGCGGCGAAGACAAGTTTGAAATGGAGTAGCATCCAATGTTCTACGAACAACTCTGAAGATATGAAGAGACCACTCCCCATTACTCCGCTCATTTCAGTTGCCTTAAGTTTGCGATCGCGTCGTCTCCCCACGAGCAATTGATTCGATTTCGAGAATAGCTCTGAATTGGAAGATAGGCCGTGTAGAAATAATCCTGGAAGTCAGACTCAAAGTATTCGCTAATCGGGATGCTGAAGGCCGTCCGAGATGCGAGAGTGGCTCCGTTGCTGTCGCAACGCCCTGCGTTGAATGCGCAGGGTCGACCGTGAGCGTGGGTAATTTACTTATCCGTATCTCAATTGCCTGTGATGCAACCCACAAAGCGCAGTCGCAAGCATGAAACGTCAGTGGTACTTTGCCGGCGCAATCGGAGCTCTTCGGGCGACTGTCGCCCGTGGCGCTAATTGCGGGTGGGGCGACAGCGTAGAAACCTAGACTGCCCAAAAGAGGCCTGCTATCCGTGGTACACGTCGAGCATGTCTTCAAATTGGCGGCGATCGAACACTGAAGCTGAGAGGTTGTCGGCAAGCTGGTGTTTTTGCGCTGATATTTCAGGCTTATATGCGCGAGACTGGGGTGTCAATGTGAACGTTTGATGCGTCAGGGTCAACTAGAACAAAATTCAACAGTTCGCCGCCCTACGGGGATCGATGTGGTGAGGTAGTCGTTCATTCATGTGCTTCTATGCTCTCGACCAGAATATCATATCTTTGAAAGCTGTGCCGCATAACATACTCTCCGTTGACCATGTCATTCGATTCCGCCCTCTTCAATGCTTCCGCCATTGTCCTCTCAATGCCCGCTTTTAGGTGTCTCGTTGCGACCCTCCGCCGCGCCAGCATCGGGTCGACCTTTACCAGCCAACGGTCGTCCACTGCGTCTGCAATTCCTCGCCAAGGTCCTTCATCGCTTAGGAGATAGTTTCCTTCGAAAATGCATACCTCTATTTCGGGTCTCACGATTGCGCCATTGTCGACAGGGTCTTTGACTGCGTGGTCGAAAGTCGGGGCGGACACGGAGCTCCGGCCCGCGCTGTCCCGGAGACGGTCAACCAGTTCGGCGGCGGCGGCGCCGTCAAAAGTCCAGGGCGCCCCTCGCCGGGCCAGGGCTTCCGTCGCATTGGGGAGCGACCGGAGATGTGCCAGAGAGAGATGGAATCCGTCTGCGGAAATGGCAATAATGGACGGTCCCGATGGTGATTGACTGACAAGATCGACGACGTGCTTGGCAATGGTTGTCTTTCCAGAGCCTGGAGGACCGGCCAGGGCTATGATCAGACGCCTCTGCCCGAGCGACTTTTTCTCTGCCCACTTGCTCCGGACTCGATCGGCCAGCGTCTGATACACGGCGTCCATAGTGCGTGGTGAACAGAGCGATTCATGATGAACGTGAGTTTGATTGCCTTTCGTGCCGCACATTTATCTGTCTCCAAGGGGTGAAAAATCGCCTCCGGAGCACAGCTCTCCAGCGGTGTGGGGTGGATGGAGACGGACGGGACGGACTGGTTCGGGCAACCACACTCTCGCCCCATACATCAATGTATGGACTGGATGCTCGACGTCTCAGATCCGCTGAGCCGTACATTTAATTGCTGCTGTGGATATTCATAATGGGTAAACTGCCTCCTTTGTCCTCTGAGGGAAAGGTATATCTTAAAAGTAGAGGCGTTTACTCATCCGCTAAACCCCGGGGCGCAGCGCCCCATGGTTGGTTGACCGTTGAATAGTTGATGACCGCCCGCTCGTGTGGCGCCACCCCGCCGATGACCTCTCACTGTTCCCCACGCTGAGGTCATTGCAGTGTAGTTAGCCCATTCTTATCATCCACACGATGGTTTGCTAAGTGCTCCTTAATTGGTCCTCTGCTTAAGACTTGGAGGCTGCTCTACACGTTTCCGACTTGTGGCCATTTGCAATGGGGCCACGCCTAGCACTGGCTGCTAGACTCGTCTTGTACGTTGTGGTGTTCCCTTCTCGCATAAGAAAGCCTCGGAACATGTACTCGTTAATAAGTCTGGTGGTACATAGACATTCGACAAAAATGGAACTGCGCTATCAAGCGATTGAGGCTAATTTATACATTCGCATGGCGCACAGTCACAGACAAGGCGATCAAACTGTTGCACCCTGATCCTCTTGAGCAAGAATAGGTTGTGAGTTGCCAGCTGGTATGTAGTCGATTCATTCTAGATCACTTATTGATAGCTGCCTATATCCTCTTCTAAAACGGGCATACGATAACATTCGGCCTTTCTACCACCAATTACTGGCGGCAGACCGAGTTCTGAGAAGATAGAGTTAGCGTATGACGCCTTCATCTTGACGATAATACTTACTCCATGTAGATCAACAAAGCAGGCATTAGGGACGCAGCATTTGACAGAAGAATGCTGGCAGGCGATCGTGCCTGCAGGCAGACACCGTATCTTCGTATGATGTCAGACTATTTCGCTGCCTTGGGACCAAGTCAGCATACCTGCGCCTCGCCGAGGCCGGCGAAGCCGAGCATCACAGTGCTGATGAACGAGACTGCAGCCGAGAAACGCATAATGACAAGTGGTGAAAGAGTTAGAATAATGGGTATAATTATTATTGGTGGTGTATCTTGAGGAGTGGTTCGAGAAGAGTTTCTGGTACGTGACCCTGGCGGGCACGCAGATTTTATAGTATTTGCTCTTCCAGCTTAGGACTGACACCAATAATCAGAATTCGGTAAGGAAGTGGGCTGCTGAAAAAACGAGGGCGGGGATGTGATGGTTATTTGGTACTCGTATATGCGCCTGCCGCTCAGGATCTCTTTAGCAGCCAGTCGCCGTAAAGGCTAGGCGCTTCCAAGACACATGTCCGAAGTGGATAACTGCGAGGTGATCATACAAGGGGACATGAAGTAGAAGCACTATTTCGCCTCTACTTTTCGATCAACACTATCCGACTTCCGATGTGGTTAAGTTCCCCCGAGCCGTCCGACGGTCTGGATCCTGATTGGGCATGTATCTAAGTCCAGCTGCAGAGTGATGATGGTTTGTCTGCCGGGCGAAGGTCGCGGCAGCCTCCATTGGCCACTCCTAATCCTTCACTGGCTTGGCTGGCCAATAAACAGCATCATGGAATGCCAGCCTTAAAAAAGTATGGTGGTCTTCCACCCATATTGCCAACTTTGCTCCACATGCCACTAAGATATGCATATATTGGGCTGGAGTGGCTGCAGCAGCCGAAGGGCCGATCCGAACGGGAAGGCCGGCGATTTGGAGCGTTTGCACAGCTTCGCCGAAGTGGTGGACCGTCAAGGACATGATGGGTGAAAGTAGGAATCTGCAGGATAGTGGGGTCAGCGGACGGTTCATGGGGCGACAAAGTCCGACGCATGCTTCTGCTGGTTCGAACATGTTCTCGACCATGAGCGGAATACAACCCTGCTTGATGATTGCTCCAGTGAGGGTTTCGCTTCTGCGAAAAACGCTTGGCTCCTTAATACATGTATCCTGTAATGTCCAGGGTCGAGGAGGCGAGACAACATCTCATCAGGCACCCAAAATTTGCCTGCCTTTGGGAACGAAGAAAAAACAGCTCTGTAACAAACGGTCTTGTGACGATACAAGTACTCCGTAGTAAGCGCGGTTTCGGGCCGCATCTAAGTGGACCGACAGGGGAAGTGAACCAAAGAATCTTTCTTGACTTCTTTCCACTTGTCCTACCCCTCACTTCAAACCCGTCTTAAGACTTCTGAGAATTAGGATAGCGGGGGGTTCAGCCCTCTTCATTCGCTTCTTCCGCTGCATCCCCACGTGCCAGCTTGGCGAGAGTCGACACATCCCTTCAGTACAATGCACACTTTGGCGAGTACCATTGGTAGGCCTAGCAACCTAGGTTGCTTGGCGCTAGGCATGGTACGATCCTCCAGGTGCGGCTGAAGAACAAAATCCTTCTTAACCTGGAACGTACATGCATGGAATAATGGCACTGGTGTCCAAACTCGTGCGTCTCTGTCACGCGAGAAGCGGGGCCTGGTGATGTTACAGGTGACATGTAGCTTGTTCCCACCTCGCTGCTCAACCGCTCCTGTAAATCGCGGCCAGCGTTACGACTCTTTCATTTCGAGCCCACGGGTGGCATAACGAGCTGCTCTGACCGAGGCACCATGAGGCGCGAAGCAGCTGTGTGTTCCATTTGGACCAATGTAAGGCGATGGCATAGGCTGTTTACTTATCATTATTTCGTATTTGGAGGACGATATAGGTAAGGTAGATAGGGTATTCCGTCTATGGCGTAAGGAATCTTCGGTGAAGTTGCTGGTGGTTGAATTCGAACCTCCGCATGGCAGAAGGGATATAAATCGCGTAATTCGAGATTCAAACCACAGGCTTTTCGTGTAAACTCGCCCGTCGGCGAGTCTGTCCCGCATATACCTCCTTGAAACGCCCGCTGCAAATATTTGTCACATTTTCCTTGACTCCTGCCAAATTCTCCCGAACAACTTCCATGGTTGGGCGAGAAAAGACGTCGTCAATCTCTTCGAGGGTCTTATCCTTGGTTTCCGGCATGAAGAGGATCTGGTAGATCTCGCCGACGACAGCGATGCCGCCGTAGAAGCCCAGTGCAAGCCCCGTCTTGCCCATTGTATCCTGCATCGCCGTAAAGTTGTAAGTGACAACAAAAGAGGACAGGAAGAGCAATGCATCCGACGTTGTCATTCCGTAGCTTCGCAGGTATGTCGGGTACACCTCTGATGGAACAACTGACGAAACTTGTTAGCAGGTAATGACAGGGTGCCTGGAGAGCGACTTACCCCATGTCAAGCAGGCATAAGAGCCGAAAAAGCCCATGTATGTGACAAGACCGGTGAGGTATAAGCCCTCTACTAGCATGGTATCAGTCCTGTAGTCGAACTGGTAGCTGATGCCAATCAGTACCAGGCCAATGAAGAAGCCTGGCAACATTGTGATTGCCCAAAATCGCCGGCCGCAAGTCTCCATGAGGAAGATGGCCGGAATGGTGCCCAAAAGAAGAGCTCCACCACCAACAAGGGACATGTAATTGGACTGGGTGGCATCGAAGCCGATCTCATGCATCAAGACCGACATGTAATACATAATCGCGTTTACCCCCGTCGCTTGGCCAAGAAGTATCATGATATTGGCGTAGATGAGAGCTCGTCGCGCACGAGGAACCCTGCGGGAATAAGGATGTTAGTTTCGTTGCTCTGAGTGATTCACACGGGAGGCCGAAAGGCAGTTGCATCACTCACGTGAAGAAGTCCATCCACGGGAATCGCCGATTCTGCGCCCCTTCGTTGACCTCGGTGTCTTCTTGCCTCACAGTAGCCATCATTGAATAGAATTCTTCGCGCGATTCGGGTGACTCTACGCCTCGAATGCGCTTCCAGACCTTGAAAGCTTCGAGCGCTTTCCCCTTGTGGATCAAGAACCGGGGACTTTCGGGCAAGAACAGCATACTACAGTTTGTCCAAAGTGAGCAACACTATTCGAAAACCGCGGACTGCATTCCAGAAGACGAGGACTTACCCGCAAAACATGATTGTCGAGAAGACCAGTGAAGAGCCCAGGATGTACCGCCAGTTCCCAGGGACTTTGAGGAAAATGGCTGCGACGGCGTATCCAAGAACCTCGCCAAGGGCAATATTGAACTGGTACAGCGAGACCAGATTTCCTCTGATGCGACGCTCAACCGTCTCGGCAACGTAGACGGGGACTGTGCCGCCTTCAAGACCAACGCCTAGGCCTAGGATAACACGAGCTGCGACCATCATGCCTGTAGGTAGCCAAAACAGTCAGACCAAGTTCAAATAGCCATCTGAGCCGTGCGCGGTGGCCCGTAAACTCACCGTAGTTTACGGATCCGGCCTCTAGAGCTGCGCCAACCGTGTACAGCATGATCGAGATTATGATTGCCCACTTTCTGCCAAAGTATTCGTTTGTGGGCGAAAGAAGCAGTGCGCCGCCGACAGCTCCCAGGGGCATTCCAGAGTTGACCAGGCTGTTCTGTCTATCGTCGAGGCCCAGGTCTTTCGGGAGGTACAGGTTGGCGCCAGAGATGAGACTCTGATCGAGCCCAGAGAGCAGGCCACCCATGCTGGCGAAGGCGACGAGCAACCACGTAAAGTGACGTGGGTCCTTGAATTCAAGGTTGAAGATGCCGCGCTCGAGGCCGCCGCTGGCTTGCAATTGCTGCTCCATGTCCTCAATCAGAGCATTGACCTCGTCATTGTCGACCGCCGGGGCGACCTCGAGGGTCTCGAGTTCTGTCTTGTCCTGGATGCTCTCCATGGCTCCGAGTCTTGTCAATCGGATGCGTGAGCGGTCAGTCGCAACTGCCGGGCAGTCTTGGCTCGTGCTACCCCAGAGTTGTGAGGAGTCGTGGGACAATTGTGGTACGTGTGCGCTCAATGCTGCTCGACAGCCCTCCCACGGGAGCGGGCCCAGTGTTCCTCTTTATATCTCGGGAGTGCAGGATCACAGACCAACCCGCGTCTGATGTTTCCACATCTCCACCGCTTGATGCAAAGTCCGGCCGTTCGGAAACTGCTGCCTTCGGCCAGACTGTGGAGATCTGGGGCTCCAAATGGGGCCCCAGATGGGACCCCCAGCGAACAGCATGGCCATTAGCCGTCTTGTTATGCACGGTCCTGCGAGGAGGTTGCGGGTTGCGTGCGGCAATCCAGCCGATCCAGTCGCCGATGCAGCTTTCGCGCAGGAGATGACGCCACTACCATGGCTCCTCGGGGTGTGGCCGAGGAACCATACCAGGTTGCATTGAATGTAAGACCTGGTACTGCAGAGAAACGCAGCCGGTCCGACAGATTGCCATGGCCCAACGTGCTTCGGCATCGAGGCATCAATAGCCGCTGTACGTGTAACTGAGTAGGTACATGTAAGTACGTCGGCCCGTTTCATTCAGTCTCCAAGTGGGATAACGGTCCCAGGACCTGTGCTGTTGGGCCACCCATCTTCACCGACCTTCGGCCATTGCCATCCTGGGCGCACTTGAGCCACGCTTACCAGTTTGCATCAGACGCGGTAGATGAGGTGGGCCGAGATTATTGCCGAACGTGCGGCTTTGATGCCGAATCCTGGCAGCGACCCACTGAGCTTGGATTGCGTATTAACGCGCCCGTAATAGAGGCCATATGATGTCTATTTGGGCATCCAAATTCTTGTCCCGACCCTGATGGATACTCCGGCGCCGTTGAACATGCTTTGCTTCCAGCGTGCTCAAGTGGCCAAAAATTGCTTTCATTGCTGCTTTGACATTGATTTCCGAAGACATGAGACAGCGCGCTGGCTTCGGCATGGCCGAACTGATCGTCATGATGACCCCCTGGCTGGAATACAGCGTGGCGCGAATGCGGCCTTCGTTGGGGTGTTCTTCTAGACTAGTTCTAGGACCAGGGCCACAGGGCCGGCTTAAGAGCGGCGCGATCCCAGTCCCCTGTCCCGCAGTCCCGTTCCTTTAGCGGTTTCTCTCCACCAATAATTGAAGATTTGGGGGGCAAGGTGGCGTAAAATGTCGGACCGACAGAATTCGTGATGGGACACTTGCAGCCTTCAATTGCCGGCAGTACAATTACATGAAGCTGCAGTTGACGTCTTGTTCGTCCAACTTATGTTCAGCTTTGCTGGCTGCATGAGATTCCTTGACAATTTGCTGCGCGAAATGAACCCTTTCGGTGAATTGGCTGTCCAAGTTATGTCATGCCGTCTACACGTACCGTAGAAGCCATGTTGGGTCATGAGCAGCCTTGCAACTCTCTTCGACGCCAGCGCCACCACAATACATAGTAAACTTGCCATCTCTAAGGCAACATCATTGGAGCGTCTCGTTGGCTACTCTCTAGAGCAAGCGGTCAAATGATTGTGACGCAAATCGCAACACCTTGCCGACCAATTGAACCAAGTATTATTATTTCTCTAGGAAATAGTGCTCGATAATATGCTCAGGCCAAGCAGGAGCCGAACAAGCTACACGTACATGTACAAAATGTCTCTAAAACTCTACGCACTCCCGGTCTTTGATGACTTCTCGACATCAGCACTGACTTCAACATGAGGCTGCTCAAGCTCCATCTTCTTCGCCGTCTCGATCATGTGCGTCTTTGCCCCCTCGCCCTCGAATAGGTAGGTGAGCTCCTCAAGAGTTGGTCCGGCCGTCTCCACGAAGAAAAAGTATACGATGATGAAAATGAAGGCCACCCAGACGCAGTAGTAGATGTAAAACTTCCAGCCAATGTTCTTCAGGGCGATGGGATTGACGTAGCCGCCGAAGATGGACGCCACCTGAATCGTGAGCAGAACAAAGGCCCAGGTCTTGGCCCGCATCTGGTACGTGACAACTTCGAGAGGGTAAGTGACAACAAGATTGGTCCAGGCGAAAGTGTAAAATGCCTGAAAGAAGAAGATGCAGGCGAGAACCACGCGACCAGCAGCCAGCGAATCTTTTTCAAGGTATTGCTGCGCCGCAATGGTCCAGGCGATGAAGGTGACCAGAACGCCGCCAGAGCCGACGCAGAAGAAGGTTCGACGCTTGAATCTGTCAATCATGGCTGTGACACTCAGCGCGACGATGTACTGCCACAACGTGACCATGCCGTTGACGAGAGTGATGTCCTTGTCTTCATTCACTCCAGTATCTTTCAGGATCTGGGTCAGGTAGTTGGAAACGAGAAGATTGCCAGAACTCTGGCTGAAAACCGCCGTGGCAAAGCAGAGACCAATGCGCTTCAGGTTCGGGATAGAGGAGAAGAAGGCCTTCCAGGTGATGTTTTGCTCTGCCTCCTTGGTGATCACCTGCTGGATTTCTGCCATTTCGAAGGAGACCAATTCAGAGTTCGGGTCGCACTCGCCGTGGTATTTGACCAGGATTGCCCGAGCCTTTTCCACCTTGCCCTTGGCAATCAGCCAACGAGGGGACTCGGGACAGAAGTAGATGAGACCGAGCTGATAGGCTGACGGGACGATTTGGATAAGCGTCGGCAGCCTCCAAGACCACTGACTGGGGATCCGATAACAGCCGTATGTTGCCCACGCCCCAATGACATAACCAAGGACGATGGACGTGTTGTAAAAGGTCGTGACACGCACGCGCTCCTTCGGGTGGCTAAGCTCGGTCACCAAGACTGGGGCTCCCATCTGGATAAGAGAAGAACCGATGCCTAGCACAATCTTTCCTCCGATGTACATGTTCAACGACGTCGCGAAGAACTCAACGATGACGCCCGTGATGATAATGGTGGAACCGAGGGCAGTCGGTAACCGGCGGCCGAACTTGTCGCCGATCCAGCTGAGGAAAATAAAGGGAATCACGCCGCCAATGGCGTTGGACGCGCCGAAGAAGCCAAGCGTCGACCCTGTAGGATGCCCGAAGCGGTCTTGCCAGGAAGGTAGCACTTGCATGCCGTTGGTCATGGACTACTTATTATTAGCAATTGGTTTCGCTTCGTGCCGTGCCGGCAGATGGACGGCCAACATACCCCGTCGATGCCCAGAGCCATGCTGGCCAATAGGGACGACGTCAACAGAAAATAGAGGAGAATGCCATTCTTCCTCTTCCAGAAGGGGGGAATAGATTTCAAGTCCACTGGAGGCAGGATGCCATCGACAGTGCGGGCTGCAGCTGGCGCCATGGTGAGGCTGAGGTGGTGTGACTCTGCGAATCTGCAAGGACGGCAGAATCTGAGGCGAGGTCACAGGCTGGTGGCAGTTTCGGTGATCGCGAAGCCCATAGAGATGCGATGGATTGAAGGGGCCATCACCGCAGACTATATAGTAGCCTCATGATGGCCAAGCCGACGTGCCTTCGCGTCTCAATGTCAGGAACAAGACAGTGTTGATGTGTGGAAAGCGGTCACCCCATGGGGAATCGAATGTGTCAAAACGGAGAATTAGGCTTTCGGAGAATCAGGCCGATTACGGTGCGCTTCTGACTCGCCGGGCCAGGTTGTGGCGTCCTGAACCGTTAAGCTTGTTAAGGGACCCGACGGCGAAATATTTCGGGGAAATATCTTATCGGATGCGGAGGCGGGACGGAGGCATCCACGGATCAATATCATACTGTCGTGAATTAGTGGACTCATCCGCAACAATCGCGCTTCTCGCGCCAAAAATGCATATTCCTTTTCCTTTGTATAATAAAGGCATCTCGTGACGGGTACGGTGGAATGATCCAGTGTTCTCAAAACCATTCTGCTCTCTCACCTGCGCAAGATCACGCCTGGCCCAAGAAGAGGACTTCAAGCCCCTCGGTTCCAAATGCCTTCTAAAATGGTCCAACCTACGCAGTCGGCACTGCCATCCGACTTCGAATGGGGATTCGCAACTGCAGCCTACCAAATTGAGGGCGCAGTCGCAGAGGACGGTCGTGGAAAGTCGATATGGGACACCTTTTGCCACCTTGAGCCGACGCGGACCAAGGGTGCTAACGGAGATGTCGCATGCGACCATTATCATCGATACGAAGAAGACCTGGAGCTCCTAACCAAGTATGGTGCAAAGGCGTACCGATTCTCTATTTCATGGTCCCGCATCATCCCTCTGGGCGGCCGGGACGATCCCATCAACGAGGCCGGCATCGATTTCTACAACAGGCTGATCGATGCCCTCGTGAAGAGAGGCATCGCGCCCTGGGTGACCCTGTATCACTGGGACTTGCCGCAAGCTCTCCACGATCGCTATGGCGGGTGGCTGGACGTCGAAGAGGTCCAAAGAGACTTTGAGAGGTATGCTCGAATCTGCTTTGAGCGGTTCGGCGATCGGGTTCAGAAATGGATTACTCTCAACGAGCCCTGGATTCAGTCGATTTTTGTAAGTGCTGCCCCGGATACCACCTTCAAATGTCATTTCAAGCACTGTTGACTTGAGCATGCGGCTAACTTTGCATTGAGGGCTATGCCACTGGGATAAATGCCCCTGGGCGGAGCAGCACAAATGAGCATTGCGCCGAGGGTAACAGCGCGACAGAGCCTTGGATTGTCGGCAAGGCGCAAATCATGAGCCACGCTCGGGCGGTGATTGCATACAACCAGGACTTCCGGGAGAAGCAGAAGGGACAGATCGGAATCTCGCTCAACGGAGATTTCTACGAGCCTTGGGACAGCGCCGATGAACGCGACCATGCGGCCGCCGAGAGGAGAATGGAGTTTCACATCGGTTGGTTCGCCAACCCCATCTTGTGAGTGTTCTGTCCAAATTCCTGTTGATCGATCCTGATACGATTTTCCTAGCCTCAAGCGAGATTACCCGAGCTGCATGCGCAAGCAGCTTGGTGATCGGCTACCGGTGTTCACCGACGCCGACTTTCAACTGCTGCGAGCCGCGGAGACGGACTTTTACGGCATGAATTACTACACTTCGCAGTTTGCGCGGCACCGTGACGGCCCCGCCAGTGACACCGACTACATGGGCAACCTAGACGAGCTGCAGCAAGACAAAAACGGCACTCCCGTCGGCGAAGAGAGCGGCCTTGGCTGGCTGCGCTCGTGCCCCCGCATGTTCCGTAAGCACCTGACGCGGGTCTACCGGCTCTACGGCAAGCCCATCTACATCACGGAGAACGGCTGCCCCTGTCCTGGCGAGGATAAGATGACTCGCGACGAGTCCATCGATGACCCGTTCCGGATTCGCTACTTCAATTCTCACCTCGATGCCATCTGCCAATCCGTCCAGGAAGATGGCTCGGAGATCAAGGGATACTTTGCGTGGTCGCTTCTGGATAATTTGGGTAAGTTACGTCCGATGACCCATCTTTTCCACCGTGTTGAGCGCTGCAACTAAGTACAATCATTATCAGAATGGTCCGATGGATACGGCCCGCGCTTTGGCGTGACGTTTACCGACTACAATACATTGGAGCGAACGCCAAAGAAGTCGGCTCTATTGTTGAAGAGCATGTTTGCGGAGAGGCAAGGCATCAAGGTTGGTGCGTAATGAGACTGCGTGCCCTGCGGCGGACGAAGCCAGAACTTTAGAATTGTTTTGAACTTGAATACTATGGCATTATTCACTTCGCTCATAAAGTGTTCTTGCGCCTCAACAGGCACTAAAGAAAAGGCCGTGTTGGAAACATGCGGCGTGGTCATGATTGTCAAAGGCCACGGCATTTAATGTGTGTACTTGAATATTTTAGATGAATTCGCATCAAGTAGAGAGTACAAGGAAAATACAATAGGGTATCCATCGCTGCAACTCCGGTGAGACACTAACCCCTTACAAAAACAGCACACTCTACATTACAAAGCAACGGTCGAATTGCTCCTGAGGGCATCAGATGCTTTGGAGTCTAGTCTTGTTAAGATGTCCAGAAGCACGCTGAAATCACCCCGTGCTCGAGCGCCAAGCGGAGACGTCTGGTTGCGGTGGATGATGGCCAGCAGGCTTGCACCGATGAGCCGAATCTTTTCAACCTGATTTGGTGCAGCGTTAGCGGGAAATTCTGTGGGATGGGAGACTCTAGGCAATCTTACATATGGCTCCCCGTTGACCTGCAGCGACCAGAATGGCGCCTCATGCATCACTCGCAGCATGTCTCGGACAATTTCCGTCTTCCTCAGGTCGGCTTGTTCAGCTCCCGGAGCAAAGTATGCAATATCCTCGAACTTCTGAGTGATGACCATTCGCAAGCAGTGGAACGAGACTTGCAAATTCGCACACTGGATTATGAACTGGGTGGCCTGCGTAGTCTGCTTGCCTCCACTTGCAATTGAAGCAAACGTGTAGGACTGCAGGTACGGCGGCAGATCATCAAGGCATGTGATGAAGTTTACGTATAGGGTGCCCAGTCGCTGGCGCTCTTCTTCAGTCAACAAAAGCTCGCATTGGCCGGTGCTGGGAATCTCCGAGGACCTCTGATCCTCGAACAAGCGAACCTCAAGCAATACATCCGCTGCAGCCTGCCAGAGCCGCAGGTTGGCGTTGAAGCCATCGATGAAACTCCGACGGACTGCATCCGGCGCCATCGAATTGGCTTCGGCGGGTGAACTCAGTGGTGACGGTCGGTCCTCGAGGCCAGTAGGGTACGCAATGGTGATGCCTGATTCGAAGGAATACTTGTGAATGGTAATAGGCCGGTTGTTGAGAATCGCCGCGGACTTATCCCCCATGTACACGATCCAGAAAGCCCGCCGCCGCAGCTCGGCCTCGATTGGATGCAGGCCCTCGAGCGACGCCTCGTCATGAAGTCGCATCACCTGCGCGAGTCTAGTCGCCTCGCCAAAGATGTGCCAAGAGTACTTGGGCCTCCCTGAGGCATGGACGCAATTGGAATGAAAGTAGCGGATGGTAATGGAGTTGGCGTTAGGACTTTCGAGGTCCGCCTCCAGGTAGTGGTTGAGGCAGTCGCGCGAGGCCTCGAGGAAGATCTCGGCAACAGTTTCTCCTTCGGGGAATAGGTTCTTGGGGAGAAGAAACGCCGCTTCGGCGCAGACGGCCGTGATGAAGGTAAAGGTCGCGTCCGGCCAGGTTTTCAGTATCTCCCCGCCCGACAGGGAGGTGGTGCGCGCATCCCGGGGGTACCTGGACCATGATTCCCCGATACTTGTGATGATGTTTGACGGGCTCGTCTCCGGCTTTGCGTGAGACGGGGGTTGGGTGCCTGCCCCGGAGGAACACTGGCTGATGAAGAAGGCCAAGCCATCCCGGAGGCTTGATTCGTGTACCAGGGGTGTGAGAGGGTAGAGGTACTCAAAGAAGAGATCGAAGCAGCGGCCCACTATGTGCTCAATATTCGAATTCCGCAAGGCCAAGGCTCTCGATAGGCTGTGCCAGCGACCCAGTGCCGACATGGAATGGGGCCCCGGAGCCTGGGGGCTCGGCGCAGCAAAGTCGCGAGCCGCAGGTGGGGAGAGCACCTGGCCAATGCTCAGGCCCCCCACCGGTTCCCACGATGCCGCAGACGAGTTGGAAGGGCTGCCGAAGGCCGGTCCGCCCGCGGGGTTAGCGCTGCTGGGGAGTGAAACCTGCGGAAGGGGGCCGTGGGAGGAGAAAGACGACACGGCGTCGGGACCGGGACCGGAGCTTGGCCCGGGGCCCAGCGGAACCGCTGACTCGACCCTCTTCTTGGCCTTGGGGCCTCGCCTCGCCAGTGGCATGTCAAATGTGCAGCGCGCATCGCCGTCGCGGCAGTGGGCGCAGCTGCCGACGGAGGCGACGTAGTCGCACTGCTCATGGGTCGAGAAACCGTCAGTCGAATGCCGTCGTGGAGTGACTGACCGGCGACCAAACATGCGGCCCCTGACGCCCAGACGGAGAAATTAGCGACTCACCTTTGCCTTCCTGCGACGACATCGATCACAGGCCCTGCTGGCGGGCCGTCGTCGAGGCTTGTCCGCAGCCGGGGACGGGGGAGCGCCGAGCATTCCACCTACCGAGGAGGACATGTTGCATGGTGATTGCCGTCCGGAGAAACGACAACAAAGCTGGGGGCAGGACCCCGGGGATTTAACCTTGTGACGGCCAAATATGGGCTGACTTCGAGGCGCGCCGCCAAGACTCCACAATTTTAATGAATTGGGATGGTAGCCCATTTCTCCGCATCATGGCACGATGCGTCTTTCAGCTCCTCCTCGAGCCGGAGCCGAGTGGGGCGCAGAAGCTGGGGATGGATCGAGTCTGGGGATTTGGGGAAGACGATCGTCATGTGGTCTACGAGCTTAATCGTGTAATGCAAGTCGCGTTTGTGCCTTAGCTGAATCTTGGCTCAGGGGTGCGATGGTCTCGGTGACATGATGTGACCCCCCGTGCCGCACAGCGTCATCAGCGCCTATAAATGAACTCGGCGTGCCAGATGGCAAAAAGCGGTTTGGGCAGAAGGCCGGGCCGTGAGCCACTAAACTTTGTGACTTATAGCTTCTTGATTCTGCTTGAAAATTCAACATGAAGCCTGCGCTGAAAGGTCTCGTCTTGGCCTTGGCAGGCTTGACAGGCGTGTCCGCGTTGCCGGGCTCGGCCAGCCACGCCCAGCGCAATGCTCAGCCGTCGTGTCGCTTTGCGACAAAATGGACTCAGAAGCAACTCCTGGCCAATCCCCGAGGTTTCGAGAATGACCTTTTGTTCTGGGAGGGGAAATTCCACCAAAACGATGTGGCTTACAACGCGGCCAACGGCATGACATACGATGGCACGCAGCTCAACTGGACGACTGGCGAGCGCACCGCTAAGCACCCTTTCAGTGCGGCCAGTAAGGAGGTCCGTTGCTCATTTCACATTTTCGACATGGCATGTATTAACCTGAACATAGGCTCTTCAGATCATGCTCTATGCTCGCGCTATTGATGGGTCTGCCGAGGCGGCACGATTCCTCAGCCCCGACAAGCCATCTGAAGCACCCGGCATTGCCGCCTCGATCATGGAGAAGAAGCTCCAGACATATCTCCGCTTCAATTCCACGTTTCCTGGATTTGGCGGGTTCCTGCCGTGGATGACGACAAGTGGAAATGCCGTGGAACCTACTTGGGATTGGAACAACCGTGTACCGGCGCTTGACAACGGGTAAGAATGGCGCTTCTTGGCTTGAGGCCGAATCAGAGCGGAGACATATTAACAGTATCCTAGTGAGCTCCTTTGGGCAGTCTATGCGTGCATCGAGGCTCTGGAAAAAACACGCAAGCCGTCATTCGTTCAGCTGGCAGAGGCGTGGCAGCGATGGTTCGACTATACCAAAACGACCGCAGTGCCCGTGTTCTATGCCGGGGCCGGCCACGTTTGCGCGGTGACTAAGATCAAAGACCAGACTCTACCAGTCACCAGTGCAAATCAGTCGTACCAGTGCGAGAGCAAGGATTACCTTGATGACCCTTATGAAGGCGAGCTGTTTACGCAGTTTCTCAACCTCTTCAGCAATCTAAGCCAAAAAGACAAGGATGAGCTCTGGAAAGCAAAACGAGCAAAGCTGGTGAGTGTCGAGTATAACATGGGAGGAAAAGGTCCCATCACGGTCGAGCAAGGTGAGTACTTGCACGTTCTCCATGCCTGTTCCGCCGGGCACTGATGACCATCTCAGGATACTGGTTCTCGAGCCATGAACCATGGAAAGTTTTGCAGATGCCGTACTACGACGTCGATATTGTCCGGTAAGCCTGGAAATCGCCGACGCCTTAGGATTTGAGAAGTGGCTGTGTGCAGCTAAATGTGGCGAATGACCTGGCTGATATCAGTGTTCCTTACCAGGCGTCTGTACCACAATGCGGAGCGAGCGAGGACCTGCAACTCCGTCGTGACCAAGGTCCCTGGGTTGTTTGCGTCGGTGAACAATTCGACAGACCCTGTAACCAACGAAATCATCGGGTACATCTCTCCTGCAGGCATCCCGTCCATAGCGAGCCAGAAAGAGCAGTACCACGACGTCATCACCCCGTACGGAGCCTGGCCCACCATCATGTTCGACAAGGCTGTAGGACTTGCGTGGTGGCGCAACATGGTCGTGGCAAAGAAGATGCAGAGTGAGTGCTGTCCTGCTGCTATACGCGCACAGTCCAGCTGACATGCGCCGTCCGCTAGACCCATACGGAAGCACAGAGTCCACGAGAGTCGACGGCAAGCTGGTCTCGGCGCTGGTTACCTGGGATAGCAAGATCACCACAGTCGTGGCTCTGCTGGGCGGCGCTGGCGACCTTGTGCGCGAGAGGTTGAAAGCCGACGGCAAGTACGATGAGTTCATCTCCATCACTGAGGTAAGGGCTATCTGTGTTCTCGCCATAATCCAGAACGCTTAAATCAGACGAGCAACGGCTAATTCTGCGGTCGACAGAGAGAATATTCACGAGTGTTCAAGAATATGAAAGGGGAGCACATTGAGCTGTGTCTGCCGGACGAGGTGGTACCAGACGCTGGTCTGGAGGACTTTGAGCTCTGCCGCGAGTAGAGGGGCTATTTTGAAGGAAGCATAACGGCTGTCACGAAAAGTCAATTCGCACCATCTGGCGTACCCAAAGAAATAGAAATTACTCACAGTGCTCATTAGGGACGTGAGATGAGCCGTGTATGACTTGAATGAATGAAAGAATGAATGAGAGGCGACGACAGCGACGGTAGCCCTTCGGCTATTTGGCCATCCATCGACCAGCTTGATAGTGCTAGAGCCTCCAAGTCGGCTGTATGGCGATCTACGGTTCCCCCACAGAGCCCGGGCTGAGTGCGGGAATGCGCCCCAACGCCCCGCAGCAAAGTCACCACTCACCACCATTGGCCGCGTATAAGTTGGCTCTCACACTCTTCAACTCGCGGCATCTATATGATGGTGATGCGAAATTCAAGGCCACTCGCTCATGTCCCGCTTTTTATTGCACCGACTACGGCCGTTCCGCGGGCTCGCACCTGCTACGGCTCCGATATCATGCCGCCGCGCATCAAGACGAAGTGAGGTCCCAGGCCCCAGGCGTCGAGCCTTCTCCTCGACACCACGGCGGCTGGTCATGGAGACGACAGGCTTTACAGAGAACCAGCTTATGGTCCGAGAATCAGTTGGCCAGATATGCTCCCAGTTCCCCAACACGTACTGGCAAGAGCACGACCAGCAGGAGCAGGACCCGAAAGAGTTCCATGCCGCGCTGGCAGAGGCTGGCTGGCTGGGCATCGCGTTGCCGGAGTCGCTGGGCGGCGCGGGCCTGGGCATATCAGAAGCGACCATGATGATGCAGACCATCGCCGAGTCGGGCGCCGGCATGGCTGGGGCACAAGCTATACACGCCAACGTGTACGCGACGCAGCCGCTGGCCATGTCCGGCACCGCGGAGCAGCTGCGGGAGACCATCCCCGACATCATATCGGGCAAGTCGCGCGTCTGCTTCGGCGTCACGGAGCCCAACGCGGGCCTCAACACGCTGAGCCTCACTACGTCTGCGGACAAGGTCCGCGGTGGGTACAGCATCACCGGCCAGAAGATATGGATTACTTGCGCGCAGGTCGCGTCCAAGATGATGCTCCTCGCGCGCACGACGCCGCGAGACCGGGTGAGCAAGCCAAGTGAGGGCCTCTCGCTGTTCTGCATCGACCTCGACCGCAGCCAGCAGGGACTGGACATGCGCAGGATTAAAAAGATGGGCGGCCGGGCCGTCGACGCCAACGAGGTGTTCTTCGACGGTTACCACGTCCCAGCGAGCACGCTGATCGGGAAGGAAGGCCAAGGCTTCAAGATGATACTCCACGGCATGAACGCAGAGCGGTGCCTGCTGGCCGGAGAAGCCCTCGGCCTAGGATACGCAGCGCTGTCGAAAGCCGCGGCGTACGCGCGAGAGCGAGTCGTCTTCGAGCGGCCCATCGGTATGAACCAGGGCATCGCGCATCCCCTGGCCGATGCCTACGTGCGCCTCGAGGCCGCGAAGCTGGCGACGTACCACGCCGCGCGCCTGTACGACGCCAGCAAGACGGACTCATCCATCAAGCAGGACGCCATTGGCATCGCCGCCAATAGCGCAAAGTACATCGCCGCGGAGGCCGCCTTCACGGCGTGCGAGCGCGCGGTGCTCACCCACGGCGGCATGGGCTACGCGGCCGAGTACGACGTCGAGCGGTGGTTCAGGGAGTGTCTGGTCCCGCGCATTGCTCCCGTGAGCCGGGAGATGATTCTCAATTACATAAGCGAGAAGGTGCTGGAGCTGCCGCGGAGTTATTAGGATTTATACGTGTGGTTGTGGTGAAAGTGGTTCATAGCAGTTGATGATACCGTCCGCGGCACTTGAACGCGTTACGCGCATTCTGAACTGAATACAACGGCCTTTGCAGCTACCTCGTCGAAATAATATACGAAATTCTTGATCATTAGTTTCAGAGAATAACTAAATCCTCATTTCTATTCACTTGCTAGACCTGTAGTCTGTTTAGCCGAGATCGGCGCTTGCGTTTATAAGTCGGGCAAGCCAACCTTCATGCGCCTTACGGGTGCTGCGGCAGGTTCGCCTTGCGCATATTTCCAGCGCCCGGCTCTGCCGCACCTTTCTCATCTCACATCTCAACCACTTTCGCCACGGCTCACGGCGGCAATTGAAAGCCTCATTTCTCGCTCGCCTAGCAAACTCATTATTCACATGGACCCTTGACCATCTCATGCAGCAGTTCGCCCCCGTCTCAATGCGCCACCGGCATTGAGGCCGCCAGACCGCACAAACCCGTGTCGCACGCAATGGCGCCGCCCGCGTCGGCCGGCATGAAGCCCAAGAAGACGCGCGCCAAGCACGCCTGTCGCGAGTGTAACAGCCGCCGCGTCAAGTGCAATGTAACAGAGGTGCAGCCCTGCGCCAACTGCGCCGCGTCCGGCGCAAAGTGCGAGATCCTCCCGTCGCGGAGGGGCAGGTGAGTGAGAGTGTGGCGCACCGGTGTCTCGAAGACGCCGTGCGTGCGGCATGAGCATCCAAGGCCGCATGCTAACTGCATGGCCGCAGGTATCCTCGTCGCTCGAGCCGGCTCCAGCCATTGGCCGCGACAGATGCGAGTGCCTCACTGAGCCCGCGGCATGCAGGCGACGTGGCGCGGCCTCCGTCATCGAGCATCGCCGCGCCCGAAGACGACTTCAGCTTGCCCCCCGGTGGCTACCGGCCCTCGCCGCAGCGCATCGCCCCGGCGCCGGCGCCAGTGGCCGACAATGCCGAGACGCCGTCGTCGGCCTCCGCGGCCGGCACGCTCTTCTTCGGCGAGTCCAACTTCCTGACGCTCGTGCCGGGCGACGAGGCGGCCGCCGCCGGAGGAGGCGCCGGGAGCAGCTCCGACCAGAAGCCGCGCCTCACGTTCCCCATCCCCGGCAGCCCCGGGTCGCATTCGCAGTCCGAGGGCGCCGGCACCAGCGCCAGCACCATGCGCTACCTGCGCGACGAGGGCGCCCTCACCCTGCCGGACCTCCAGACGTGCCTCCCGGCGCTGCAGGCCTACTTCACCTGGTTCCACCCGTCCTTCCCGATCCTGGACCGCGCCGACATCACCAGGCGCCTCGCCGCCATGGAGATGTCGCGCTTCCTCCTGCAGGCCATGCTCTTCATCGGCGCGACGTACTGCGACGACGAGACCATCGTGGCCATGGGCTTCCAGGACCGCTCCGAGGCGAAGCGCGTGCTGTACACGCGCGCGAGGCTGCTGTTCCACGCCGACTGGGAAAAGGACGAGATCATCCTCATCCAGTCCATATTCCTGATGAGCTTCTGGAGGGGTGGCCCGGCAGACGTGCGCGATGTGAGGTACTGGCTCGGCGTTGTCATTACCCTCTCCGAATCGTACGGACTGCACAGATCGTGAGTACCAGTCATCGCCCCGTGCCAAGGCCCATCTGACAGTCTCGACAGGCCCAAATCGGCTTTGTCAAAGAATACGCAAGTAACGCGGATGAGGCGCAGAATATGGTGGTCAATATATGTACAGGTTCCCCGATCGACGCCAAATCTATGCCATGAGCTGACGAGAACGTTCAGGTTAGGGAACGACAAGTCGCCGCGGCGCTTGGTCTACCGAGTCGCATCAGGGACGAAGACTGCGACATTGAACCTCTCAGCGCGAGCGACCTCGAGTCGGAGGTCTACTGCTCCGACAATCCGCTTTTTGGCTCCTGTCAGCCCGAGCACATAACCTACGCAATCAAAATGGTTGAAATAGCAAGACTACGTTCGTCGCTCCTTAGTTCGTTTGATGCAAAGTGAGCATCTTAATGACACATTCACAGTTGGCCGGATCATCGACCTACACTTCTCCCCGGGGCAGCCGACTTCCACGGCCGCAGACGTAGAGGGCCTCGATAAATCGCTTGAGGACTGGAAGAACAGCCTCCCGGATAGCATGAAGTACGCGGCCGACGAGGGCAGCGAGTCGGTCTGGACGTGCCTCTTGCATCTAGCATACAAGTAAGACCAGTTAGGCTTCCCTCGAACCTCGCCACCCGCCGCTAACGTGTACCCCAAGCCATCTTCGCATCCTCATACACAGAAACAGCTTCCTGCGATACGGCGAAGGCGACAAATGCAATCAGGTCGTCACCAATGCCGCCTGTCGAATCAGCAGGATCGCCGAAGACATGTCGACGCACGGAACCCTTCGCTATGGGCAGATGCACTTGTACGTGAACCGAGCCACGCATCACATCATCAGAGAGCTAACGGCGCGGCAGAATCACCAGTCTCTTCGCAGCGCTCTGCATCCACGCCATCAGCATCCGCCGCGGCATCGGCGTCTCGCGGCGCATCGCCGAGCACCGCGCCCAGATGTGCCTGCTCTGCCTCAAGGAGATCCAGAAGTACTGGCGTATCAACAACAACGTGCTGGATCTCTTCCTGCGATACCTCGATCGCTCCATCGCCGAGCGCCTGCACGCGGCGCAGGCCGAGGGGTCGGCCAACGATACGGTCGGCGCGGCGAAGCGCTCAGAGTCGGCGCCAGGCGTTGCTAACACGAGTCCCATGCCGCCACCCGGGCGTATGGACCCGTCGTCGCCGTCGCTTGAGCAGACGCGCATGGGGGACGACCTCCTTGAGGACCAGTACTTCAACCTCGTCAACGGGCACTGGGAGGGGGACGACGCGCTGGGCGATCTGGGGCTGTTCCTTCAGGCCGACGATTTCGCACCGGCCAAGGGTTTCAGCATTTTTGGGAGATCCTTGTAGTACTGACGCCCAATAAGCAGAACTGCCTGCTTTTCTGCAGGCTACGCAGCTTGCTTGCTACAAGCTGAGCCAACCCTGCGGGGAGAGATACTTCTGCAAGACCACTATCTGAGCCTGTACTTCCGCGCCGGCTCGACTCCATACGCACAGTTAGTATGCGCAGGATGCTTGGCTCAGCCACTACCCCGCGACGACGGAGGTGACATCAATCTTGATAGCCTGTTTAGGATATACCCTCGGACGACGAGCGGATGGTTGAGGGCATCTTGTCGGTGGCGAACGCGATAGGGTCGTCGGGTGTAGGCGCCACGGACAGTGCATCTTGGCCAGGACTCTTAGATGATTCTCGCTGTTGAGATTGGGGAAAAGGGTCTGAAATTCTCGGAATAGGCTTATGCAGGTCGAGTTCGGCGGTGGTTACGATGCAAGGTCTTTAACTTGATGATGAAGCTCTGCGCCAAGACAAGACCTGGCACGCGAGGCGCCTCAGGCATCTCTGCAGGACGAGAGTACTCCGAACATCCCTGCTAGATCATTACATAGAAGAGTCATTGACAATGCGCTCCCTGAAGTCTTACGGACAGTAAGCCACCTGTTGGTTGTGTTACATTCGACATCCCTCACGTGACGCTGAATGACGATACAACGCCCGTCTCACTTGTCGAAGCAGGGACCGAACGCTGCCCTGTGTTCGTCCGCGACAAAAATCCCCTTCTCTCGAGTTTACTCACAGTCATTTAAGCATCTCGCCAACCTCAGCAACAATGCTTCGTCCCACGGCATCACTCGTCCGCGCGCAGCTAGGCCGGCAGCTCGCCGCGCCCCTAGCTGCGCGCTCCTTAGCTCGCTTCCAGCGCGCGCCGTCAGCGCTTTTCTCTACCCAATCCCGCCTGCTCGAGGCGCAGAAGCAGACGCCGCCCAAGGCGGAGACGAGCGGGAGTGCCAACGAGACGCCGTCGTTCGACGTCAGCTTCGCCAACCTCGGGCTCAGCAGGAACGTCAAGATCTTCCTCATCGTCGTGATCAGCATCCTTGGCACCATGGAGACGTGGTTCTGGTGCAAGGCCGCCTGGATATGGTGGAAGGGCGGAGAGGCGAAGGAGGCTGAAGAGAAGTGAGCGTGCAGCTGCATGCGGACCCGTGAGTGCTCCACGTTGCGCAGATTGGAGAACGAGACTGATGGTTTGAAGAGAGGAGAGTGTACGATAATGTCATCCCCACACAATGCGCGGGCTTCAGCTTGGTTGCATAGACCAGAGACGCTGCCTGACGCGCAACCGACGGCGTTGGGAAAAGGTTACCTTAGCAAATATACACGGCCATAAGGACCGGCAGTTTCATTAATCAATATATCGGGAACATCGCTACCTGCACGCCATATTAAACAACCCAAAACTCCTTTGCAAAAGTCTCATACATTTACAAGAACCATCTGAACTCCTTCGCGCTAGGACCGTCTCGCAGCATCATTGTCGGCACGTCTCGCGCGGAAAGCTTGACGCCCGCCTTCCGATCCCGCCGCTTGTTGTCAAAGATCATGTACGCGCCCAAGCAGGCCGCGATGAGAGCTCCGGCCGCGCCGAAGCAGGCAGCGGTGATGAGCGCCGGCATATACTTGGGGGCATCGTGCTGCTGGAAGATGTTGCTGGCCACCAATCCCATCACGTTGGCCAGGGGCACGCCGACGGACGTCAGCGTCACGCGACGGCCCTCGTGGGCGATGTTGTTGTTGTACCAGGTCGACAGCAGCACGGACGGCGCCGAGGTGCCCCAACACATCATAAAGGTGGCAAAGTATGCCAGTTGGAGTTCAGCTTGGACGTCGCTAATGGCCGCATAGATGACGAATCCCGTAAGCGTGAAGATGAACCCCAGGACAATGAACGGGAACCGCAGACGCGTCCAGTCGGAGATGAAAGCCAAGACGAGCAGCATCACCGCACCGGTGACGTTGGGTGCAACGGTGTAGAGGTTCGTCTTGACGGTTGAATAGCCAAGGCGCTGGATGATTTGCGGCAGAAAGAGCGCAACCGACTGCAAGGGCACGCCGAGGCAAATCTCAATGGCCAGGAAACAGTACGTGGTCGGGTGCTTGAATATGCCGAGCGAGTCCTTGAGGTTGAACTTTTCCGAGACGATGGACGACGAGTCGACCTGGATCCGGTGAAAAGCCAGCGACTTTTCCTCCTCGTTGAGGAACTTTGCCTCGGCAGCACTCCGCGGAAGGTACCAGAAAGCAAAAACAGCAAACAAGACGGTCACGGAGCCCTCGATGAGGAACAAGTACCGCCAGGGCTCCAGGTGTCCCGACTGGATGTGGAACACACCAAAGGCGAGCAGCCCGCTGAAGGCGTTGGCGATGTTGGAGGCGGCGTAGAAGACGGCCAAGCGCCGAGCCAGCTCGCCGCGGCGGTAGAAGGTGGTCAGGTAGTAGATGACCATGGGGAAGAAGGCGGCCTCAGCCATGCCGAGGAACCAGCGCAGGGCGAAGATCCCCGAGAAGTTCTGCGCCGAGGCGCTGAGCAGCGTCATGGAGCCAAAGGTGAACATCATGACGGGCAGGGCGCGCGCCGGGCCATACTTCTTGCCGAGCATGGCAAAGGGCGGGGCGAAGATGACGAAGGGGACGAAGAAGATAGAGACGATCAGGTTGTACTGGCCGTCCTTGAAGCCGAGGTCTGGGAGTTGTGAGCGTTGCGGTAAGCGAGAGATGGCGAGAATCGGCCTGCTTACCCTTGCTGAGACCGTTGGTCTGGGCATTACCCAAGTTGCCCTTGTCGAGAGCATTGAAGAGGTCTGCACGAAAATTGATCAGCAAGCAGCTTCGTCGCGGCACAGCCAAACAGTCGTGCTGGAGCCTTACACATTACGGCCAACACGGGCAGAATCCGGATGTCGAACTTGAAGCACAGGCTCCGCTCGGCCGCGTGGTCGACGACATGTGCCGTCTCGGCAAGCTCGCCGTGCTTGAGGCCGCTGTGGGTGTAGCCGAGGTCGGTGCTTCCATGCTTGACGGTGCTGGCGGTCTCGACGTCGCCCTTGCCTGGTGGAGTGGCCATTGTGGCGACGCGTGCAGCTTGGTGGCGAGAGAAGGGGAGGTGTTCGGGACAAGAGCGAGGAGATGCGAGAGGGCCAGGTGTCAACGAGACGGGACGCGGCAGGGCGCCCGGGCCAACGCTGGGTTTTAATATATCCAAGTCGGGACAGGGTTGCAGCGAGCCGACGCCCCCGGGCTCATCTGCCAGGCCAGGGGAGGCTCTTCAGCATCGCAACGCCGCCTTTTCTTGCGTGGGAGCCCGCGGCCGCCGCCGAGGCGTCGTCGATCCGATTGCGGTACCTGCGCGCAAGCTCGTAGCGCTGGGCACCACGGGCTATCGTGATGGGGGGTTGGGGATGCATTCGAAAGGCAGCACACAGCAGCCCGTATCTCTCATGAGGAGACGGGGCGCCACGTGTGCCCCACTGAGACCGCCCCATTGCCTGGGGGCTTCCCCAGAGCGGGGGCCAGCTTGTCTGCTGGCGTCGGCTCCTCCTCCCCACACTGCTCTTGGGGGACATGACCCTGTTCTCCAAGATTGCGTCTCAATATCGAGATGATGCGTGGGGGACTGAACGTAATGCGTTATCTTTACGGAGTAGCACGTTTGAGACTGCGGAGTTGCGGGGGTTCGACATCAACAGGCCTGAACGGTTCGCCTTGGCCCCCAAGCGGTGGGGGTCAGATAGCAGACGCAGCACCGACGCGCACCAGCTGCTTGCACGGGGGTCCAGACACTTGCGGCGGGGGCATTAAACGCCTTGACGCCATTCCCTTGGAGGCGCCAGCTCCAACGGGTCCCCGCCGTCCACTAAACCGCCCACCGAGTCGTTTGACAGGCCAATCGCGCTAGCGGTCCAAGCTCAGCGCTGGGGAATGGCCCGACCGCTCTCCACAGTCGTCGTGAGGGGGTCACGGCAGGGCGTCGGCAGACATCCGATGTCGATTGCTAAGCGAGCGTCTCCAGCAGCTGCGGCTTCCGACGGGCCGTCGATCTCGTGCCCCGACGCTGCTTCAAAAGCTGGCTCGTCTTCTACTGTCGCAAAACGTAGACCTTTCTCCATCTCAGCGACGCCCTCTCCCCCGATCCTAGCCCTTCCATCAGACGCAGCCATGGCCTCCAAGGAAGCAGTCCTCACTGACAACGCGCCCAAGCCGCTGCCCGGCATCTACAGCCAGGCCATCAAGGCCAATGGCCTGGTCTTCGTCTCGGGTGCCGTGCCCATGGACGCCGCGACGGGCAAGCTGATTGACGGCGACATCCAGGCGCACACGGTAAGTCAAGTCGAGTCTCGAGTGCCCCGCCATCCATGGAGGGGTTGTGCAAGTGAGCGGTGGACGGCGTCGCTGACCATCGACAGCACCAATGCATCAAGAACCTCTCGGCCATTCTCGAGGCTGCCGGCTCCAGCCTCGACAAGGTCGTCAAGGTCAACGTCTTCCTCTCCAGCATGGACGACTTTGCCAAGATGAACGAGGTCTACACCACCTACTGGGGCGATGTCAAGCCCTGCCGGACGTGAGCCGCCCCCCTCTGACGCTATAGCTGTAGAGCAGCTGCTGACAAGAAACCCTACAGGTGCGTCGCCGTCAAGACGCTGCCGCTCAACACCGACGTCGAGATCGAGTGCACGGCGCTGCAGTAAGGGTTGCAACCGCAGGACGAAACCAAGGGCGGTAAAAGTTTATAGAAATTAGAAATGAATGCCATCATCCCGCATTTGCATTTGTCTTCGTGATTGTTGCATCAAGCTGGCCATGTCAATAAGGTGTCCTTCAACCGCAGGAAAGGCTGTAAACTTCATAGAAATGAGAAACGAATGCCAATAATCCTAATATGCGTTTGTCTTCGTGATTGTTGCATCGAGTTAGCTGTGTCATTGATGTGCCCTGTCGCTATCCTACATCCAAGTCCCTCCTTCATGCTTCGAGTCCCTTTTCCACCGCCACGAGCTCCTTCAAGCCCTCCACAATCTTCGCCCTCTGCGCACCCTCCGGCCTCGGGAGCGGTCTCCTCGCCCACCCGCCATAGCCGTAGAACTCCTGCAGCGCGACCTTGACGCCCACGACGCCCGTCTGGATCGCAACCCAGTCGCCGCGCGCCACGACCTCCTGCAGCTTCGTCGCCTCCTCCGTGCGGCCCGCCTCGGCGAGGTCGAACAGCCGGACGTTGCTGCGCGGCGCCACGTTGCCCAGCCCGCCGATGACGCCCGCCGCGCCGTTCGCCATCGACGAGAGCGTGAAGTCGGCGGAGCCGGCGAAGCACAGGAAGTGCTGGCCCGTCGCCCGCGCGGAGGCGGCCACGCGCCCGAGCTTCCCCGTGTTGCCGCAGGTGAACTTGCACCCGACGATGTTGCCGTGCGCGCTCAGCGCGATGAGCGTGTCCGAGTTGATGTCGATACCCGGCGTGGCCCCGGGGTAGTTGTAGATGATGATGGGGATGGGCGAGGCGTCTGCCACGGCCGTGAAGAACTCAACAACGGTGGCATCTGAGAACAGGCCGCTGTAGTAGCTCGGCGGCAGCACGAGGGCGAAGTCGCCGCCGTCGGCCGCGGCCCGCTTGCAAAGTGCTACGGCCTCGATGGTCGACTGCGCGCCGCAGCCCACGAGCAGCGGCATCTCGGAGAAGCCCGAGGCGTCCAGCGTGCTCCGCGTCGTCTTGGTGACGAGCGAGCGCTCCTCGGCCGTCAGGTGGACGGCCTCGCCGTTGGAGCCCTGGACGGCCAGGCCGGCGACGCCAGCCTGGGCAAGCCGCAGCGCATGGCGCGCGACGGCCTTGACGTCCAGCTCGTCCGTCTGGTCATCGAAGAAGGCAACAGTCGGCACGTAGATGCCCCGGCGAAGCTGCCGCTGCGGCTGCGCACGGCCATTGGCAGCCGAGTCGGCGCTGTGGTTGGCTGAGGGAGACATTGGGTGTCGACGATGGGGGTGAGTTGGGAAACCGAGCACAGCTGGGGAATGAAGGAAACAACCAGGCTCCAAATCCAATAGTCTGATTTTATGACATTGCAAGGTGTTTTATTCAAGCGCCGAAAACGCCGTGCGAGATGCAGTTCCACCATCTGCCGATCGCAGCGGCCGAGCCACGTTCTGGGGCAGAAGCGTCCCGTGGCGAACCCCCCACGTAGGTCGTACGGGTCGTACAGGTCGTTCATCATCGGGAAACTCTGAGATACCGAGATCTCTCGATGCCTTACGCTAGCCAGACACTTGACCATACATCTTAAACTTTGGTGCATTGTAGGGCGCGCAATTGTGCTCCCATGCATGAGCTCAACCGTCTTACACCTCATAGAGTGGTACGCCAGGCGTTGCCATTGTTTGCCGCATCGCACAGCATCAGCGCCGTTGGCCTCCTGTACGTAACGTTCCAACAGACAGCTCACATTGGACTGCATACCGGACGTGATCCTGCATTCATCACACTAGCACGGTGAAAGCGGGCAGCAAACGGTGGTTCATTGCCCCCAAAGAGCTCCTAGAAATGCGACGGCCGAATAGCGTGGGGGTCAGATCATCGCCGCCGCCTCCCCCACACTTTGGCGTTCAACTCTATTCTCCGGTCCGCCTACCACCCTCTCGCCTTGGTCCAGATGTCCACAATCTCGTCCTCCTTGCCCGTCCTGTCCTCGTCCACCACGAAGTACCACCCAAAGTGGCTGCTGGTGATGCACGCATGGTTGGGCCATAGCCGGACCTTCTGTCCGACCTCGACCATGCCCTGCTCGGGCGTCGGCCCCGACTGCGCCTTGCCCGGCCGCCACGTCAGGATGCCGTGCTCCTGGGAGAAGCGGCCGACGACCCAGCCCTGAAAGTCTTCCACGTCGCACTGGGGCAGCTCGACACCCGTCCTGCCCCACGGCGTCAGCATGGCCATGCCGTCGTACGCCTTGCAGAACTCTCGGCCAAGGGCCAGCCCGCCGGAGCCGATGAGCGCCTCGGCCGTTCCGTCTTTGCCTCGGCCGGGGTAGATGCTATGCACCTCCGCCAGGACCGTCAAGGCAATGTCGCCCCACGACAGGCGGGACGATGCCATGCTGTGGGCGGCCAGCTGCTGCAGGTCTAGCGTGGGATACACGCCGGCGTGGATTTCCACGGCGTGGCCACGCTCTTTGACCAGGCTGAAGAGCGCAGAGAGAGATTTTGTCTCCGACTGCAATTCTGGCGTGGTGCTTTCTGCGCCGCTCTCGTTGCTCGCAAGGAGATTCTGCACAGACAGCGCCGTCGGCGACGCTCCTGCAGAGACCACCAGCGAGGGCGGGTTGGACAGAGCCTTCTCCGTCGCCCGGGCTCGCAGACGATCCGCGCCGTTGAGCATGGCGCTAATCTCCTCCTTCATCATCTTGATGGCCGCCACGCGGCTGTCTCCCCCGTACGAGTGCCCAGCGTGCGAGTACAGACCGGAGAGGATGATGGCCCCTTGGCTGTGGGCGTCGAGGGCGGCCTCCGCCAGCTCCATGAAGCGCTCGCTATCTTCCACCACGCCTGCTCGGCGCCCGCCCATGTCGATCTTGATGTGCGCGTGCGGAACGACGCCGGACAAGGCTTGGAACTTGGAGACGACGGCGATCTGTGCGGGGTCATCGAGCAAGACAGAAACGCTGCCCTCGCCCAGTGTTTTGGCGATGGCGGCGAAGCGCGGCAGGGCATTTTGGGCAATGGGCAGGCCGTAGAGTACCTTGGAAAATTAGTACATGCGTAGGATATTAAGAAACCAGAAGCACAGTTGAGTGAATGACGTACATTTACACGGCGACCCTTGCTCCTGTACTCGGTCAACATGGGCAGGAGGAACTCGGCCTCGGCCAGTGTCGACACGATGAGATTGACTGGCCTGCTGGCATCTGTGCCAACTTGAAGCTGCGTGAGCTCGACCGTCTATGAAAGACGTCAGCTCTCGAGCTCGCTCCTCGACATGAGATGAGGTGTGCCAACCTTGTGCGTCTTGACGTGAGCCCGCCATCCCAGATTCAGCTTCTCGCAGGCCTGGAGCATCCGCGCGCAGTTGCGCCGCGCAGCAGCAACGTTGATGACGGCCGCCGGCGTGGGGACATCGCGAATCGACTTGCCGACGTATGCTGCCGCCAGCGCGTCCTTGGGCGACGTTGGGTAGAAGTCTGCGGAGGACATTGTGCTCACTCAATGCGCCGGGGCGAGTGAAGGTGCGGATGGTGGTGTCTCAGAGGGGGAGAAAGGACGTCGGCAAGCTGCTTGCGCAAGTGACGCTCCTGGGGTCTTGAGGAATGGCCACGATGGTTATCAGCGCACCTGAGGCTGGGTCTTTGGCGTTGCGCGACTTGTTTCTGAGGGCTTTACGGAAAGCTTCTAGAATTCAACCGAGCCCAGCCGGCATCGGCACGTCACTCTCGTGTTTGACGACGGTGCCTCTGCGAAGCTGGGCGTCAGCTTCCCCACAGTGGGCGCACGCCCATCGGGATATCCGACCACGAGCCCCTGTGGGGGTCATCGCCCCTGGGAACCATGTCCATGAGCAAACCCCGGTCGACGCCGTGCATCTCTTACGAGTACTCGTAGACTAAGGTACTGATGTACAGGAGGAATGGTGATCGTGTATTGAGTTGGCCAGTCTTGTCAGAGGTCTCATGAGGAACATTGAAGCTAGACTGGCGAAAATATGTGGCTTCCCGAACTCACCACAGCTCCAACAAAAATGAAAGATAAATCAACCTCCCCCAGGGCTGATATTACAAGCCGTCCCCTATTCAAGCCATCATGGCCCCCTTTGAGAGGCGCGTACGTAGAGGGCGCAATGCCTTATTTGCGTAGCTTACGGTCGTGATTTCTGCACCTTGTAGTTCTCGTCGTGTGACGCCCAGCATGCTCAAGCATCCATACCCCTTTTACCCTAGCATTGTCGACTGCCTCGACCCTGAGTATAAGGCCTTCTACAACAACCACATCATATAACGCCAACAATACACTACCAGCCCGACACGCCTCACGGTCCAGCAGCGTTTTCATCCCCGCCGCCAGGCCCTCGTCCGCATCAGCACCACAGCCAACCACGGATGGTGCGCTGGAGGATGCAGGCGCTATACTGCGTCGTTCTGCGAGACATGATTGAAACGTATGTATCGTAGAGGGTGTGGGGGAGCCGTATTTGAACCTTAGAGAGTTTGAAGGGCCCAATCGTCACCCTCACTCTGTGAAACCACCGCAACGAGGCTCGCAACTTCGTGCCTGCCGTCGACGTTGTCCGTACCCTCTCCGCACCCCCGCGCGAAGCGAGGCATGCAGTGAGGAAAGGTGGTGGCAAAGGCCACCGGGTCGCAAGCTCAAGACAATCGAGAAACGGTCTTTTTGCGTGGGACGCTGGTCTCACAAGTGAAGGACATGTTGTGCATGTCCATCTTGGAGAGAGCAGGTGACTGCGAGAAAGGTCAGTAAGGCTCGCCTGTGAGTCTCCAGTCACTCATCAAGGCCGTCACTGCAAGCGTTAGTAGTAGCCGGAGACAAATTGGGAATTCGATAGATTCTCTTTGGCTGCTCGGCCGCGTAATGGTCCGCCGCCCGCCCGGAAGCGAGGCTGCAGACGAATGGCCCTGCCGTCTCAGCAATCAGTGTGTCGGTCGTGACATCGTTATAATACATGCGCAACTCCAGTCGCCTTTTCTGCCATCTATTCCATTCCGTGATCGGTTTTCCGGTCCTCTAAGCAATGCCGTAGCGGTGTGCCTAACGCCTGATGTGGTATCTCTATTATGCCAAAGTCGCTGTACGATGGCGATGGTGGTGCTCTCAGTCCGAGCAAGGCCCGAGGGTCTGCTCGTGAACGTGCTTGAGGTACTCGCGCTGCATCCGGAAGGATGAGTAGTCGCCTTTGAGGATCTCGTCAAGGATACCGCCCTCGTCTGGGTGCTTCGCAACGTCGTTCATTCTGCCACGCAGCGTCAGGTAGGCGTCGTGAAATCGTGCCAGGATCGCCGGCGTGTTCGATGAGCCGCCTGAAATATCATTTGACGGGTTATTCGGATCAATAATGGAGAGACGGCCCATGTTCTTGTAACCAAAGGTCTCGACCTCGGACTGGATCGAGCGTCAGCTTGCAACCATGTCCGGTGAATGCAATGGAGTCGAAGCGAATTTACCTTGCGTATGTACCCCACGGGGCGCTTCAGAGAGATGGCATTCGTCTGATATTGGAAATGGCGGCCATAGAGCTCAAAGAAATCAAGCAACAGCTCGCCGAGATGATGCTCGGCCTTCATGCTGCGACTTTGTATTTGTGGCATGACCTGCAGCATGCTCACCACGAGGCAGATGACAGAAAAGCCGCCGATACCTCCGTTAACGGGCTCGTTGAGGCCACGCATCAGGAGGAAGTGCTTGACCACAGTGACAAGGATTGGCATGACCGGGTACTGGGTCTTCCACGCCAGGAAGGTGTCGACGGCGCCCACGCCACCAAGGTTCTCGAAAGACACGTCCACCTTCAAGCCGGTGATTCTATCGACGTACTTGACGAGCGGGATGCGAGCATGCGCGATGACCTCGATAGAATCGGGTGCCGCAACTCCCTGAGCATTCAGAAACTTCTGGAACTTATACAGCCAGCTCTTCGCACTGAGGTATGTTGGCGGTCCTCCCTTCATGAAGCTGGCGGAGCAAACGACCAGGTCCATGTCGGCCGTAGGGAGGTAGAGGCCAGACATGAATGACCCGAAGGGGTGAACCTGCGCAGAGGCAAAGTTGCGTCCATCGCGTCTCATGGCCTTTCTCAAAGTCTCGACAAGGTTGTCCCGGATCCGTTGCTCAAAGTCTTTGGGCCGCACGAAGTCATAGAAGTCGACAATCTCCTTGTGTAGTCTCCAAAGAAAGTCAGATACACCATATTCAAGCAGCTGGGGAGCGATGACGTTTAAGGGGGCGCGGAGGGGTGGCATTAGAAGCAAGGGTGAGAGGGTGGCCTACCGAAGAGACATGTTTAGTTCAGAGGAGTGATCGGTCGTGCTCCATGGACAAGGGTCCTCATTCTTCTTGGGCTCCCAGTTTGGCAAGAGCAAGCCCTTGGATGGCTTCATGGTGAACTTCTTGAGCTGGCCATAATCGGGGGGTTTGATGACGTCGTCAGCGGTGCGCTTGCGCGAGCCGAGCGGGCCCGCGTCACGTTCGTTTCTGGTCACTGTAGCAGCCGTGGTCTTTGATGCCTCGACAGGCAGGCGATCAGCCCGCGGGCCGGTAGGAGGACGGGGTGGAAGACCAGCCGGCAGTGGTGGAAGGCCTGCGGGCGGTGGTGGAAGACTTGCTGGAGGCGGTGGGGGCGGCGGCGGTGGCCGGGAGTCTTCCTCTTCCTCCTCGTCGCTAGTGACGTCAAACGAGATGAAGTCCTCGGCTTCGGGGGGAGCATCTGTGTTTGGCTTGGTCTCTTCCACGCGCGCCTTGCGGATGAGCTTGACCATGTCCTTCTTCTGGCGCGTGGTCTCGCCGGGGCACGGAAGTGCCGTGTACGGATCAGGGTTGGACCACTTGGGCGCAGCGTCGGCAGAGTCGTCCTTTCCATCCGTGCGAGCGCGTTTCCGGGCCGGCTTCTCTAGCTCGGACTCCGACGATTGCGACGAGATGTCCATTTCAACCTCGTCGTCGTCGGACAGCTCATCAAGGTTGCGATACTTGTCGCCGGCCTCTGCATCGTGAAGACGCTCCTCAGGCAGCGCGTACGTCTGGCCAGAGATGAGGGCCCGCTCAGAGGGATGGGGCGGCGGCTGCCAGCGAGGGCGCTTGAAGTTGCGGCCACGCGCGTTGTTCCCGCCGCGACGATCCCTGCGGCCGCCGCCTCTATCGGGCCGGTTGAAGGGCGTAAAGCTGCTGGGAGCAATGCCCGATGGCTTGTCGACGCGAAAGGTGAAGTCGCCCTGCGGCGGATAGACCGGGCCCCTGTCAGGTGCGCGATAGCCATCAGGCGCACGGTATGGATCAGAGGCACGGTACGAGTCGGAACCACGGTAGTAGTCGGAGTCGTGGTGACGGGGCGCGCGGTCGCGTCGGCCGTCGCCAGGGCGCCAACTGTCGTAGCTGGGCGATGGCTGCCGATACCTGCCGCGGTCGCGGTCGTCGCTCCGCCACGATGAGGAGTCGTTGCGCGGCATGGTGAGGCTGTGTCGTGGGCGCGACGCCGTGCGTACTATGTTGAAGCGCGAAGTTGTGGCGAGCAAAAACCCGTCGCGACTTTTCGCAGCGGCAGGGCCTGACGCCAGGCTGCTCGGCGAATCGTCAGTCCGGCAGCCGGGCGGCCGCTGAGTCAGCGCTCAGCACTGTTGGGCCAGCGCGTCAGGCCGCCTGAGCAGCGCGCGACCCACGAGAGTCAGTGCAGTCCCGACGGCTCGGGTCAGCGTGGGCCTCCTCGTACCGACAGACTGGATCAGCTCCAGATTGGTTGTCGCGTCTTTTTTTCTTGCGACCGCATGTCTTTCGCGCTGCGGAATTGCTACTTCAGACTCACTCGTTTGATTTTCGCGCATTTCGCAGACACACTCGGCTGCCCAGTTGCGCCGCAGCCTGTCGTTTGGGTAACGCACGCTCCAGGCCACGAGCTTTGCCCACGCTCGCACATCACCAAGTCACCGATGACAGCGTATTCATGCCATGCCCCGAGATCCGCTTGCATTTGCCGGCTTTCTTCGAACCACGGCGCTCATTCGCACAGAATACAATGTTACAGGTCTCGGCCTCAAAGCGGTTCTAACAATTTCCTCCGTCCCCCGGATCAGCCTAAGCGGTTTATAATAGCCTTCCAGTCCTGGCGTCTAGCCCACTCCTCCCACGAAGTCATCGGGCAGTCTATCCCAGCCTGCTCAGGTCAGCACGTTGGGAGTCTGATTTTGATTGAACTGATTCCCTCACCTTTTTTATATCGTCGGCCGTTAACAACTTCATGCCCCCGTCGTAGCCTGGGTCGGAGCTGTACGCGAACATATGTGCCACTTCGATGCCAGCTTCGGTATCGGGCGTGGCGGCAATCATCTGTTCCTGTGTGACTTCTCTATAGCTCACGGAGTATCCCGATGCTCTACCCCACGTCGCCAGCCATTCAGTCCAGCTGCACACCGTACCAGCGGCCATGTACGCTTTGCCGGGAGGCATCTGGTGGACGGCGTAGACAAAATTTCCCATGTCGCCGACTGGGTCAAGGTGAGGAATTGGCTTATCTGGAGGAGTTGGAAACGTCATTTCGATACTTCCGTCTGCTTTCTAGACTTTTCGTCAGCTGATTGATTCACCGAGGATCCTAGCAGTTCCTTGCTCAAGACGCTTTCTGGGTTGGTTTTCGAGCACAAGACTTACCTTTCCAAAATATGAATTTGGCAGGATATTGTAGCTCGTGTAAAAGTATCCAGTTTGGATGCACGACATCTTGGCTGCAAGCTGTGGATGCTTTTCCTCGACGTAAGTCGGGAAGACGTCGGCCTTTGCGTCGAAATGGTAGAGCTCCTTGAACCTGCCGCCGCTGCACTTTTCGGCATTGCTCAACGTCGACGCAAGGAAGCCATTGGCATCGAGCGAGGCGAGTGTCGTGGCGGCAGCGTCGGCAATGTTCTTACCCTGCTGGCGCTCAACATCCCCAGCATACTGGCGGCAAGAAATGCCCATGGCTTTTGCTGCCCCTCGGCAGTCTGGGCGGAAGAAGGGCTCCCAGTAGTTTGTGACGCTGAATATGACGTTGGCGCCGGTAAAGGCCGACTCGAGGCTGGAAACATCTCCAAGATCTGCCTTGACAAGTTCCGCGCCTAGGTTGGCGAGTTTGATGGCCGACGGGGACGCAGTGTCCCGGGTGACGGCGCGTACGCGAAAGCCGGCTTTGAGGAAGCGCCGGGCGACGGAACCGCCTTGGTTGCCAGTCGCCCCGATGATGCACGCAAGTTTCTCCTTGTTCTCCGGCATGTTTTACAGATCGGTTCGAGTGAGTGTTGGCAGCCTCTTCTACCTGGTCTTTCGTTTCTTCTCCTCTTCCTGGACTGGAAGCGGCTCTGCGTGTTCTTTCTAGGCCAGGCTGATCGAAGGGAGCCGGCGATCGTAGAGTGCTCAGCTGCTTATTCCCGTGTCTCAAGTATGCAGGCAGGAATGTCAAGGGGAACAGGTTCGGGCGGTGAGCACCTGTGTGGCTCGGCAGCAAGAATCAAGATTGCCGGGCGAGAAGGGGGTGACACGTCAATATCCAGCATCATCGTACTGCCTAGGGCTTTACGCGTGGGCTTGTCCGCCCAGGACCTGATTACAAACATCATGGACATTTATTCCGCGCAGACCGTGGCAGACAGGTTGCCCGAGGTGCGTGCCACCCACCTTTGTGGTTCGAAACCAGGTCCGGCGTCCCAGTAGTCCGGAATCCCAGTTTCGACCCACGGCCAGAGGTGCTCGGCGATGTGCTTCGGGCCAGGGGCGGACGCCGGCTGGCTCCTACTTGTAGATGGGCAGCGTCCATCTTGCGTCTGATTGGGGCAACTCGCGATAGTCCGCGGTCCTGCCTCCTCATGTACTAACCGGCTACCTTTGCTGGGCGACTGGCAGCGTCAGCGGCGCGTGTTGCAGTGCGGCCAAGTCCGACCAGCCTTTGCCGGAGACGACGCCGTTGAGCT
Source organism: Tolypocladium amazonense (assembly GCA_024340795.1). Lineage (NCBI taxonomy): Eukaryota > Fungi > Ascomycota > Sordariomycetes > Hypocreales > Ophiocordycipitaceae > Tolypocladium > Tolypocladium amazonense. Next base: position 177,724 of record JALHCE010000058.1, read on the forward strand.
ATCGCTCGGTCGTGCTTACAAGCCCACCCGCCACGTGTGTGCGACAACAGCCGAGACTACGGGTACGAGTATGCACCCCGTACGGAGTACGAGCATTGCCGTACTCGCATGGTAACGATAGGTAGCAGGGACAGGGATCCTACGACACCCATGTCGTCCAGCGACATTGGCCGAGTTTGCGCGGGTGCCCCATCGTTCCATCGCGATTCCACTCCCTCCCACCGCGGATACGGCCAGCAGCTTGTTCGACGACAACGGGGGTTTCCACTGGATCAAACTTTTAGCCGTCGTTGATTTTACGTCATTCAAATCCTGCCAGTGGCCGTCGACGAGCGGCGGGAGGTGGCTCAGCCGTTTGCCGAGCAAGGGATTCGCGCGAAAACCACCCGACTGACCGATGTGAGACAATGAGACCTCACACCGGAGACCTCGGCGAACCACGCACGACCTCGGGCGCAGCGAGGCGCGGCGGAGGACGGTGCGTAACGAATCTAGGTTCTCCTCCCTGGGCATGCGTCGAGCATTGAGGGCCACGTCTTCGTGCGGACTTTTCCGTACGAAATACGGGCTGCCAACTTTAATGGGCCATGGTTGGACGCTTCCGTCGAGGGCGCATAAAGGAGCGCTGGGAAATCGCCTCATCATATTGACGTATGGCATGAGCATATCTCGGCCGTCGACTAGAGGGAAGATCTGAAAAGACCCCGACCGAGTCGGGATTCGTCAGTGGCTTAGCTACCCGCCGGTGGTGTCTACGGTCCGTGTCCACACTAGATTGATACCCGGCCGCAGCGGCGTCGCTTGACGGTTAGCTTCCCTCCCCTTTCCGTCGACCCTTCAACTCTGCTCTTTGCGTCTCGCGGGCCATGACCGCGGCTGCAACGCGAGACAGCTGAAAATGTCCGCTGCGAAAGCTGACGGCTCGGGGGTCGAGTCGTCCACGGCGCCGCATGCAGACCCGTCCGTTCCGGCAGCCGATGGCCCGTCCGCAGAGGCTAGTCGGCGCTCGGCCGTCACCATCGACCAGCTGCTGAACCCGGCCGCCGCGACGCCGGCCGACCAGCCGGCGCCGCTCCAGGTCGATGTGAGTTTCTTTTCCTCGCTTCAAAATCCACGACGTCGTGCTCATCAGCCGCGCGCCGCAGACGGAAGCGTACGACGATGATGGGCCCGACGGCGATTCCGCGTACGGCTCCGACCGCGACAGCGCCTTCACCGGCTCCGTCACGTCGTCCATTTTCGACTACCAGTACGAGAATGGCCGTCGCTACCACGCCTACCGCGAGGGCCAGTACGTCCTGCCCAACGACAGCCAGGAACAGGAGCGCCTCGACCTGCAGCACCACATCTGGCGGCTCCTGCTCGGCGGCCACCTGTACTCGGCGCCGCTGCCGTCGCCCGAGTCGAAGCCCAGCTTGCGGATCCTCGACTTGGGCACGGGCACGGGCATCTGGGCCATCGACATGGCCGACGAGTTCCCCTCGGCCGCCGTCGCGGGCGTCGACCTGTCGCCCATCCAGCCCGAGTGGGTGCCCAACAACTGCCGCTTCCACGTCGACGACTACGAGGACCAGTGGACGTACCGCGACGACGAGAAGTTCGACTACATCCACGGGCGCGCGCTGAGCGGCACCTCGGCGGACTGGCCGCGCTTCTACCGGCAGGTCATGGACAACCTGGTGCCCGGCGGGCTGGTCGAGATGCAAGAGTACGACGCGTGGATCTTTAGCGACGACGACAGCTTCGACCGCGCGCCTTGGACGATGGAGTGGGTCAATAAGCTTGACGGCGCGAGCAAGATGTACGGGAAGCAGATCAACGTGGCCAAGTACCAGAAGCAGTGGATGATTGACGCGGGCTTCGAGGACGTGCAGGAAGTAGTCAAGAGGGTAAGTTTTGAGGTTATCTGGGAGCCGCATCCATTCGTTTTGTTGACAAGGGCAGATACCCATAGGCCCGTGGGCCAAAGACCCTGCCCTCAAAGAGCTTGGCAGGTACGAGCTCATCCACATGCAGATGTCAGTGGACTCGCATACGCCGGCGCTGTTCACGCGGGTCCTGAACTACTCGTCGGATCAGGCAAAGGTGCTGATGGAGGGCGTCAAGCGCGAGTTCCGGAACAGAGACCTGCGCTTAATCACGAGCTACCGCTTCATCACCGGGCGCAAACCAGCAGTTGCTAGGTGATTTTCAGTCGTGCGGGCCCTTAGCAAGAGCAGCGCGTTCGGCGTGCATTGCTCTGGGAGCTTGTTCCAAGGGCCATTGCGCGGCCCAGCCGCATGCAAGGTCGGAGATGGTGATGCGGGTTGCCCCTCAGAAAGTTCGGGATCGATCTTGAGTGTATCATAGGAACTAGCGAAAATGCATATTGAAGCCAGCGACTGAACGATGCGACCGTTAGCAAGATGCGTGTCTGGGCGCAACGAACGTGGAGTCCGGGCGTGGCGGCCACTAGGCCCCACCAACGCGAACCTTCGCCCAACGGCTGAAGCGTAGCGTGAGCTGAAGCTCATCTAACTCCCCAGCAGGCTGAGATTCAACTTTTGCACCACCACTCCCAGAGCATATTTCCTAATTCGACTCGTAACTCCTCGGCCAGCTTCATGGTCCGGGATATTCGTCAGTGACACGGCCGCAGTTTTGCCACCCTGCGGACTTGCGCCACCACCTTTATTCTTGCGCACGCCATACGTGGCCGCCCGTGAGGCGCAACGGCTCTCAGGATGAGTCAAAACGCAGAAGGCGGCAGCCAGCGCGCTGCCGAGGTGAGCGACGCCATGCTCGGCATGCCCGGCTACGCCGACGACTCCATGTTCTTTGTCGGCCGATACGGCGAAAAGGTCAAGGTGAGGCGAATCCTGTCGGGTGTTTCGTTACGCCCATCCGGTGTCACTCATCAGAGCGTCGTGGGGCGAACCAGTCCTGACAGCTCACCAGAACACCCTGCGTCAATGCGACTGGGACGACTTCCAGAGCACCCTCGACCAGATCATGGGCCTCTGGATCAAGTCCGGCGGCGGCGGCCACACGCCCCAGCCCGGCTCGGCCGACGAGCGGTACGCCAAGTCGGCCGAGCTGCGGGCGCACGCGCTCGACATCCTCAAGGACTTCCCCGACCTGGCCCGCGACTTCGACCGCTTCGTGAGGTCCTGCCAGGCGGCGGCGGCGGCGGTGCGGCGCTCCGGGCCCAAGTGATGGGTCGCGACGGCATGCATGGGGGCGTTGCGGCGTGATTTCTCCTCTTCCCTTGTCTTTTGTTTTCTGTCACGAGATACGAGGGCTCTTTGCAGAAATACTGTATTGGCTATTTCTATAGCTCAGCAATATTACTCCGTGCTTTTCTGTCAAATACAGCGCGTCCCATTATTAAATGCTCATCGTGAGCCGCGATATCGAGCCAAGATTTCAAACCGTCAAACTCCATTACCGGGTGTCAACTCCAGTCCGTTGGTAGCGAGAAGCGTGCCCAATGGGCTTGCATTAGAGCAGTAGAGCCGTCAAACCGACGGCGATACCCAGTCCCACCCAACTGTTCTGCATAAACACTGCACCGGCAGCAGTCGCCGGTCCCGTCGGCTTGGTTGAAGGGGCGCCAGGAACTCCAGGGGTGGTCTGACCCGGCTGGCCTGGCTGGCCTGGCTGACCGGGCACGCCTGGGACGCCGGGGGTCTGGGTCTGGCCTGGGGCGCCGGGGGTTTGGGTCTGACCCGGGACGCCGGGGACCCCGCCGGGGACGCTGGTGGGCGTGGGCGGCACGCCGGTGGGGCCCCTGGACGTGGCCGTCTGGTTCTGGGCCCCGGTCGCCGTCTGGTTCGCCGGGACGGACGTCGGCACGACCACGCCGGTGTTGTTGGCGCCGCTGATGGACGCGTTGGCCGGCTTGCTCGTCAACGGCACCACGACGGTCGACGTCGAGTTCGTCGGCGCCGTGGCGTTGGGGGTGCTCGAGATGGCAGTGGGCAGCGAGACGGATGACGAGTTGGTCACCGTGACGGTCTGGTTCTGGGCCAGCGCGGGGGCTGCCAGGAGCACAGCGAGGATCGCAGAGGCGACGCGCATTTTGAGGTTTGGTGAGGGTGAGCGATTGAGAGCGGTAGGGCTTGTCTTGAGTCTTAACGAGAGTCTCACGAGCAAAACGGTCGCAACGATGGATTGTTATAGTACGATGTAAAGTGTAAGAGGAAAACCTCTGCGCGGCAGCCCGGGAAAGCTTCCTTTATACCACAACGCAAACGCCTCGCACCGAGGAGCCTCCGGCCATCATCACTATGAGGTTGGCGAGCTGCGGCAGCCCTCGAGGTTTGCGGCTGGCCGGTCGTCCCCACCACCAAGGCCCACGGTACTCTCCATGCCGCCCGCGCCGGCAGCACTTGGCGGCCGCCACCGAGGCTGTGATGCCGTAGTTGGTGCGTCGGCGTCAGCTCAGAGGCTGGCTCTGCACCAAGATAAGCTGGAAGGTAGATGCCACCTGTCCGGAATAGTCAACTCGGCGAGGTGATCTTCCCGAATCGTCCTCTACGGGGTCCGTCGCCGGTGTTGAAGGTTTTTCGCAGCTGGAGCGCGCAGCTGAGGCCCCGGAGCCCCGGAGACCCCCATCACCATCTCGTCATGTCGCCGGCGGGCGAATTGGCTCCGTGCCATACAGAGCCGCACCATGCGCAGAATTTTTCGCGAGCCACAGAATTAAATTCCTTGCAACTGCCAGCCGCTGCTGGCTGGCGGGCCGCTTAACGGATCTCGCGGGCTGACGCCAAGATGCGGGTGCAGGGCCGATTGCGCGTTACCAAAGGCGTGCGTCATAGCCCGCTAAGGCGTGCAACGCTCAGAGGCAGCCCTGAAGCTGAGTCGGCCATCAAGATTTCCCGCGACAGCCACACACCTCCGCCTAGCGGCACACCTCGCAATTTGGAAGCTTTCTTCGCTGCTTCTAAGAGATACCCTAAGGGCTGTTGGGGGGGACCCTGTGGATCGTTGGGGGATACGTCACCGCTACGAGTGCCCCGTGCATGCTCCGTCCTATTTTCGGACGAAGCTGACCGTTGGAGTGCGCGGCTCCCGGCAGTGCAGTGCGACAACGCTATCCCGAAGCTTTGCCCGTAGGTTATGGCTACGTGAGATCAAAGGTGGTATGACTGCTCCGTTCTCGGACAAGTCGTGCCGAAGCGCACTGCGCACGTTACTTGGCAGATTTCATCTCTACCGTTGGTCGCGTCTCATGCTCCAGTCGTCCAATAGTTGGATGCGAGTCGGCCGGTGATGCTCAGCTGGTCGACTCCGTCCGGCCCGGAGGAAGTTGCGGCTGCGATGCTGCATAAAGGGACGCGCAATTCCCTGCGCCGCGAATGCGAGACACTTTGAGCATTGTGTCTATTTTCTCGTCTTTGGGTGCCTTGGGTTTCATACGCATCGCCTGCTTTGGCGGGTGCCACTCTTGGCAGTGCAGCCTACGCTCCGGAGTGTACGGGCTACCAATACTTGACGGCAAAGGCATGGAGGTCTTGCTCATGCTACACGTAACCTCTGCAGAGCCTATATCCCACAGCAACAAGAATTGAGGCAAGAACCCAGGCAAGAATCCTCACAATATGGCAAAGAAGTATGTATCCAGTGCGAAATGCTATTATTCGATGCCCGTATCCTGCATGCAATGTGTTAAGACTCCAGCAAGCGAAGGACGGTGTAAGGCGGGTGCTGCCTCACGATCCAGGCACCCACATCCCTCGCTGCTGAGCTTGCCTTTGTGACCACGCACCGCCAAAGCCACACTAGCGCCGGCTGAGCTGTCCACTCCTCCAGCAGCTACTATCGCGACACGACATCCAGACCGTCGCCCGCCCAACGCAGTCCGACGTCGACGCCGCCTCGCCCTCCCTTCCCTTCCCCTCCTCTCTCTCCTCATCACAGCGCACCCGCCGCCATGTCCAACTTCTACGGCGCGCAGCCAAACAACCCTCCCTCCTACGGCGGTGCCCCGCCGCCCGCCGCCGGCGCCGCCGCCCAGAACCTCCAGTTCTACCCGTCGTCGTACTCGCCTGCCGTCTCGGGCGCCGCGACGCCCCATCAGGCCGCCTATGGGTACGGCGGCGGTGCCGGCGGCCCCTCGGGCAGCTTCAGCACGGGCGCGCAGTCGGGCTTTTCGTCCGCTGGCTTCGGCGCCGCGGGCGTGTCGGGCCGCATGGGCGAGCAGGGCGGCCTGCGGACGGGCTGGCTGGCGGCCTTTTCCACAGAGGGCTACGACGGGGAGCCGCCGCTGCTGGAGGAGTTGGGCGTCAACTTTGGACACATTCAGATGAAGGTCTGCATGTCCCGTTTCTGCGCGCTCTGAGACCCGGGCGACTGACTTGCTTCACAGACGCTCGCCGTTCTCAACCCCTTCAAGCACATCGACCAGCACTTGATGGACGACTCGGACCTAGCTGGCCCCATCCTCTTCTTCCTCCTCTTCGGGACCTTCCTGCTCTTCTCCGGCAAGGTCCACTTTGGCTACATCTACGGCCTGGCCCTCCTCGGCTCGACTTCCCTGCACATGATCCTCTCCCTCATGTCGCCGTCCGAGTCACAAGAATCACAGGAATTCCACCCTCAGTACAACGACCCGACACCGCAGTCTCAACAACAGCAGGGAGGCCACTTCTCCGCGACGCTCACCTTCCCGCGTTCCGCCTCCGTTCTCGGATACTGCCTGCTGCCCCTGGTGGCGACGAGCCTGTTCGGCATTGCCGTCCCCATGGACACGACCCTGGGCATCATTCTGACGAGCGCGGCCATCGTCTGGTGCACCTACAGCGCCAGCGGCATGTTTTGCGCGGTCGGCAGGATGAAGGGCATGAGGGGTCTGGTGGCCTACCCTCTTGCCCTCTTCTACGTTGGATTCGGCATCATGGGCATCTTCAGCAGCAGGGGAAGCGGGTCGTTGGCGAATGCGGCCGCCAGGGTGAACGTTTGAAGACGTGGACGTGGTCAAAATTTGGCGGGTATTACACTAGACGGACGGCGATGCCTCGGTCGCGCTTCGATCCGAGAGCACGGAACCGGCCATGTGAATCACTTAGGGCATATGGCTCGGCTCCTCCAGAGAACAGAGGGAGATGCGGTCAGCGGCATATCACCAAAGACAGGACGGCCTGCCTCTGTGGGCCATGGCCGGAGCTGTACATTTTACACTTGAGCATGACTTTGATAGCGTCTTGCGAACCACCCGGTAGCTTAGAGAAATCATGAATAGTGCCGAGACAAGATTCGCAGTATTCAACAAGACATATATTTGATACAAGCTGACGTCCACCATGCAAGTGCCAACGTTCGACCCTCTTCATCCTCACGCCCTCCTCCTGCTTCCTTCTGTAACGGCATCACTTCACAGGATCTTATTATATGATGAGTAGTCACTTCCCGGCCCTACAAGACTGGCCTGATGGGACCCACGCACGCGCAATCGCTCCACTGAATTCCGTAATGCAAGCAATCACCATAGCATCAAACTCCTTGCCACATAACCTCCCGTTCCTTCACCCTCCCCTTAAGCGCCATTGACCCCGTTGGTCTTGGGCGCGTCTTCAGGCACGCCCGCGAGAATCGAAAACTGTCCGCCAGCTTCGGCGGTGATAATTTTCTTGCCACGAATGGCTGTGTTGTCGATCAGAGTAGGAGTGTGGATATCGTCGATGGTGCCTTGGCCAGTCTGGTAGTTGGCCGAGAAGCCCCAAGAGTAAACCTTGCCATCAGACGAGACGGCAAAGCTGTTGTCACTTCCTGCAGCAACAGACGAGATATTGGAGATGCCTGGCAAAGTGTTAGCTCTTCGTCTTCACTGCAGCGTGGGCGAGGCCGAGCTCATATACGTACCTTCCAGCACGGTAGGCTTGAGCAGGATGCGAGGGTTGTTGCGCTCATCGAATACGACGTTGTCCTTTTCAAGGTCATCGAGCTCGATGCCGACCTGGTAGCCATCGACGCGGCCCCAAGTGAGGAGCTCGCCCTTGTCTGAGCAAGCCAGGGAGTGGTGGACGCCACCATCGATGTCGGTGATGTTGTGATCCTCCAAGTCAGTGATCTTTATCGGCTTGAGGATAACCGCGTCGTCTTCGCCGGCCCCCTCGCTTCCAATCTCGCCAAAGTTGTTAAGACCCCAGCCCCAGACGCGGCCGTCCTTGTCCAGGGCGAAGCTATGGTAGGAGCCGCAAGCAATCTTGACAATCTTACCGCGAGGCAAGCCCATGCCCTGGGGCACGAGAGAGGACATCTTGTTGCGCTCGATGATTCGTCGGCCGAGTTGGTTCTGCTGGCCGCAGCCCCAAGCGACGACGTTGCCTTTATGGTCAAGGGCCAGGATGTGGTTGGATCCAGCGGCAAGAGCCTTGATGTTCTTGAGCGATGGGATGAGCATTGGAGTCGTCCGGACCGAGATGCTCTCCGTGAAGCCCAGGATACCGTCACTGGAGCGGAAGGTACCCCATCCGTACACGCGTCCGTCCTCGGTGAGGGCAAAACTCGCGCTGTCGCTGGCAACGACCTGGACAAACTTCGTTCCTGGAGCAAACGCATCGCCAGACACAGGCGCCGGCGTGCTTTCGTTGGGGTTGATGCCAGTGTCGTCCTCGTCTTCGGACTCGGAGTCGTTATCTCCGTCCATGTCGCGAAGGCCGCCCTCCCAGGTCGTGTCCCGGCCAAGCGCTCCTTGGTCGTTTACGCCCCATGTAAGGATCTTGTGGTCGCGGGTCAGGGCAATGGCGTGCATGCCGCCACAGGCAATCTGCACGACGCCAACAGACTTGGCAGACAGATTGTCATTGAGTCGGGGGCGCTTCACGTCGATGGGCTTCTTCTTGTCGACACGCTTGCTGCCCAGGCCCAGCTCGCCGGAAGTGCCTTCGCCGAACACGTAGATGTCCAGCGCTTGCTTGGGTGCCTCATTGACCTTCTTTCCGATCTCAACGTGAACGCTCTTTTTCGCCCTTGGCTTTGCGGGTGCGACCGCCGTCTTAGTCTTCTTGGTCTTGCGCTCTTCGACCTCGGGCTCGGGTTCGGAGATGGCCTCGTCATCGGCCTTGCGCTTCTTGGAAGTGGTCCCGTTGCTCAGTGGCTTCGCATTAGGCTTTGCGGCCGTCGTGGCAGTAGCCTTCTTGGTTCCAGCGTTCTTGGTGGCCGCAGCCTTTGCTCGTGGGGCCATCGTTGCGGCGTAGGTCGCGTCGCAGCTTAAAACGACGCTGGCGGCGAGGTGTGGTGTGTGATGCGAAAAGGACTCGCTTTTGAAAGGGAGGATTGGTCTCTATGCGTCAAATGCAATGTGATGCGATGCTCTGACGGATGGACATGCGAAGATGCGAAGGCGAAAACCGGGCAGAGCGCAACGAGACAGGCAGTAGATTTTTAGCTGCGATCGACGCACAGGGTCAGGAGAGCAGCTGGGATGCCTGGCCGTCCGTTCCTGAGCTCGGCGGCCGGGGTGCTGCCTGACCGCCTGCGCTAGCGCGCTCTTTGTCCGGCAGTAATCTCCAGCCCCCCAATGGATTGCTGCGAACGAGGCCGTGTTGCGCAGCCTGCGGGCGGTGAAGACGCGAGATGCACCGATTTATCAGCAAGGCATTCCTGTACTCCGTACATAATCGGGCGATGATGGCTTGGTAACGTGAGGTAGCCGAGGCCTCTGTTGACGCGAGCTCGCAAAGGTAGGCTGCATCACAGGCAACAGTCGCACCGGGAGAACCGCCTCACTGACCTCGCGATTCGCCACGGCTACTCCGCGCTCAATGCTTTCCCTGCGAAGCCGACGCCGTTGTACCCCCTTCGAGTCCTTTGTACCGACCTCTTTGTCCACGGCCCGTTGGTTGGTCGCTCTCTGTCCGGCAGCTGTTCAGCAAAGGGATGAAACGGATGCATGAAATGGAAAAAACGATGTCGTGATATTTGGTATCTTAGTACTGATACAAGCAGCCCGCCCCCAAACAAGATTCACACCGCACCCAACCGAAACGCCGCCTCAGGCCACTGCCGGTGGCCAAATGATGCAGATGCAACCGAATCCCACGCTCTATCCAGCCCAACCGTGTCGTGTCTACTTCCTGGTCGTGAAATCAATCTCGTTGGCAGGATTGAAGCCGCCATCGGTCGCCTTCTCGCACGTGCAGCCGCCTAGAGGTGGTGAGGTCAGTACAGGCACGCGTTGGGGGACTGCGCCGTGGGGTCGTCGCTTACCGGCAGGACGGGATCCGCACTGGCACGTCGAGCCTGTCGGCTTCGTGTTCTCCGAGGCGGCTCGGTCACAGGTGCACTCCCCGGCCGGCCTGGCGCGGCACGAGCATCGGGGGCCCGAGACCTTGTTCTCGCTTCCGGCCTTGTCGCAGGTGCAGTGGAGAGCGGACTGCTGGCCGCAGGAGCAGGTTGCTTGCTGAGCTGTATTCCCGTCCATTAGAGGATGGTTGCTTTGAGCAATGAAACGCAACTTACCACAGGCGCACTCAGTGCTCTTGCCGCAGCAGGTGGAAGCCTTGACGGTCATGATGAATAATGAAACTTTGGTAGCGGCGGCGCGGATGTAAAAATGTTGGGATCAGGGTGTTCGAGCGAAATGCTGACTGAATTGCTTGAGGATTGTTGTAATGATTCGCAAAGGCAGAGACAGACCGTGACGTCTTTAATACTTGGAAGCAGTGGGCCGACGTATGGCAGTTGCTGACCAGCCTGTCCGGAAACATCATGGCGCTGATTGGCGGAGAGTCATTGAGGCGGTCGCGGACCAATCAGAGTTCAGATATTTCCAAGCATTTGTTCGCCGCTGACATGACAGTCGTACGAAGATCCCAGCCATGCTTACATGATCTAGAAAGGAAGCTTTTCATCTCGGATCTTTGCGGGAACGCAGATGATCTCCGTTTCGGATGTTTAAGAGCTTGCCGTATAATGTGGGTGGTGGAGGAGGCGTCAACGGGCCTCGCTCACATACCTTACGAGTATGAGCGTCAGCAGCTTCAAGCGCGAGTACTGCACTCAGATGTGCTACCCTAGACCGCCAAGACCGCCAATAACAGCCAACTCATGACAAGGACATACCCGCACACAGCTCGTCTGGCCGACGAGATTTGACATTGTTCCCGAGAGGTTTGTATCTGACATACCGAATGCTAGGTTGCGAGCGCTGGCAGCCGCGGGAACTCGACGCGCTTTGACCGCGGGCCTTTGAAATCGAGTAAATCGACAATTCCAAATACCATCACAATTCTCTGAGGTCTTGACCGCGGACTATGAACAGAGGCGTTGACTCGTGCAGACGCTATTTGTCTCGGCAGTTTCCACTGCTGGTGCATTAGGTTCCTGATCCCCGGGTTCTGCTGTGACCAGCATTCAGACAGCCACAAACACGAGTACGCGATTTCGGCGGGCGGGAGTCCAGCTGCCGACTGGTGTATGCCGTGTGGCCTCAATGTCCTCGCGACGGCGCTGAACTTGGCGCACCTGCAGGAGTCCCTGGCAATGCTCAAGCCACAGGTGACCATGCAATCCGCCAGGACCTCGCCGCTATTCTTCCCTGGTCGCCCTCCCTGCAGATGCCCGAGGAATGCCCGGGCCACAGTCGTGTCGTTTATCTTTTGCTAGACGTTCATTCGTCTACTCCGTAATATCCCAGGGCGGGAACGTTGGCTCGGGTTTGATGCCGGCATCAGTCAGCCTTGTTTGTGGATCGGATCACGAGTAGCAGCTTCGAGCAGGTGGAACATGCGAGCAAGCAAGCCCGTCAGCAGCAGCTCTCCAGAGACTGACTGCCAGTGTCGGCGTCAGCATATCTCGGCCCGTTCAGGCAGAATCGTCATGTATCTGCGTACAAAGAACCACAAAGTATTCCAAATTGAGGACGCAATAGATGCTCCTTGGCCCGCCCGGCCCTTGACAAAGAGGCTCTCTCCGGTCACCGCGATGCAAAGGAGGGTACCGTACGGAGGAGGTATTGCAGAAAGGTACGGGGCAGCTTGGCGCGGCTCATTGGCATCCTATTTGCTCGTCTATCTGCCTTGGGGGCTTCCCCGCGTTGGGCGGAGCCCGGCAGGGGACCCGGCAGACACCCTTTCGCTAGGGGCCTTTCGCTAGGGGCCTTGCGCTAGGCCTGCGCCTCTACCCCGGACCGATCATCGCGCCCGCCTCTCAGCTGCATTGCATCGCACCGCGCCGCAGCGCTGGAAGCGCTGCTTGTCTTTCCCCGGGGGTGGGGTTGCAGCATCCCCATGGGCGGCATCTGACACGTTTCCTTGGCACGTATCCCTGGCCTATATCAAGGGGGACTCCCGCGCCGTTGTCGTCGGATTGCCATGCCAGGTTCTACATGAATCGCCTCGCTTCACCAGCAGCTTAGCTCTGGGCTTCAACAGCAGCAATGTCCGTGTCCAAGTCGGAGCAGCAGCCGTGCGAGGTGGAGTCAGTGCCTGCGGCGAAGGAGAACCGAGACCACATCGACCCCCAGGATGAGTCGAACCTCCGCCACGCCGCCGAGCGCGGCCAGGTCGCGACCGATAAGTGAGCAGAGCCCGCCTACACGACGATGACGGACGGTTGGCGGCCGGAGCACGGCCCTGACCTGCAGTGCCTGGCAGTAGCTGACCCAAGCATCCTAGATATGGCAATTCTCTCGTTCGATACGACCCCGCTGCGGAAAGACGGCTTCGACTGAAGATTGATCTCTTCATCGTCCCAAATGTGGCGCTACTATACCTGTTTTGCTTTATCGATCGCGCCAATCTTGGTAAGGGACCTCTCCCCCTCGTCCAGCAAGGAAGAATCTGAGGATGCTCAGGTCTGGGGCAACTATGCTGGGCTGGGAGCATCTGAAGAAGTTCGGGCCGGATTCTCCGTTCTATGCTCATGCTGACTGCTGCAGGCAATGCCAAAATCGCAGGCTTGGACAAGGACCTTCGTATGGAAGGTTACGACTACAACGCCGTCATCTCCGCCTTCTACATCTCGTACATTCTATTCGAGATCCCAGGCAACCTCATGTGCAAGTGGATGGGTCCCGGCTGGTTTCTCCCGACGGTGACGGTTCTGTTCGGCATCACGTCCCTCGGCACGGCCTTTGTCAACACCGTCCCTCAGGCCATGGGGGTTCGTTTCCTCCTCGGCGTGTTTGAGGCTGGTATGATGCCCGGAATCGCGTACTTCCTCTCTCGCTGGTATCGCCGGGCCGAACTCGCCTTTCGTCTCTCTCTGTACATTGTCATGGCACCGCTAGCTGGGGCATTTGGCGGTCTCCTTGCTTCGGCGATCCTTGGACTCGACCACTTCGGCGGACTCCACTCATGGCGCATGATATTTGCCATAGAAGGCATCATCACCATTGGCTTGGGCCTCATCGCTTTCGGTACCCTCACGGACAGGCCCGCGACGGCCCGCTGGTTGACTGAGGAGGAGAAGGCTCTGGCCATTGCTCGCGTCAAGTCCGAACGCATCGGGACCGCCGTCGTCTTGGACAAGATCGACAAGGCCAAGCTTCTTCGTGGCATCTTTAGCCCCATTACACTGAGCACCAGCTTCATTTTCCTCCTCAATAATATCACGGTGCAAGGCTTGACATTCTTCGCCCCAACGATTGTCAAATCCATATTCGGCAACAAGACACTCGTCCAGCAGCAGCTCTACACGGTCCCTCCATACGTTGTCGGCGCCTTCTTCACTGTCCTGCTGCCACTCATCAGCTGGCGCATAGACAAGCGTCAGATTTTCTTCATCCTCTCGGCGCCCATGGTCATGATAGGCTACGCCATGTTCATCGGCTCGACGGACTCGTCGGTTCGATACGGGGCGACCTTCCTGATTGCGTCGTCCGCGTTTGCTCTGGGCCCACTTACGAATGCTCAGGTGTCGGCAAACGTGGTCGGCGACACTGCTCGAAGTGCGGCCATTGGCATGAATGTCATGTTCGGCAATATCGGCGGACTGATCAGCGGGTGGTCCTTTTTGCCTTGGGATGCACCAAATTACCACATCGGCAACGGCCTTAACCTGGCTACGGCCAGTACAATTCTCATTGTCAGCACCTTGATCCTGCTGTGGATGAAGCGGGACAACAAGAGGCGCCTGGATCGCGACGTGGATGCCGAGCTCAGCGGGTTGACTCAGGAGGAGATTGAGGATCTGGACTGGAAGCACCCTGCATTCCAGTGGAAGCCTTGAACATGGTAATGAGGTTGGCGATACCTTAGCGCTTGTGTTATATTTCTGAATATTCTGGTGCGCATGCTCTAGGTATCAGTGTCTTAGTTATATATAATGTAAACGCATGTCGAATACGCTTACGGGACTGTGCACTGAGTTGAACAAAGTGTGCAAATGCCACACTGGCTTATCGGTGCCCTTTACTTGTGTGTACTTGCCCATCCAGACGGCTTGCTCAGCGACCTTAAGTCAAAAAGAATCAAAAAGCATCGCTACACTACTGGGTGTTTGCGTTCAGCTGAATGGTTGCTTCGTTGGGGCTAACGTTGGTGGTAAATAGCTGCAACGGCTGGCGGGCGAGGTGGAGACTGGACCCTGGAAATCGGGATATCCGGGGCGGCATCTCAACTGTCCGACTTCGGAATCCCTGCATCATCACCTGCATATGCCCTCAAGCGGCTGAGTTCGTGCGGCTGGGGCATCGCTTGCGTTTCTTTTAAAAAGACGCCTTAAATGGCTGCAGAGAGCCGGTAGCTTTGCTCTACTCTAATTTGGGACGTGTTTGGTGCAGCCGCGACAGAACGATCCTCAATCACGGTCATACACGATGAGCTCATCTCGACCAACAGTCATTGTCATCGGGTAAACTCACAATACCTCATTACTTCAGGGATTTTTCTCACAGATATCTTCAGAGCCGGAATCATCGGACTGGCATGCGCCCTCAAACTCCAGGCAAAGCTGGCAGAGCACGTAGGCACTCGCGGCGTCCAAGTCCTCCTTGTCGCGCGCGAATGGCCCGGCTCCATGCCCGGAGCGCCGTCCTCACACTCGGCCGACTACGCCTCCATGTGGGCCGGAGCTCACGTCCGTCCCATCCCCGCCACGACTCCCCAGCTGCGGCGCGAGGCCGCCTGGCTGAAGCAGGCGACTGCCGAGTTCGACCGCCAGGTTTTGGCGGAGCCTTGGTGCGGCGTTACCCGCACCACGGGCATCGAGTTCCTCGAAGCACCTGACCAAGGCTACCGGAGCCAAGACGCAGGCAGCTTTGAGCGCGAATCTGGCTTGCGTGGCTATCGGAAGCTCGCGCCGTCTGAGGTTCCTGACGGAGTCCAACTAGGATTCGAGTACGAAACGTTTTGCGTCAACTCGCCTTTGTACTGTGAACATCTGCTGCGCAAGTTCCTCCTTCAGGGTGGGAAGACGGCACAGAAGCAGCTGAGAAGTGAATGGGAGCCCTTCGCCATGGGCGAGAACGTGCTTTTCGTCGTGAATGCCAGCGGAACTGGCTTTGGGGACCCCAAGTGCTTTCCGACAAGAGGTATGTTGCAATGCCATGACTTTGTAACTGACTCCTGCTCATGCGGAAACACTCTAGGACAAACAGTGGTGACAAATCTCTCCGGAATTGCGAAGACAGTGACGAAGCAGAACAAAGATGGCTCCTGGAGTTTTCTGATCCCGCGATTCTTCAACGGAGGAACCATAGTGGGCGGCACCAAAGAGCCGGGCGACTGGCGAACGGAGCCAGACGTCGCGACCAGGAACCGCCTTATTACTGCCGGGCTCACGATTGAGCCCTACGCGCACGACGGAGCCACGAGGGGAAGCGCTGAGCGCCCAACGAAAGCCACGGTCGTGGCGGACGTCGTCGGCCGGAGGCCTACACGCGAAGGCGGCATGAGGATGGAAGTCGAGGAGAGGGCATTGACGCAGCACAACAAAGAGGCCACCATGGGCCGCGTTATACATGCGTACGGTGCCGGCGGACGTGGCTACGAGATTAGCTGGGGCGTAGCGAACGAGGTGGCGGCGCTGGCTGGGTCATTGCTGGAGCGCACGGCGCGTGTCACGGCGAAGCTGTGACGGATGAAATCACGATATTGCACATGTATCAAATTGATGAGGCAACTGTGGTAATCTGGAAGCCATGGAATTGACTCCAGTCTTTTGAAGCGGACTCGTGGCAGTTGCATGTTCTTCTCGCATCCGCTTACGAATGAAGCAATTCGGTTCTTGTTCCTTTCTTTGTATCGATGACTTTTCCGCACCATCTGGCGTCTATGCATCATGGACCCGCTTCAACTCCGAGCAAACATCAGAAAGATACATCTGCGCCTTCTTGATCGGCATTATATGCATAAACGGATGCGGCACCCCCGTGTAGCGACGCATCGTCACCCGCACGCCCGCCTCTACCAGCTTCTGCCCGTACGCCTCACCCTCGTCGCGTAGCGGGTCGCACTCAGCTGTGGCGATGAACGTGTCGCACACCCCGCGGAGGTCACCGTCGATGGGGCTCCTGTGAAAAAGTGGCTTATTCTCGATCTCCGCCTTTTCCTGGCTGTTCTTTGGCGCGGCATGGCTCATGAAGTAGGCCATTCGCGCCCAGTTCAGGCACGGAGCCAGCTCATTTTCCACAAACGAAGGATACGGTGAGTCAGAGGCCTTTCGCATGTCGAGGTGACTTGTTGTGGCGGGAACGGCAAGAAGAGCTGGGCGAGACGAGTGTGAGTGGCTGTGACTCTTAGGATCACGGGTGACATACCCAACTTCAGATTGACCTTTGCGTCCCGCGCAAGCTGCTGGGCGACGGCGGCGATATGGCCTCCAGCAGAAATACCACCTATAGAAATGGAGTCTGGACGCACATTGAGCTCTTGGCCGTGCTCGAGTACCTGAAGTCAAACATATGCGTCAGCCTGCGGACGCCTTGCTCCATCGTAGCGCCCACCTACCCAGCGGATGACAGACCAAGCGTCCTCATGACCTTTCAGAAATGTATATTCTACAGAGTTGTGTAAGCTTAGGGGTCTCCCGCAGGTCTCTGGTAGCCTTGCCTGGGCATAAGCGGTAGTCGACATCAATGACCGCGATGCCTACTCGGTTCCTAATTTGCATGCAAATTTCGGCATCACCAGTCAGACTTCCAAACACGTAACCGCCTCCTACGCACGATCAGCCATTGTATTGTAGTTGTGAGTTTCCACATCGACGAATGCGCACCATGGAAATTGATGTAGACTGGGTATGGCCCAGCACCGAATGGCGAGGTCCTGGGATCCGGACTGTAGCACCTGGCTGGGAATTCAAATCCGTCGTCTGATTTTATCTTGATATCGTTGACGAACGGCTCGAATGAGTAGTCCCGATACCATGGAGATGCAAACTTCTGCGGAGTTGCACGGATGTCCTCAATGGTCACTCCGTGCGTCGCAGGCTTAATGGCCAAGTATTCATTGTAGTATCTGACGAAGTCTTCATCCAGCCGCTCGATGAAGTCTGGATTGATAGGGGTTGGGAACTCTGCTTGCTTCGGTCTTGATGACAGCGCAGGGCCCGTTGTTGACACCATGATTCGAAGACAATCTCGTCGACCTGGTCGATTGGCATCTATCGAGCAAATTCCAAAGGCAAAGCGTGATCAAACAGCCGGAAAGAGCGGCCAGTATGTGCACGAAAAGCGTGGAAAGCTAGTCATTATATTTAGAGAGTGTGTATAGCTGCGGCCTTCAAGCCAACCGGCGAAGGAGGTCTTGTGTCTCGAGGTCACCTGGCGTCGGAGAAGCCGATGCTCCCGTCGGCTCCCCCCACGCACCTGTACGTGCCTAATTAAGGAACTCTCCCTTCACACCAGCGAGTCTTCTGCAGGAGTCATGCCACCGAGGAAGTCTAAAGGCCAGCCACCAGCAAACTGCATCCAAACGGAATGCAGCTTCTTGGCATCTGCCGACGTGTCGCTTACGAGAAATCGCAACGAGTCGTACAAACTGGGAACAACCTCCAGGGAGAGAAACCCGTCGCCCGGCCGGGGCCGATAACTCGACGGACTCTCTACATCGGATGAAGTTGTTGCTAATTCGTTCAAAACTTTCTCGTCAACCTCTCCCAGGTAAGCTGCGCGGTACATGGCTCTCATTGCCCGCAGAGTGTTCAGCCACTGTTGGGCAGCTTTCCATTGTTCCGCCCAGGGAGTCATTATGTCGAGCACAAGATTAAAGGATTTCTCAGCCTGACTTAATGTACTAACGTCGGAGTAGAGCGGATCATTGGAGTATTGTATCCAGAGAAGGGTGTTGGCGACCGAGAACAGCGACGCTGCGACCCAGACCGATTGCAGATCTGATCGCGCCTTGGCATTCGCATCAAAGAGATACGAGGCCATGGTGGCCGTTTCAAGGGCATTGTTGACACAGGTCGTTATCAGTCCCGGCTCTCTATGCAATAAGGACCAGCCCGCTGCATCAACTTCGTTCATCAAGATGGAGGAGCCGTCGAGTTGCGGCAGGTACGACTGATGTGAGGTGCAAAACGCACCCCGAATCAAAAAATGAATCGCGACAAAGACTTTTCCATGCCCGAGGCCTGCGTGGTTTGCGTAATTCTGTTCAGACCATTGTAGGCTCGGGGGAAGCGCTTCTAACCAGGCTCGCATCTGCAGGTGTCGCTGGAAGAACTGGCTTGCCGGATCGGTCGGAGCCAATTTGTCTACAAATCGGTGGTTGTTGACGTTCATGCTGATAATGTCGCCAAATAGGCAGAGGGTCTTGACTAGGTACGGAAGAATCCCAATCTCGGATGGAAATCCAGCGAAGCTGCTAACGTTGTCGAGCTTCAAGCCCTTGGAGGGCTCCTGATACGCCAGGGAGGCATCCGTGCCCGGCAGCGCCACGGAAATGTTCACAATAGCCAACGTTGGGGGCTTTGAGAGGAAGAAGGCCAACATCTTGTCCATGAATAGGCAGGCCCAGAATGTCCGGCGGCGGATCTCTTGCTCCTTGAGGCTATGACTTTGGTGATACTCCTTATTCAGCCTCATGATCTGAGCCATTCGGATGGCCGTTCCGGCGTACATCCAATGACTGGAGCCCTCATTGTTGACGAACTCAGACAGAGCCAAGACTAGATTTCCTTGGATGTTGCGAACTATCACATGTGAGATTGATGCGATCGACGGACCGGTAGGGGAAGCGAGACGTACCACTCGGCTCATCCAATGATGCTCTTGCGCACGCTCTGGCAACTGGCGTGTAGAGACGGCAGACTTCAAGTCCAGATGCCACGCCAAAATACTGACGTGCCTCATCGGCAGTGAAGTAGCGCGAGCATAGGCAAAGAATTGATGAGGAAAGGAATGGCGACTCCAAAAGGTCGCCTTCAAGATCAGGCCGGAAGAGAAACGAACAGAAGTTACCCGAGAAATGGTACTCAAAGAACTTGTCGTAGCACCGGCGCAGAAGTCGGCTCTCAGGGAGGCTCACAGACGATGCCACTGCCGGGCTACTCGTAGAGCTTGGCAACAGGGTGCTGTGGGTTCTGTCGGATCCATCTGGGGACGGGATGACATGGATGGACGGCTCGAGGACAGGGCTGGGCCACAGGCATGCAATGCCACGCGCCGAACAGTGGCGACACCGCGGGCGGACGCCGTCACATTTGGTCTTCCGCCGCCGGCTGCATGAAATGTCGGGGTTAGCAACACGTCTCAAGGGCCAATCGCTTAAGGTCGACGGCAGGGTCAGTACCAGGTGTTGCAAGCTTGAGGAGTCCGTCGCCGCCGACTCGGACTGTTCACGTCCTCCATAGGCGACGAGGAAACGCGCCGATCGGCATCTATAATTGGCGGATCTTGTTAGGCGACAGCGGTGAGTATCGGTCGGGTAGGCGTCGGAAGGCTCGTCGCGAGATGCCAAGGGACGGCTCGAGGGAGCCTTTCAGCTCGACCAGCTTCCCCGCAGTCAGCGGCTCATTCCGAACCCACCGTCGGCTTTGCCGAGGCCCGCTTCCCAGCAGCTTAATACGCCACCAGCACCACCCAGACCAAATGCCATCGAAGCTAGCATCTGAGATGAATGGTGGGGATGATGTCAGGCATCGCTAAGGATCTGTACTGCTTGGTGAAGGCGAGCAGAAGGTCACGATGCAGAGTCTCCAGGACCCAATCGCGGTTTCTCCAGCCTCTCACTGGCCACTGCACCTGAGGCTCACTCTTCATGCGCAGAGATGCTGGGTGCTTCTCACAAATCAATGTAGTTTTGACATGCAACTCCGGCCAACACTCCATGCTTTGTGCGCTATGTCTGTGTGTGCTACCCTTGCGCCGTCTGCGCTCATATCAAGACGTTGCCATACGGTAAAATACATCCATCCTCCGCGCCCTTGGCAGACTTGAGACCTACACACGCGACTTCCTTCCAGGGAAATCTCTGGAGTACGTCGTCACCCAGCAGTTTCTCATCATATCGATGTTTATGCAGCGTCGGTAGGATCCCTGAATATGAAATTCAGTCAGAGGTGCGCACTCGTGCAGTCATACAAGCTGCTTACCAGTCGGTGACGAGTCTCTCGTCAAGGGCGTCCATGGCCTGAACGTCTTCCCTGGCAATTTCGATATGTCCTACGTCGGCGTTCTCAATCAAGCGTTCCCGATGCGTACTCTTGGGGAGAGTAATCATGCCGTGTTGCAAGCTCCACCTGGGCGTGAGATATTAGCGAGGCACTGAGTTCGGCCCGTGAGCTTTCGGACAACCAAGAGGCTTACTTGACGAGGAGCTGAGCAGGAGAGCAAGAGTATTTGTTCGATAGTTCGAGGATTGTAGAATGCTTCATTCGCATCCCCCTCGCTAGCGGAGCATAGGCCTCGATCGCTATGCCATGCTTGGCGCAAACGTCTCTGATGGTCGTCTGTGTATTGAACGGATGGACTTCAATCTGGTTGATGACAGGTTTGATGCGAGGCTTGGACGCAATCAACTCTTCAATCTAAGTGCCATCAGTATGCAATGAATGTGGAAAATCGTGATAGTGAAAGAGCAGTGGACAAAAGGCGACTCACATGCGCGACGCCGAAGTTGCTGACGCCAATCATCTTGACCTCACCATCGCCCACCGCATCCTCCAGTGCTTTCCAGCTGGTCAATCGAGCGTCCTTGCCTCCATAAGGGCTATGGAGAAGGAATAAGTCGACGTGGCCCAAGCCGCTGACCTTGACGGAATTCTTGATGGAGCGTCTCACATCCTCGTACGACGTGCCATTGGATGCGAGCTTCGTCGTGTAAAAGATGTCTGCACGTCGCAGACCCTGGGTATTTTCGTCGCTGGAGAGAAATTCGCTGATTGCTTTGCCTGCTTCCCGCTCGTTGCGGTACATTTGAGCGCAATCGAAACCGCGGTAGCCCACCTGCAGCGCCCAGTGGACGGACTGTTTGGCCTCCCTTCCAGACATCATGTAGAGGCCCAGCTGGATCTGTGGGATGGCCATGCCATTGGATAGCTGTATATGAATGTAAGTCAGCAAATTACTACATGCTTGCCAATTGCTAAAGCGCCCATGGTCTGCATCCAGCGATGAGACACGCCCCCAGATAGGGTCCGTCAGCCATACCGTGATGGTGGCCGAGAGCAACGACCGCTCTGCTCTGCTGGTAGCCATGACGCGTGAGACTGTCCAGTCACTTTCGTCACGATCACACTCTCGTTGAACGATTTGCGATGGGAGAATTTGCAAAATAATAAGATTTTGAGTTGTGCCGTCTATGTTGGACATGGAATGACATCACTAGTGGAGGCTTCGTCGTGGGAATTAGTGTTGTCAGATAAACGGTCAATGGTGGGGCCTTGGTTGACAGTTGATGTCCATGCCGACCCGACATCATCACGGCGTTTTCCATTATACAACAATGGTTATCAAATTTTACTTCCAGAACCTCACTGTTTATTGGGGGGAGGGACAAGACCTGGTCAGCGGACGGCTATATGCTATATCGAATACCTGAATGCAGGCAGCAACGGCCCTCAACGGCAGTTGCACAATCTCTGCCATAAATGCGTCTGGTCGGGGTCAAGGCAAAGCTTCCATGATCAACGGCAATTGGGAATGTACATAAATGATCAGGCCTCAGACCTCTTGAAGCCGGACATGAAGACGATAATCTATTCGGACCCCAAAGGCGATACCAGCACTACTGCTTCAGACTTTGTACGAGTGCACCAAAATCAAGTCGCCGTCCCAGGAAATCCTCCAACATTTGCAACTGGTCTAGATGGCTCCCTCCGTACTTTAAAACCCCGGTTTCGAAACGGCTCCAAGTTTCGCGGTCTTTGGGTGCTTTTGCGAATCGAGCAAGATAAATGTCCTTCGAGAAAGCAGCGCAGCTAGCAGGTCTTAATGCCAGTAAAGGTACACGGGAAGGGTAAGTGCCTACGCCAGATAGCCATAATAGCCCACGTCATATCCATTGATGAGGTGGCCGAATGTTGCATGTTGGTGACAGTTCATCCGTGCTAGTGAGAAGTCTTGGCCTTCTAGTTCTTCTCGCAAATCATACCAGAGTTTGATGAGGTCGAGGCTCTCGATATCATCATGTGTTTTCGGATTATGGATAATGAGGTCGAAGAGAGATACCGTCCTTATTGGTCAGCATTTTCCGACGCCAAGCTAGACCGCTACTTACAGCTGGTAGAGGTGATACAATCCCCGGTGGGTGTTCCGGTTCTTCGTGATCTTCTCAAGCAGGTCATCTGTTATCGTTCTCGGAGGAACTGGCTTTCCAGGATTGTCTTTTTGCCATGCACGCAAATATTCCTGGCTCAAGTAAGTATAGTGGCAGCTAAGCTCTTTCAAGACATCCTTGTCCCAGCACCAATTCTCGAGCATTGTACTCGGCACTTCCCCAACGTCGACTGGAAGTCGAGTTCCGTGAAAGCGGGAATATTTTGTTTCAGACACCAAATCATGGATCCCGTGACCTAGCTCTAAGGAAAGTAAGTAAATTACACGTTCTGATCCACTATTGAGGCATTGAAAACTTTACCATGAAATAAAGTCACAACTTCAGAATGTTTTAGTTGAACGCAAGTTGAATTAGTTGGCGTTGGGAAGCAACACATTAGCACAGTGGCCGGGGTTTTCCGCGTGCCATCTTCCTTTTCGTATCCCTATGGCGCCATGCCGAACTGCCAATGACGATAAGATCAAGGAGTAAAGATGAACTCACGCAATGGATGTTGACGTTCTGAGAGCCTTTGTATTTCCTCTCTCGAGATAAGAGATCGAAGTAAAGAAACCCCACAAACTCCTGACTTGATGCACGCCATACTTCCCAGACTTGTACGTCTCGATGCCAGATTGTATCCTTTCCGAGCTTATCGGCGGGAAGGTGAATAAAATGAAGCCCAAGGCAAACTTCAAATAATCTAAGCATAGCTTGGATGGTCGAATTCAGAGGGAAAAACGCGGCCCCTTCGTCTTCATCGACGCTAGAAGCACTCAATGCCTTCCTTTCGTAGAATAGCTTATCCCAGGGAGTAAGTCGGGCTTTACCACAATTCTGAGGCAAATCCCGCGCCTTTCGGTTCTGTACGCGAAGAGCTTGAAGCTCCCGCAATTCCTCTCTCCCAAGAGGAACCAAAGAGTCTCGCAAACTGTTAAGAAAACGTTCGACATATTCCACCGAGGTAATAGCGCGGTTCCTAATACGAAAGGCGGCATGGTTCTTGTACCCCAGCAATCTGGCTTGAGAATCGCGAAGAATGATTGTTTCGCGAAATAAGGGGACATTCTCCGGCACCTTTGCTTTCTCGGCAAGATACATTCTCTTACGAATTGACTCCTTCTCCGCGTATTGAAGAATTGCGTTCCTCCCTCCATTCGCGAAAGGAACGAAGCGCTTTCCTTGATTGTGGTCAAGACCACAAATCCATTTTGATCTCTTAGTCTTTGGAACACCTTGAAGGTCTTCTTCACTGATCCACAAACCCCCCTTCTCAGAGAGGAGATTGTCATTGTACTCCTTCTTCAAAGCATCGAGTCGCGACCGGCAGCGCGAATACTCCTCAAGTTCCGGAGGGCTCAACGAGCCGTGACCGGCATCCAAGAAGTCTTGGAGCTGAGCATCGACAAAATGTCTCGATTCTTCATCAAGAGGCTCATTCTTTTCCGCTACAGCTTTGAATAGCTCGAACAAGTCTTTCCGCCTAGTCCAAGCGAGCTTGGCTTCATCAAATAGCTTGGTCGCTTTGCTCACCTCGTGATGGGTTGCTTCATCAGGTGCGGCGTACATTAGCAGCCAGATCATGCCGTTCGCCGTGTTGATATCATTCGACATTTGGGCCCAGGGCCGGACGACGTTATCAAAACACGCAGTCTCCGGTGTAACACTCCGGACGATATCGTCCTGCGTTTGCTGAAGTTTCGCGATAGACGACTTCATGATCGGAATCACCTCTGCGGCGGAAGGAACGCTTGGAAGATGAGTTTTCGCCGTTGTACTCGTCGTCACGTAATGAGAGTTCTGGGTAATGACAAGAAACGGTTTCAAAATTCTTAGTCAGTCTCAGGAGGAAGTTGATGCAAGGGAAATGTTCCTTTGAAATCGTTGATGAACCGCGTAGGGACAGATGCAGCGTGGAGATTTCGCGCCGTCAATGGATTTTGATGTTGGCTGGACCACCGTTGGGCTTAAACGCCCTCGTGATTGAGTCCATGAGCCATTAATTCGCACCCCGCGCCTGATTATGTCAGGATTAGACCTGATGAATCGGGAAGTCTCCGGGTTCATCGCTGATGCATTGCTAGGGGGTGCATGAAGTTTGACGTCGTCTGGAGTACGGTCCTTCTGCGATATTGTACCGCACAATAATCGTTGGACAGCACTGTACCAGTAGTTGCATACACATGTACAAACAGTGCAAGTAATGAATGCCACTTCACCAACCCACAGGACAAGTAAGCCGTCATTGGATTCATCTTCTGGACTTCAATGGGTATCAATTTTGAACCCGGTCCTGCGGCAGGACCCCTTGGCTAAGTAGGGCATATATCGGCATAAGACTATATAACTCGCTCCTACTGACTGTTGTACTGCTTCTCAAAATGCTACCCATGTTGTCTTGGCTTCTTAATGCGCTAATGTCTTTACGGGGAGAGTACGACGCTGCTGGTCTCTCCGATGATGGCGCATTATCGTGGCTCAGAATCATTAGCCATGTGCTGCTTATACAATCATGCCTTGGTAGCGATAATGACAGAATCATCAAACTTGGTAAATTTGCGAATGTCTTTGATAACCAAGCCGGCCTTGCCCAGCAACTCTCGCCAGTGCGCCTCGCGCCGCTCCTGGGCGTCGAACATGACCTTCATGGCAAGGCTCAAGCCGGCCGTGTACTCGATGCCGGGGGTGCCCTGCGGCGGCTTCTCGTCAGGCAGAGACTTGTCGTCGATGACAATGACGCTATCAGTGCCCATGGCAGCAATCTGAGACTTCAAGATGCGGATGCACGTCTCGTCGTCGTTGTTATGCATGATCTGGCGGAAGTAGTAGACTCGAGCACCTTTGAGAGCGATTCAGTCAGTGCCCCAACACACACAAATATGCTGATTCTTTGGCGCGACGTGGGCTTACCTTTGACCGGTTGCTCTGTGAGATAGTCGTAGCTCATCTTCTCCATGCCCTCGACTGCGAGAGCCTTGTTGAGGACTTCGGGCCTGTCCTGTAGCACAACGCGGCCCTTGAGCTGCGTGAGCTTCTTCTTGAGAGCCTCACATTGCTGGCCCTTGCCGCCGCCGACATCGACAAACGCGACATCGGTATCGGTGAGGCCCTTGCCCATCTCTGCCTCAAAGTCGACAACGTCGAGCCACGTCGGCAGGCTGGCAAACTGCGCCTCCATGAAGCGGTGGAAAGCTCCCTGCTGCACCGGATGCGTTTCCATCCATGTGTAAAAGTCGTGCTCAGAGCGCTGCCCAGTCTTGAACGCATTCAGCTTCTCGTCACGCTGGCTCAGCACGGTGTTGAGGGCCGCGAACCCAGGGAGAACGTTGTCGTGGCTGCAAAGGGTGAGTGCACATCCAATTAGCTTACACGTGCGCCATGAAACATCACTGCCATCTGCTATTCTGTGCCAAGAGATCAGGTTGGGAGACGTTGACGGGGCTTACAAGTGGGTAACGGCGTCTTGGAACAAGGGCACCATCAGCATATGCGAAAGCTTCGTGGCTGCATATCTGCCAGGCTCGACTTCTTGGGCCATTTCCTGAGCGCAAAGATAGTCGACGATGGACTCAAGCACACCCAGCTCAAGGCCGCTGGCATCTTGAAGCGCAGCGAGGCTAACGGGCTCCTTGGCGGCAGTGAGAGTGGCAAAGATCTTGTGCTCCTGGCTGATCCTCGTCGTCACCAAAGGGACACCCTGAATGTACGCGACAACGTCAAGTCAGCACTCGTCACATATGCAGTGCTCCACTTCATCATGCGTACAATCGCATCCCCGGACGCACGGGCGAGGCGTCCAAGTCCCTTGACCGGGGAAATGGCACGGCCCCCAGATCACTGACAAGGTTCGACAGCGGCACTTACGGAATACGCAAGACGCTGCAGGGTCTCAAACGGCTGCTCCAACGCTACCGATGCGGTTCGCGTCAATTGCTTGAGCTTGAGCCTCTGGGCATCGTCCTGGGTCGCGGCATCGGGGTTTGCGAGGAGAAGCTTGAGCTGCTCCGTCAGGACGTCGAGGTCCACAGTGGGTGTCTGATTGGAACCCATGGCTTTTCGTGTTTCCGATGATGCACGAAGATCGATCTTTTTTGCTTTTGTTGGCACTTTACTCGCAAGGATGGGAACGACGTCTCACTTTTGCCGGTACGGTCAATCACTTTGATCGGGGCATACGGAAAACCGGGAAACAGTCATCTACGAAAATCAATTTCTCCAGAAGAGGGGTTTCCTGACTAGGTCCCGTTTCAACGGGAGGGGCGTGTGGGTGACACAGTACTCGTAAGGCTCGATGGCCGCTTTGCCGTGCAAATTTTACCTTCCTTTGATTCACCCGTGAGGACTCACTGGCTCAGGAACGGGCTCGGGTCCTTGTCGGCCGATGTCAGCACCCGGTCCGGCACGGGCGACAATGCCCATTTCAGACTCTGGGACCCAGGGTATCATCCGCTTTCTGGTGCCGCGGAAAATGGGATGCTCTCGACAGCTCAGACCAGCCAATCGCTCGCTGCGGCAAAGCCCACCCGGCACGGCGCGGAACGCCAGACTAAGGTAGCGGCACACGCTAGAGACGTAGCTTGGCCTTCCAAGACGAGTCGACATCAGGCAATGAGTGAATTGGCTTGCTCAAGCAACCGGGCCGGCAGCGCCACCCGTCGGTCCCCCATCCTGGTCGATGCGGATCTGACTGCCTTTGACGGCAGACGCTACGATACACACCTGCGTCGGCGAACTACTCAATTGCAACGACCGCACTGGTTGAGAGGCAGAGTCGCCAGAGAGCGTCAAATTGTCGATGGTGGTGACACTTATTGTTGAGAGACCGCAAGTCCTAGAGAGAACCAGAGATTGCGCGTATAAGTGAGTGCGTCAATCAATGCCATGGTGTAAAGGCTTCTCGGATTGCTGTTCCTCGCCGAAATGCCAGAAATCTGGGTGATGGGTCGGCCTCCGCTTTTACCCCTTGCCTCGCTTCCAACTCTCCACCACCCGTGGTTGTCATATCGTAGTCAGCTCACAATCATCCCCCACTCGCCCGTTTCATCAAAGCCCGCAGAAGGATTCGCTGCTGCTTGAGTGCTTGCGTGATTGGATGCTCTGCCCTGGAGTGGTCTTTGTTTGCCGCGTGGCAAACGTGGTAATGTTTTCATGCCGTGCCTGGTGCTTGGGGAGCCCTGGCAGATCTACTTTTGAATCTCGGCTTTGCCTCCTACGTTGACGGCCCCTGATTCTCTTTACTGCTTTTGCGACCCGCCAGCGATGAACTTCAGAAGTATGTCTTGGGTCTGGTCCCAGACTTCTTCCTGATGCTGGCTTCCCGCCGCGTTCAACGATCCCGAAACCACTCCTAGAGAGACCATGGACGATACGGGAGCCGCCAGCGGCCCCGTGCCGGATCGAGGCCCCGAAGCCCTCAGGGTCATCTGGACCTTGACGCCATTAGCCCTCGCCACAGCGATCCTACGCATAATCGCTCGAGTTCGGAATGGCAAGTTTGGGTGGGACGACATTTTCATGATGTTGGCTATGGTAAGGCACATGCGACGGACATCCGCTACCGATAAACCGCTCACGCGAGGAAACAAATAGGTCTGCTTCCTCGGTTGGAGCATCACCTTGACTTTATACGCCCAGCGCGGCGGCCTTCAGCACATTGAAGACGTCATCAAGACGGGGCCGGATAATGTCGCCACGGTGCTCTTGCTCAACTGGCTCAGCCAGCCGTTTGGCATCATCGGCGTCGCTGCCGGTAAAATCTCCGTCTCGGCTCTCCTCCTGGGCATCATCAGAATGACCGAGATGCGCTGGCATCGACTTTTTCTCTGGGTCGTTCCAATTACACTCGCCGCCCTCATCGCTGTTGCGTGCTCGATCTTGACCTTTGCTCAATGCTCGCCGGCCGAGGCTCTGTGGGACAAGAGGGTGCGAGGCACATGCATCAACCCGCATGTCATGGGCGGCTTTGGCACTTTTACCGGAGGTGAGTGTATTTCGTCGCCCTGTTCATGAGCATCTCCCGTCCCGCCTTATTCTCCGGAGTGTCGGTATGAACTGAAGCAAGTCGTGCTAACGGTAACCATGCAGCGTTCAACACGTTCGCCGATGCTTCTCTTGCCATAATTCCCGCCACAATCTTCTGGCAGCTCAACAGCACGACGACAGAGAAAGTGCAGCTGACCATCGTCTTCGGCCTCAACATCCTCACGTCCATCTGCTCCGGCATCAAGACGCAATACCTCGTCGAGCTTGCCAATCGTACCGACCAGACGTGGGCAACGTATAACATCTTTGTCTGGGTCACCGGCGAGCTCTTCTTGATGATCGTCTGCGGCTCCATACCCACGTTACACATGGTGCTCACCTTCTTCCGATCTGCCGCGAGCAGCATCAAGAGCAAGGTTACGCCAAACTCATCCCGCAGGACGGGCACCAAGACGCATATGTCGGATCCAGCGGACCCGAATGCTGAACTCAGTCGGATGACGCACATGCACGTCTTGACTAAGACGACGGTCGAAAGGGGCCGTAGTTCTGGCAGCGAGAGTGTTGATTATCTGGTAGAGGAAAAAGACCTACCGGATCACGGGGTTCGTGTGGAGAGAATGTACGACGTCCGGAGCGACACGCGGCCCAACTCGGAATATTCGAGAAGCAGTGTACGAGTATGAACAAGAAATTGCGCGGCGTTACCGGCTTGGAGAGATGACAGCGTCTTTTATACCACAAGCGAAACGTACAAGTGCGGGAAAAGGGTTGTTTCTTTTGTTAAGCGGATGCTTCATCAGGTGCCATATCAGCGTACACTGATGAAGTCCTTGAGGCATGATTCGCCTTGAACTGAATACAAGATAGAGTTCTCAAAGTCGTTTCACTCATTACATTACCCCTCGGTTTCGAGTCTCCTCTATCGTCCGTGAAATCCTGAGAAGCCATCGCCCATTGTGCCGAAATCAGTGTGATAGAGAAAGGATTCGTCCATGGCTCCGTGCGCAAATTCTGGTTGTGGTGTCATGCTCCCCGACACCATCCATTGCTCAGGCATGCTGAAGCGAGGATCATCGTGCTCGAACGTGACTCCATTATTCCAGGCCTGTACAGCAGCGGCCGGATCGATTCCACCAGCCGTGAGATCAGGCGGCAGCGATGACACCTGCCCGGCATACCCTCCGTCAAGGGTTGATGGTACTGTCGGTGCCGGGAGAACTTCCCTCAGTGCCGTTGGAGCCAGATTGCTTCCTCGTCTCGGCACGAGGCCCTTGACCGTTCTGACACTGTCCCTGTGGCCTAGAGCCGAAGCTCCCCGGACACTCCCGCTCTCTTCGGATCCATCATCCAACACCACGCCAGAGTCAGGTCGGGACGCCCCTATTCTTGGTTTTCTGCTGCCCAAGGATTGCGTACTGAGGCGAGAGGGTTCGTTTCTCTTATTGCTGCGGTTCGTGTACGGCATGCTCTGAGCTACGGCCGCACAGCTCTCCACCGTCTCGATGAAGCAATGGTGGAACTTGGTCGCCAGAGTCTCTAGTGTAGCCGGATTCGAGATTTTATTCCGCAGAGAAGTCTGAAGGAACTCGAAGGCAGCGAGATACTGAGCAGAAAGCTCAAAATGCTCAATCACGGGAGTGTACTCTGTTCCGCAAGTCAGCGTCTTCCTGTGAAAATAACAAAAACCCGTGACGCGACTCACGGTACGACTGAATCATCGAGTCATCGTCATCTGGAAACAGAATGTTCCAGATTTCCCTCCACTGGACCTCAGCCGACGTACCACTGGCTCGCTTACGGCTCACCAGCTTGATCGCTGTCGGGCCGTCGATGCCAGATTCCGGATCGTGATCAGAAATGTCGCACATTTGCTCTTTGGGTTGTCGCTGATGATCCCGCAGCTCCTTCCTCGACCGGAAATCGCGGGTACATCTATCGCATACAAACGCTGATGGGTCGTCTCGCTTGTGCTGCTTCACAATATGTTGTCTGCAGAGCGCGTCAGTTAACAGAGCGACCACAGGAGGTGTGACGGTGTTCAAACCTCAGCTCGGCAAATTTGGGGAAGTAGGTCATGGCACAGCTGTGATGATCGCGGACATTGAAGCGCTGAGCATTTCGCTTTCTGAAAGGGCAGCTGAGGCGCAGATTCTCCTCCTCTCTCGGGCTCGGCCGCGGTCGTTTCGCAGCGCCAAATCCAGAGCCCTCGCCGTCGCTGAATTCGTCGCCCCCATCCTCTCCACCCGTCTGCTTCTTCCGTTTGCCGCAATTCTGCGATTCATCCTGACCTGGCCCCTGTGAAGGGGTCGACGAGCTTGAGGCAGACATTGTCGGGGCGTTGCCTGGGGTATCGGACGTATTCTGCCAGACGTGCTGTCCGAGGTCTCGAATATACTTGGATGCCAGCTGGCGCAGGACGGGTCTGGACACCGAAGTGTCTCGCAATTCGATGCCGTACACCAGTTGAAGTGTGTATTCCAGCAGAGCATCCGCATCGTCCGTGGTCAAGTCGTCTGACGCTACAGAAGACGTATCTGATTTAAAGGCTGGTGAGTTGAGCGGGAGCTGCTGGAGAGGCCAGTCTTGAGGTTCGTCTGATGAGGAGTTCTCTTCTTTCTTGATGAAAGGGTCCATCCATTGGCTTCTGGGTTGGTTAGTAGAGCTTCGGCGCAGCGCAACAGCTGGCAGAACTGTCAAATGCCGACTCACTTGGCTTTTGCCACTGCGCCCGTTACACTGGGCGTGGGGGGGTGTTGGTGGTCGTTGTCGTTGTCATGGTCGTCGCCCAGCTCTCGAATCTTGGATGCGACATCTCGATAACCCACAACAAGGGGCGCTTCGTTGTCTTCGTTGATATACGTCGAGCACGTCGTCGCACTGGACGGCTGGTGCCGATGGCGGATCCAGCTGCAAGGCCGCGTTGGGGAGTCAATGGTATGCACAGCAAAACGCTCCTGGAGGTCGCTGGCATAGCTCGAGCTGATGGGGCTGGCGAGTGTCGATGCAGAGTAGGCAGTAGCCGAGTCTGGGATATGGGCAGAGGAGATGCTGCTGCGCGTCGACTCGGCTCGTGAGCGTAGGCGGAATGCACTCGGGTGGAAGTGGAGGCTCTCAGGGAAGCGCCTTTGCTTTTGGTGGCTGTCGACGTCTAACTTGTCGCCCAAATGGATGCTCTGCTGCGACGGGCGGCGGAGGTGAAGAGGCAACCGTGTGAGGTCGGGTCCGCGGAAGGCCTGCCCGTAAGGATGCTCGGCCATTGGCACTGCTCTAGTTGGTTTCGATGCTTGGCGATGACTCCGACGACGAGATGAGATGACAAGGCAATTTAATCAATCAATGTCGCACGCGCCATGCAAACGAGGGAATGATATACGCATGTAAAGTACGGGCCAGGCATCGAAAGGGGTCCCGGATGGGCGCGCTTTTGTGAAATGTCCAGTGCCCGGAACCAGGTCTGCCCTTGATCGTTGACGAGCGGCCTCACAAGCGCCTCTCGATCCCTCCGGCGCATCAATAATGAAGTGCAGCGCCCCCAGGCTGCCGCAATGCAGGGGCGGTGCTTCAGACCAACGCCAAACACGGACAATCTTCCAATTGGAGTCGTGCCTGACGAGCAATGGGCCCATGGCCAACGAGACGTCGCGCGCTGATTCGCTAGCGGCGGCCGCCGTTGCAGGAAGCAAATCGTGGGTATTCGGCAAAGGGTTCGCCCAGTCAGCCTTATGGCGCCGCCATTGGCGTCCGGAAACAAAGGGAAACGGCATGGCCACCCGCTAAGGCAGGGGTTCGTCGGAGACGGCGGCTTGATCGCAGGACGCTTCGCGACGCAGGTCATGTATGTCAGACAGCGACGGCTTGCGGGACCTTGCTGGAGTCGCGATTGAACGTGTTTAATGTGCGGGGGGGCAGATTGGAGGACGACGGGAGGCCTGTCAGTTGCAACTCCCGGGCTCCATCGTCGAGGTTACCAGTGGTCAAAGCACTGGGGTAAACGTTCGGCGCATGAGGCATGAAGACTCGGAGATTGGGCGCGAGTGTTGCAAGCATCACCCGTCAGTCGCAATTACGATTTGACATGTCCGTGCACCGGGGCCTTGGAGACGAGACGACGTTTCTGTTGCTAATTTCTGCGCCGTTTTTGAAACGATGGCGAGCACCCGCGGAAATGGTCCCGACGCGGTTGGGATGTCTTGAATTGCGCTTCTTGTTGGCCCAACGTTCGTTCTGGAAGCCAGAGCCAGCCCACGCCGGGGTAAGGTAGAGAGAGCACTTCCATTCTCCTGCCGCATCCCGATGGACTAAACCAACGTGCCGGTCGGCAAGTCAAGCGTCGATTCAGACCCAGCGTTTTCCACGTCTATTCTTAGGCGATACGTCCTACCTGGAGTGGCCAGCCACGTCTGACACTGCCCACCGGGTATACCCGTGCGGCCCCCTTGGGGGCCACCGTTAAGCGCCTCCAGTGGCCATCGTCTATTTTGCCAGTGCGCTTCTGCATCCGTACAGTCGGGCTGCGTCTGCTCTGCTCAAGGGTCTGTCGTCATCGATCCAAGATTGGCCATGTGGGTTCAGGACAATCGCTAAAGCATCCGTGCCACAGGACCATGGAGCCTTGAAGGCCCACGCAAGGTACCTAATAAGGTAGGTGAGCGCGCACGGGCTTCATCACCAGTAAGCAAGCCACTTACAGGTAAGGTAAACTTGCCTCGATGTCCAGGACTTCCAAGAGGCCTCTCACACGTCGTTGCGCAAATCCTTCTTGTAGGTCCCGTGGCGACCGAGTCCAGAGGTGCGCGCGCAGAAGATGCAACAATCCGAATTCTGGGCAAACAAGCCGAGTTCCCGTTTCACGCGAAATACTTCGTCATGACACCACAAGAATAGCCAGACCAATCGGAGCACTACGACGAAGTTTGAGGAACTTGGATCTGGCCATAATAGCCGCAGGGCCTTGTGTGCGACCAATGCCGTGCGGCGCAATCTTGGGGTATCATTTATTCTTTCTCAGTTTGCCGTCTCTCAGCTCCTCACCACCTCACTCCTCCTGCCAACGCCCTCCGAGGCTAGCTTTCGCCGTTTGTTCATTTCATCTTGCTCCGCCAGGACCTTTGCCGTCAAAGACGCCGCCATTGGGTTGTTGATGCCGCTTATCCTGGAGTCGGCGTCCTTTTTGGGTCGCTTCTGATCATCTCGCCCTGTTGTTTCGCCAGCCTTCTCATCACCCGTGCTCCCATTCAAGTCGTCGCCCTTGCGCTTCTTCTTCTTTTCCGACTTTCCTTTCTTCAACGTGTGTGTCAAACCCCTCGCTCGCAAGTCGTCTATTCTCTTCGCCAGCTTCGCAGTATCCTTTTCTGTCGTCGGGAGGACGGCAATGACATTATCTCGGTCGAACGCCTCCGCGCATTCGGGACACGTGCTTTCCTGGATCTCCGTGATGGCGACCTCGGCAAAGACATGACCGCAAGGGACAAGATACACCGCTCTGGTAGCCGGCCCAAGCTCCTTCATGGAGATTGGACAGACCCATTTATCGCTGCTCTTGGAAAATTTCAACTTTGCGACGTCTCGCAACGAGGCGATGCCCAGCGACGCCGGCGTAACTTCTGTAGGTTCGTCTGAAGGC
Source organism: Tolypocladium amazonense (assembly GCA_024340795.1). Classification (NCBI taxonomy): domain Eukaryota; kingdom Fungi; phylum Ascomycota; class Sordariomycetes; order Hypocreales; family Ophiocordycipitaceae; genus Tolypocladium; species Tolypocladium amazonense. Next base: position 211,963 of record JALHCE010000058.1, read on the forward strand.
ATGAGGCCGTTCAGTATGGCTTCGTAGTTGTAGAGCCGGCCACGCCAGTCCGAAACGACAGTCTCCACGTCGAGAGGTGCCCCACTGAGCGCGCAGTGCGTCCAGGCGTGGCTGAGGGACTCGAGTGCGGTCGCCTTGAGTTCGGAGACGGTGGGCGCGCGAGAAGCATTCTTTACGAGTTCGTGCCGCTTCGGGATGGAGCCGCCGTCGTTGCCCATGGCGTCGGGTCTGTTTCCTAGGCCGATATGAAGAATATTGCGATGGATCGTCTAGCAGGCTGTACGCAGAGCGGCTGCGGGTGATAAGAGGATCGTCGATGCACGAGTTGGCGGAAACGGGATGAGATGGGAGAGTCGTCTGTTCGCCTCCTGCGGATCCATCTGGGTCGGTGGCGCGTTATCGATAAGCGCCGGCGTCGCGCTTCGCACGGGCCATTGCCATACAGTGCCCGGGGGTCCTTTAAGCCGCATTTACTCAGTCGCCTAAGGCACCCGCCGACGCGGCCCTCTGATCAGCTGCAGCAGCAGTGCGGACAGTGTGGCGCACGGCGCCCGTCGGGCGAGGTCCACCACAGCTAAGCAGTCCAGTGTGCCGACGATGCCAGCTGCCAGCCGGTCAGCGACTACACCACTGCACCACTCCCGCCTTCAATTCCTCCGCAGACTCTCTTCCAGTCAGCGGCAGCGCACACCTCGGCCTGTCACAGGGCTGCGATGCCACGTTGATCTCGCGCCCAGCTGGCCATCGGTGCAAGCGCGGCATTTGCTGAAGCCAGTCCTTCTCTTCGAAGTTGGAGAGGGGCAGCGCCAGCCATCGACTCGTCGTCAACATCCACACGAGACACCTCACGACAGCCAGCACGGGCTATTCACGATCCGTTCGCCCACACCGAGGCCGCCACGCTGATAGTAGCAGGCTGCTGCAGCGTCCACCAGCAAATCTGGTTCATGCAGCACTGAGGCTCCATCCCAGGGGCGCAAGACGGGGAGGATGGCGCAGGCACAGCAGGTCGCTCTAGAGCGACTGGAGCACATTACACGAGGCCTTCGCTCGCGGTAGGCAGCCTGACAGCCCATTTTCAGACGTCAACTGATCTGTCATGCAGCACTGGAGATGACATTCGCAAGCGGGCTGCGCTGCAGCTGCGAGAGCTCGTCGTCGTGTGCCACCGAGGTAGGCACACTTTGCTTCTCCCCTGATCATCATAGCCAACGGCACTGACGTCCTTGATAGATCTCAGCCAGGAACAGTTCCTTTCCTTCTACAACAACGTTAACAACAAAATAACACAACTTATTACCCATGGCAGCGACTACGCGGAGCGCCTGGGCGGCATCTATGCGCTGGACGCGCTCGTCGACTTCGATGGCGTCGACATTGCGGCAAAGTATACCCGGTTTACCCAAAACCTCAAGACGATTCTGCGAGGAAAGGACATTAACCCGATGCAACCCGCGGCCATTGCGCTTGGGAAGCTCTGCCGTCCCGGAGGATCCATGATATCGGAACTGGTCGACTCCGAGGTGAACACGGCTCTCGAGTGGCTCCAAAACGACCGGGTCGAAGAGCGCAGATACAGTGCCGTACTTGTCCTCAGGGAGTTGGCAAGAAATGCTCCGACTCTCATGTATCAGTACATCCCGACCATTTTCGACTGGATTTGGATCGGGCTTCGAGACCCTCGAAAGCTCATTCGCGCGACGTCGGCCGACACGGTTAGCGCCTGTTTCCGCATCATCCGCGAGCGAGACCAAGAAATGAAGCAGCTCTGGATGAGCAAGATATACAATGAAGCCAGACAGGGTCTCAAGGTCAACACTGTGGAGTCTGTTCACGCATCTCTGCTGGTCTTGAAGGAACTCCTCGAACAGGGTGGCATGTATATGCAAGAGCATTACCAAGAGGCCTGTGATATTGTTTTCAGACACAAGGATCACCGGGACTCGACCATCAGGAGCACCGTTGTGCTGCTAATTCCGGATCTGGCCAGCTACTCACCGGCCGACTTCGCGAACTCGTGGCTGCATAAATTCATGGTCTACCTGTCGGGCATGCTGAAGAAGGACAAGGAACGCAACGACGCTTTTCTTGCCATAGGAAACATCGCCAACTCCGTCAAGAGTGCCATTGCACCGTACCTTGATGGCGTTCTGATCTATGTCAGAGAAGGGCTCAGCGTTCAGTCACGCAAAAGAGGCTCCGTGGATCCCGTGTTTGACTGCATCAGCCGATTGGCAGTCGCGGTCGGCCAAACGCTGAGCAAGTACATGGAGGCGCTGCTGGACCCTATATTTGCTTGCGACTTGACCCCAAAACTGACGCAGGCGCTGGTCGATATGGCGTTCTACATCCCCCCGGTCAAGCCTACGATCCAAGAAAGGCTCCTCGACATGTTGAGCGTTGTCCTGTGCGGCGAACCTTTCAAGCCGCTGGGAGCTCCGCAGCCCAACACTCTCAGTTCAGTGCCCACTATTGCGAAAGACGCCAAAGATCCCCAGGCATTCGAGAATCGTCGTGCAGAGGTGAAGCTGGCTCTCAATACTCTGGGAAGCTTCGACTTCTCGGGACACATCCTCAATGAGTTTGTTCGGGACGTGGCCATCAAGTATGTGGAGGATGAAGACCCCGAGATCAGGGAAGCCGCGGCTCTCACGTGCTGCCAACTCTACGTCAGAGACCCCATCGTCAACCAAACGAGCTATCACGCCCTCCAGGTAGTCGGCGATGTCATCGAGAAGCTGCTTACCGTGGGAGTGTCGGATCCAGAGCCGAACATACGAAGGACGGTGCTGGCGGCTCTCGATGAACGGTTCGACCGCCACCTGGCCAAGGCGGAGAACATCCGCGTCCTGTTCTTTGCCCTCAACGATGAAGTGTTTGCCATCAGAGAAGTCGCGATATCCATCATTGGCCGGCTGGCTAGGTACAACCCTGCCTACGTCATTCCGTCCCTGCGGAAGACCCTCATCCAGTTGCTCACCGAGTTGGAATTCTCCGATGTCGCCCGCAGCAAGGAGGAAAGCGCTAAGCTGCTGAGCCTTCTCGTGCAGAACGCCCAGACGCTCATCAAGCCCTACGTCGAGCCTATGATCTCGGTTCTGCTGCCCAAAGCAAGCGATCCTCTGCCGTCGGTGGCCGCAACCATTCTCAAGGCCATTGGAGACCTGGCCACCGTCGGTGGTGAAGACATGCTTCCTTACAAGGACCGGCTGATGCCGCTGATCATAGACGCTCTCCAGGATCAGAGCTCGAACATGAAGCGTGAGGCGGCGCTCAATGCCTTGGGCCAACTGGCGAGCAACTCTGGATACGTCATCACGCCTTACCTCGACTACCCGCAGCTGTTGGAAATCTTGCAGGGCATCATTAGAACAGAGGGGCAGCGTGGCCCGCTTCGGCAGGAGACGATCAAACTGATGGGTATATTGGGAGCATTGGACCCTTACAAGCACCAGGTAGGCCCAGATCTCTTTTGCGATGCTTGTGCACTTTTTCAGTCCACTCCTGCTTCATCGCCAATCATGTGACGTGGACGGCCGCATTTGCTGACAATCGGATAGCAAGTCGAGGAGCGAACGCCGGAGCTGCAGCGGCGAGTCGATTCTAATCAGATGACCGACATTTCCTTGATGATGACAGGATTGACACCCTCTAACAAAGAGTACTTCCCGACGGTCGTCATCAACGCTCTCCTTCAAATTCTCAAGGACCACTCCCTTTCTCAGCATCACGCTGCTGTCATCGAAGCGATCATGAACATTTTCAGGACCCTCGGCCTCGAGTGCGTGTCTTTCCTGGACAGGATCGTCCCGGCTTTCCTTCTTGTCATCAGATCCTCGGCCTCAACGCGGCTAGAGTCCTACTTCAATCAACTGGCGACGCTGGTGAGCATTGTTCGACAGCATATCAGAAATTATCTCCCCGAGATCATCGAGATCCTCCAGGAATACTGGCACAAATCCACCTCGCTGCAGACAACCATCCTGTCGCTGATCGAAGCAATCTCCCGCTCCCTCGAGGGTGAATTCAAGATCTATTTGGCAGGCATCCTGCCTCTTATGCTTGGAGTGCTCGACAAGGATTCTTCTGCCAAAAGAATTCCTTCTGAGCGCGTGCTGCACGCGTTCCTCGTCTTCGGCGCCAGCGCGGAAGAGTATATGCATCTCATCATACCCGTCATTGTGCACACCTTTGAAAAGCAGGGGCAGCCGATGTTCATACGGAAGCACGCGATTGACACGATTGGCAAGATATCGCGAAACGTCAACCTGAATGACTATGCCGCGAAAATCATTCACCCCCTTACACGGGTCCTTGATTTGGGCGAGCCGGCCCTTCGAATCGCGGCATTAGATACACTTTGCGCCTTGATCCACCAACTCGGCAAGGACTACCTTCACTTCATGGGAACCGTCAACAAAGTCATCAATCAGCATCAGGTTCAACACCAAAATTACGACCTGCTCGTGAGCAAACTGCAGAAGGGCGAGGTCTTGCCCCAGGACCTCAGCTCCGAATCGCGATTTGCCGACGGTGTGGACGAAACGCCTTTGGGAGACTTGGGCACCAAGAAGCTCGAAATGAATGCCATCCACCTGAAGGCCGCCTGGGACACAAGAGGCAAGTCTACCAAGGAGGATTGGCAAGAGTGGGTGCGACGACTCAGCACGACACTTCTTACAGAGTCGCCGAATCACGCCCTTCGAGCCTGCGCTAGCCTGGCCAGTGTATACCTGCCCTTGGCTCGTGAGCTTTTCAACTCTGCATTTGTTTCTTGCTGGGGTGAGCTGTATGAGCAGTTCCAGGACGAACTCATCCAGAACATCGAAAGCGCCATCAAGTCTGAGAATGTCCCCCCAGACCTGCTGGGCCTGCTGCTCAATCTCGCCGAATTCATGGAGCACGATGACAAGGCCCTGCCCATCGACATCCGCGTGCTTGGACGGGAGGCTGCTCGTTGTCACGCCTACGCAAAGGCTCTTCACTACAAGGAACTCGAATTTTTGCAAGACCAGAGCAGCGGTGCTGTTGAGGCACTGATTGTCATCAACAACCAGCTCCAGCAATCTGACGCAGCCATTGGCATCCTGCGCAAGGCACAGCTGTACAAGGAGGGCATTCAGCTGCGCGAAACCTGGTTCGAGAAGCTCGAGAGATGGGAAGAAGCTCTGGCCTTCTACAACAAACGCGAACGAGAACTTGACCGCACAGAACAGACAGTGCCTATCGAAATCGTAATGGGCAAAATGCGATGTCTGCACGCCCTTGGCGAATGGGATGCCCTCGCCAACTTGACCGGCAGCACCTGGGCCAATTCTGCTCCGGAGGTGCAGCGGATGATTGCTCCGCTTGCTACCGCAGCCGCATGGGGTCTGAACAAGTGGGACTCCATGGACAACTACCTGTCGTCACTGAAGCGAAATTCGCCTGACCGATCCTTTTTCGGGGCCATTCTTGCACTGCACCGGAACCAATTCCGTGAAGCAATTTCCTGCGTCGAACAAGCTCGCGAAGGCCTGGATACCGAATTGAGTGCGCTCGTGAGCGAGTCTTATAATCGAGCGTACCAAGTTGTCGTCAGAGTGCAAATGCTCGCCGAACTAGAAGAGCTCATCGTCTACAAGCAATGTGACGAGAAGAAGCAGGCTACGATGCGCAAGACGTGGGAGACCAGATTGCAAGGGTGCCAACGCAATGTCGAAGTCTGGCAGCGCATGCTGCGTCTGAGGGCCCTGGTTATCTCTCCTGCCGAGAACATGCGGATGTGGATCAAGTTTGCAAATCTGTGTCGCAAGTCTGGTCGTATGGGACTTGCTGAGAAGTCATTGAAGCAGCTCATTGGCTCAGACGCAGCTCTGGAAACCATGATCCCATACTGGCCGGAGAGCAAGAACGAGCGGCCCAGCTCGACACCCCCTCGAAGCATCCCCGCCCAGGTAACCTACTCCATGCTCAAGTATCAGTGGGAGCTGGGGCAACAGCCGAGCGGGAAACGCGAGGGCGTCGCCGAGCGGACCCTATACTGCCTGCAACGATTCACCAACGACACGGCCCACCGTTTGGATGTCGCCAAGGCACACCTCACAGCCCAAGCTGGAAGCGACATGAACATGCCGGTTGAGTATGGATTCCAGAATCAAATGGATCCTTCTCTCATGAGCCCACAGACACAGCGCGCATTGCACGACCAGACCGTGCTACTCGCGAAGTGCTACTTGCGGCAAGGCGAGTGGCAGATTGCCCTGAACAAGGACGACTGGCAGTATAGCAAGGTACAAGAGATCCTGACCTCGTACTCCCAAGCTACCAAGTACAACCCAAGGTGGTACAAGGCATGGCACGCCTGGGCGCTAGCGAACTTTGAGATTGTGCAGACGCTGTCTGCGAGGAATGAAGGTCAGCTGTCTAGAGCAGACCAGGCAATGGTCATAGAGCACGTTGTCCCTGCCATCCAAGGTTTCTTCAAGTCGATTGCTCTCTCTGCCGGAAGCTCCCTTCAGGACACGCTGCGCCTGCTGACGCTCTGGTTCACACACGGCGGGAGTTCGGAAGTCAACTCTGCTGTCAATGAAGGCGTCGCTAATGTCAGCATCGATACTTGGCTTGAGGTCATTCCTCAGCTCATTGCTCGGATCAACCAGCCCAACAAGCGCGTCCAGCAATCAGTCCACAATTTGCTCGCCGACGTCGGCAGGACGCATCCCCAAGCCCTCGTCTATCCCCTGACTGTTGCCATGAAGTCCTGGCAGAACACCCGGAGGTCAAGATCGGCAGCTCAGATCATGGACAGCATGCGACAGCATAGTGCGAACCTGGTGGCACAAGCCGATACCGTTAGCCAGGAGCTCATTCGGGTTGCCGTTCTGTGGCACGAGCTCTGGCACGAGGGCTTGGAAGAGGCGTCTCGACTCTACTTTGGCGACCACAACATCGAGGGCATGTTCGCGACACTAGAGCCACTGCACGACCTGCTGGAGCGCGGACCGGAGACTCTGCGCGAGATATCGTTCGCCCAAGCCTTTGGCCGGGACCTGAAGGAGGCGCAAGAGTGGTGTCATCAATACGAGACCACCAAGGATGTCAATGATCTCAACCAGGCTTGGGATCTCTATTACCAAGTCTTCCGGCGAATTTCGAGGCAGCTTCCACAGGTAACAAGCTTGGAGCTTACGTACTGCTCACCCAAGCTGCTGGCGTCGAAGAATCTCGATCTTGCCGTGCCTGGAACGTACAAGAGCGGAGCGCCCATTGTCAGGATCATATCATTCGACTCGACCTTAAGCGTCATCAATTCGAAGCAGAGGCCGAGGAAGCTTACTACCAACGGCAGCGATGGAGTCTCATATGCCTTCTTGCTCAAGGGTCATGAGGATATCCGACAGGATGAGAGGGTCATGCAGCTCTTCGGGCTGTGCAACACGCTCCTGGCGAACGACTCGGAGAGTTACAAGCGCCATCTCACCATCCAGCGTTACCCGGCGATTCCGCTGTCACAGAACTCGGGCCTGTTTGGCTGGGTTCCGAACAGCGATACCCTGCATGTGCTAATCCGCGAATACCGAGAGAGTCGAAAGATCCTGCTTAACATCGAGCACCGCATTATGCTTCAGATGGCCCCAGACTACGATAACCTGACACTTATGCAAAAGGTTGAGGTATTCGGATATGCCCTCGACAACACCACGGGCCAGGACCTTTACCGGGTGCTGTGGCTCAAGTCCAAGTCGTCGGAGGCATGGCTAGAGCGTCGCACAAACTACACGCGCTCGCTGGGAGTCATGTCCATGGTGGGCTACATTCTTGGGCTTGGCGACCGGCATCCGTCCAATCTGATGCTCGATCGGATCACGGGCAAGATCATCCATATCGACTTTGGCGACTGCTTCGAGGTCGCGACGAAGCGCGAGAAATACCCGGAGAGAGTGCCTTTCCGTTTGACTCGCATGCTGACCTACGCTATGGAGGTTAGTAACATTGAAGGCAGCTTCAGAATCACTTGCGAGCACGCCATGAGGGTGCTTCGGGAGAACAAGGACAGTGTGATGGCAGTCCTGGAAGCGGTAAGACAAATATCCCCCCCACGGGCGCGTTCGGCAGCAGACTAATCACTTTTGTAGTTTATTCACGATCCTCTCCTCACTTGGCGTCTCACCAACGCCGCTTCTCCGGCTGGTCCCAATTTCCAATCGGAGCGTGAGGTAGCTCTCGTCGGCCCCGCTGCTGCGGCGCGAGCTCGACGACACTCCATCCTGGATGCAGACGTGGCCCCTTCAGAGCTGCTCGCTGCCGCTGGCGAGCCTTCAGCGCCACCGACCTCACGCGCTCGCGCGCGCACCAACAGCTCTGCTGCTCCAGACGGCAACCTGGTCAACGGAGCGCAAGAGATTGAGAGTCAAAACGCCAAGGCCGTGGAAGTCCTGAACCGCGTCAACCTCAAGCTGACTGGCCGCGACTTCAAGAACAACGAGGAGCTGGACGTCGTCAACCAGGTTAACAAGCTGATTGTTGAAGCTACCAAGCTGGAGAACCTCTGCCAGCACTACATTGGATGGTGCAGCTTCTGGTAAGAAGTGGGCGGGGTCGGCGCGTACTGCTGCGCTTGAGCTCGACAGGAGCTCTTTGATGAGTCTCGTTTTTGCTCTCGGCAGATTATGGTTTGTGGATTTCTCGGGGGCTGCTGGAAGGAGTTTGAGAGGGTCATGAAGCGTTCGCCCATTTGCTCACGGAACGAGTAGGCGGGGACATGGGACTGTAATACCACTATTGGGGGAGACTAGCGAGCGGGGCCTTTTGTTCAGTTAATATCATTTCATTGCTGTAGCCCGGGGGTCGGTTTGCTGTGCTGTTAAGCCACTTTCTTGGTCTCTAGATGGCCACGGCCTCAACGTTGCATACAATGGCTCTTTTGACAGCTCTAACGTTATCCTGAACTGTTATGGCCCTAAGAGATGAGCATCCTCTTCGATACCACCACTGCTCGAGCGCCTCGCCTCATGTTCTCCCCTTTGTCCGTCCCCGTCCCAGTCCCAGTCCTCGTGAGAATCGCCGCCCCCCAACAAAACGACAGAGTCTCGGCCGTGCGACTTTCCGAAAAGGCCGTCCATGTCCTCGAGGGCGCGCCCCTTTGTTTCGGGGTAGAACAACCATATTGTCTAGGACAACATCAATATTAGTGACGACGACGAAGAGTGGTAAAAGGTGGAAAGGGGGCCTTGGATCCACGTACCGGCACGCAGATGAAGTTGACGGCCATGAAGAAGAAGTAGATGCCGCTGCCGAGGCGGGCGATGCCGACGGGCCAAATCTGGGCGACGAGTATGCTTCCGATGGAGCCGCCCGACGCGGCAAAGTTGAGGCCGCGGGCGCGCACCGTCGTGGGGAAGATCTATGCGTGTAGCCTCGTTAGTCGAGCTCGCACCCTCACGCCTGCCTGTGCTGGGGGAACCATTGCTTGCGAACCTCTGCGCTGTACACCCAGGCGGCGGGTCCGAGGCCCAGGCTGTAGCCCATGGCGTAGATGAAGATGAAGACGATGCAGACGACGTCGGCGGCCTTGTTCGCGTTGGACGGATACGCAAGCGGCAGTGCGCCGTTGATCTGCGGGACTCCCGTCAACACACTTCAAGACGGAGAGAGGAGGATCGAGTCTAGCTCACCAGCATGGCCACGCCCATGACCACACACCCGCCGACGAGGCACGCCCTCCGTCCGAAGCGGTCGATGGCCCACATCTCCACGACCGTCATGGCGATCTTGGCCGTCATCTCCACGGCGCCCGCCATCAGCGCCAGGCGCGTGCCCACGCCGAGCGCCCGCAGCAGCGTCGGCAGGTAGTACTTCATGGCCGTGGCGCCGCACATCTGCGCCATGAACTGCAGCAGCGCGGCGCGCCACAGTCGCGCGCGCAGCGGCGCCTCGCGGAACAGCGCCAGCGAGGGGGACGCTGTACTGGGCTGGCGGCGCGATTCGACGTCGGCGCTGATGGCGTGCAGCTCGTGCGTCGTGGCTTCGCCGGCGCAGGTGCCCTCGCGGAGCCAGCGGAGGACCTTGCTGGCGCGCTCGGTGTCGCCTTTCTCGATGAGCCAGCGCGGGCTGTGCGAGCGCGTGAGCTGGCTGGACACGGGGACAAGGGAGAGCTGCTCACCTATCGGGGAGAAAGGGCAGGCCGGCGGCGAAGATCGAGGCGGGCAGCAGCTGGATGAGGATCGAGACGCGCCAGCCCCAGTACTGGCCCGTCGGGCCGTCCCAGTACGTCATGCCGTAGCCAACCCTGAGGATAACATCAGTTGTTGTCTCTCGAGGGGGAAGATGGCTGTGTCCCTACCATAGGCCCGAAGCGAGGCCGGCGATGAAGCCGACATGGTTCATCGTGACAAACTTGCCGCGCTCCATGGCGGGCGCAACTTCACTGCCCTCCATCGTCAGCTTCCATCCCGACGAGCAGAGCAAAACCCTCACTCACCTCTGATACAGCGGCACGCTCGTGCTCACCACGCCCACGCCCAGTCCGCAGACGAACCTCCCCAGCGCAACGACCGCCACCGCCGCGCCCCCGCCGTCCGCACACGCCATGAGCAGCGCGCCCAGACACAGCACCGCCGTGCCGACGAGCGCCGCGCGCCCGCGCCCGAGCCAGTCGGCCAGCGGGTGCGACAGCAACACGTACGACAGGAACGTGCCGGCGTAGTAGATCCCCGTCACGACGCCCTTCTGCGCCGCCGAGGGCCCTCCGCCGCCGAGCGCGGCCCGCCAGCCCGGGTGCACGAGCACCGACGACAGCACGCCGATGTTGTAGCCCCAGATGGAGGCGCCGACGGCGAGGTGCGCGCACAGCGCGTACAGCCGCCGGGAGCCCGGGGCGAGGGCTAGACGGGGCTTCTTCATCTGAACTTGCTGCCTGGGGTGTGTAGGTGATATATCCCGCCGGGGCCGGCCCGCGGTAAGTCGGTTAGATGCAGACGCCGTGTAAGATTCTCCTATTGTCCCAGATTAATATGACGCTCCAGTCGCAAGCGAAAACATAAAGAAGGCAGCACAATGCGCCGTGCAAGACGCAGCGGTGGTTGGTTCGAGCGTTGGTGTTGAAGATGAGGTGGGCGTGCCTGGCACCGGGCCGTTGCGGGGCATCCGCCTTCGGCTCCGGCGGGGACGGGCCGCACTTCGTCAGTCCATTGGCGCTGGCGTCGACGGTCGATCGGTCGGTGCGCACAACTGAGAGCGAACACAAATGTCGCTAAGGAAAGCCGCAGGGCAGAGCCGCCGCCCGCGCCGAGGCCTCATCGCATGCTCGCGTCAAGCCTGATCTCCCGTCAGTCAGATTGGTGCAAGTTTGTCTCATTCCTCAGCTGCTCTATACACGTATGCGCTTATAATCCTGTACATCTGAGCCGCATCTCTATAGTTCGTCCTTGCCGTGAGCTTCCTCGCCGGCTTCCGGCTCGCACGCCGCGGGCGTGCCGACCTCCATCTTGTACACACACTTCTCCGCCTCGCTCACCCTCCAGAGCTCGTCCGTCTCGGCGCATCCCAGCCAGACGTCGGTTCGTCGCCGGGGCCCGTTCCAGCATCCCTGGCCGTCCTCGTAGCGCATCACCATTCTCTCGCCCTTGCCCAGGCTCTTGCCGTCCAGCCTCTCCTCGTCGTCGGCCATCTCGCGGTCGATCCTGACGAAGTTACCCATGTTGGTGTTGCCGTGGCCCTTCTTGGAGATCTGGGCCGTCTTCTCCAGCCAGGCGAGCTCGTACGTGTACTCGCCAGCCTCGATGCTGATGCTCTTGCCCTTGAGGGCACGGAAGACGTCAGAGGGGCCGTAGTCTTTGCCGAGGTCCTCCTTTTCGCTGTCCAGAGCCCTCGTCTTGTCCCTGAGGTCTCTGTCGGCTGCTTCAACTGCCTCGCGAGCAGCCTTGGCAAGATGCGACTCTGTTCCCGCTTTGGCGCTGTCGGCGAGGATGCCGTTCTTGATGAGCCACACCCTCAAGCCGTCCACCTTCTCATGGATGAGGCCACGGACAAAGGCAGGAAGGTATGCCTCGAAGTTGTACACTGATAGATGCCATGTCAGAGGAAATCGTGTACAGAAGAAGAGGTCCAACTTACAGATATCGGTGTCGGAACCGGACTCCTCAAACTCCTTCCAGTTCACGCCACCGGTCTCGCTGTCCTCCTTGAGAATCTCCTCAATCTCGGAGTCGTCAAGCTGGACACCCGCCGCCTCGCGGGCGGCGTAGTCCTCAAACGACTTGACGGCGGCCTTGACGCCCTCGTCGTTGAAGTTGGGGTTGTACTCCTCTTTGAACTTCTTCAGAATCGTCTCTAGCTCGTCCACCTTGGCTCGCAAGTCGTTGCGCTGCTGCATGACGTTTTCGAGAGTGGCGCGCAGCTCGTTGACCCTCGTCTTGGCCAAGCCGACGAGCACGCCCAGCTTACCTCCGCTGCCCTCGCCCCTGACGACCTTGCCCCTGTCTTCCATCTCGAGCGCGGCGTGCTGTTTCTGCAGCTCTTCCTTCTTCGCCTCGAGCTGTTTGACCTCCTCTGTCAGCTCGGCGAGCCGCACTTCTGCTCGTCGCCGAATCTCCTGGGCCTCCTTGGCCAAGGTCCTCCTCTTCCTGCCGGCCTTTTCCATGTTCTTTCGCTTCTCCTCCTCCAGCTTTCTGTGCTCCCTCCCGATCTCGCCGCAGCGGTTCGGGCACTTGATACCGCCAACGCCAGCAAACTCCTCAGTGCCATCGCAGCAGAGGTCGTAGTCGCACACGCCGTCGTTCACGTACTCAAAAGGGACGTAGGCGCCAATGTGGCCCTTGTTGGCGCACCAGAAGCCGGGAAGTGCGTTTTTCGCATTCGTGCTGCCGGAGGGAGAGCCGGGGAGAGGCTGTGAAGGCGAGAGGGGATCAATGTATGCGCACGCGGCAGTGCCAGGTTCGTCGGAGCCGTCGGGGCAATCGCACGTGTTGTCGTTGATTCTGCTCAAGGGGATCTTGATGGAGGCATCCGTGATGCAGGTGAACTCGGTCTTGGCCTCGTAATATGATGCAACTGCGCGTAGAGGTTAGCAACAGCCGCTGTTCAAGCTGTCATACGGTAGCATCTGCAAGAGGCACCAACTGACATTCGGGACTGACACCGCGCGGCAGACTGCCCGCAGCAGCCGCAGTGACGGAGCAGAGAGCGCCCAGCAGCACCAGGGACCGTGGCTGCTGCATTGTGAGCTGTGGACTCTGTGTGGTGGTGGTGAAGAGGATCGAGGACGGAGCTCCAATTGTCCCCTGGCTCAACAGAACACGGTAACCGCTCTGTCGCACTAGTCGTCACAGGGGAGCTCCAGTGGGCTGGGCGTTGAATTCCTCCCGGCGGCAAATACTCGGCTTCCCGAGGCGCCGACCGTTGGAGGGGCAAGCTAATTTTGGACCCCTCCAACCTCCAAAGAAAAAGCTGGCCATCATCGTCGCCAGCTTCACCGCAACCACATACTTTATTCCTCGTCCATCTCCAACTCCCAGACGTCTACGCCAACGTCTTGCGACGCGCCACCGACCTCCCATGGCTCCCCCTCCGGACGCTCTCAGGAGCCTCGACTCCCTGGTGCAAACAGCCTCGACGCTCCTCAGTCAGCTCCAGGCAGTTCTCTCCGAAGTGCGAAAGAACCCGTCGGCACAGCCGTCATCCGATGCCACGGTCTCCCAAACGACCTCATCCGCTCCTCTCGATGCCCTAGCCCTCGCGCACGACTCGGCGTCTTTGATCCGCGCCCACGGCACCAAGATCTCGCTGCTCATCATCAACGAGCCCTTCACGCCGAGCGCAATCAAAACGGTAGTCGGCGAGCTCGTCGCCGGGCCCGTCCCAGCCATCGTGTCCGCTGCGCAGGCATGCACGTCGGACAGGTACACTGTCACAGTGCGTCAAGAACTAGCTTCTCGATGCCGGCGGGTCCTCGCCGAGCTGCACGAACTGCTTCAAAAGATCCCCAAGGATGGCAAGGTGCTGGCCGTGGACAATAGGTCGGGCTTCACTTCGGGGGAACGCGGCAGCATCCCGGCCACTGGTATTCTCTGGGCTGCCTGCGACGACGTCATCAGCCTGGCCAAGGGCGGTATTGGGGGCCTCTTTGCCCAAAAGACGGGCGAGTGGAGGGACACGCTCAAGGACGTCATGGAAGAGCTGAAGGAATGGGGAGACGAGGAACCGGCAGAGGACGAAGATGAAGGCTATGGCGATGGCGAGGACGATGTTGATGATTTAGCGGGCCAGCTGGAAGGAACCCACGTCGACGCCCAGGACATGATTGACGACATCATGAACTCCCAGCCAACCATTCCCCGCAGCGATCCCGACCACATCCGCCCTCGCCTAGAATCTTCCTTAAAGCGCCTCCGCCTTGTCATACTTCTGTGCGAAGCCGCCATCAAGCGCCGCTTCAAGAGGCTCCCTGCACTTCCCCCGGCCGGCGCGGAATCCAAGGTGCCGTCTCGGCTGGACGATGTTTCCCAGGCCCTGGAGAAGCTCCCCAGCCGGTTCGAGGACCTAGCCGCTGCCTTTTACGAGCTGGAGCCGCAAGGAATCGACGAGACTGTAGAGCAGTGTGTCGCTGATGCTATTGCGGTGAGCGAGTTGCTGGCCGCGAGCTGGGACGGGCCCGAAGATGAGTTCTCGGCGTGGGCCAAGAAGTTTCAGGCGGAAATCAGTAAGATAGAGTAGCGCGGTAGACAAGAACCCTAGCGGTGCCGATTTCTTGGCAATCTTACGAAGCAGCAAAGGCTCCTTGCCATTGATTCTTTGCTGGGTCCGACCTATTTGAAGTCCTGTTCCCTTGTATAGCTGGTTCTCTTGAGTACGCCCTTTCAAATCCAATCATAGGATGCCTCGGGCAACACCCACGAACGCTCTCACTCTGCTTCGGCACATCACGAGCAAGGTCTGGAACAACTTCTGGGGAAATTTACAAGAACAGCAGTCACTCCTACTGCCACTGCTTCAAGTCGTAATATGTTTTGGTCTTAGTATTTGCCGCGTGGCGACTTGATCAACCTGAATTGCCTCCGCCCATGTTGGGCCAAAGACGGCACAGTGTCATCCCTTCTACGGTCGCTCTTCGATAAGCCAAATCCTCCGCCGTATGCAAGATGCACGGCCATCACAAAATTCCGCATAATATCATCGCTTCTTTCGCCGTGTTCCCTGCCTGCCAAACCCCCTTCATCGATGCCACAACCTGGCGTCGATTTACTGCGCGACCGAGCGCGGCTGCTCCGCAAAGCTCGAGTACCCCAGGCGTTTGCTTCCTGCTGCCGAATCGTCTTCTGGAACTGGTGTTCCGGGGGTCAGGGTCACCTCAGGCGAGAGCGTAATAGTCTCGTCGCCTCTCGCATCACCCTTCTTTCCATCGGTTGCAGTCGATGCCTCAGGCGTAAACGTCACGCCTGGTGTGAGAGTGATGGTTCTCTCTGTATATCCGCTACCAGTCATGTCCATCGACTCCTTTTCCAGGTGCTCCGTCTCAGCTTCCTCCTCCTTCACTTGCGACAGGGGTCGGCCTGAAGGCGACTCGCCGCTCTCGCCCTCGGCGGGGTGTGCGGATCCGTCTTCGATGTTGACGCCGACCAGCTCTGCTAAGCTGCGAAAATTGAACATTGGTTCATAGCCGGTGTCCCGATCCCCTTCATCGCTGCGTCCTCCCGGCTGAGAGTGGCTGCCGTCCGGTCCCATAAATCCTTGACCGGTGTAGCTGCCTGATGGGGTGTCGGCGAGAGAAGACCCTATGCTAGAGGCATTGCTCATCTGCCTTAAATGAGAGCCACCTCGGACATTTCCCGCTGTCGGTATGGGAAGGGAGCCCGCCGAAGAGTTGGCGGACGAGTCAGCCCCACAAAGCCCGCGGTCGACACCTTTGCCCTTGCCTGCTGTGGCGTCGTCCTTGGCTTCGGGCTCGTGCTCGTGCTCGTGGTCTGCTGTCGGTGAGTCGTCGGCCCTAGGGGCGTGAGATGCTGAATGCATCGTGGCCTCCATCCGCAGGTTACTGGCCCCGCTGTTACCTCTTCTGCGTCCCAGATGGAGCGAGAGGCTGCTTCCGCTCGCTCCACTCACGCCGCCCCCGTACGGGTCTCTACCCTGCTTCTTTTGGGCTTTGCGCTCTGCATGCTGACGCTTCTTGGCCTCCTTCCGCAACGCCTTTTCCTCCTTGCGCTTGCGCTCCTCTTCG
Organism: Tolypocladium amazonense; assembly: GCA_024340795.1. NCBI lineage: Eukaryota > Fungi > Ascomycota > Sordariomycetes > Hypocreales > Ophiocordycipitaceae > Tolypocladium > Tolypocladium amazonense. The sequence continues at coordinate 228,158 of JALHCE010000058.1, forward strand.
GTAGCCAAGGAGAGCCGAACTGCTTCCAGGAACATCATCTCTTCAAGCTCTTCCATCCTAGTGCGTCTGCCGCCGTCGGCATTCCTGTCCAAGTCTCGATCGCCGTGTTCTGAGCCATCAGCTCCACCAATGGCGCTTCCACCGTGCTCGAGTCCAGGCGTATTCGTGCCATTGCTACCATGGTTTCGTCGAAATCGCGAAGGACGCATCATCGACCTCTGATCGCTGCCGCCCACCAGAAAGGCTGCCGTGTGCAGGGCCGTCGCTGCCGCTGCGCGACGAGCCTGGTGAGCGCGCGCGGAGGCGAGCTTTGTCGCCCAGTCCGGGCGGACACGATCCGTGGTGATGACGTTGGGCGCCGTCGCCGACAGACTATGCGTTCGTCTCCGCCCCACTTGCTGAGGTGATGTTGGCAGAAGGGTCGAGTTGAGTGAGCTTTGCGAGGACATTGCCGTGGACGAGGCGGGATTGGGGGTCGATGTGGAGAAAACCAGGCCCCGGCGAAAAGGAGGGGGGTCATATGTGACGCCAAACTCGGGCTGCTGGCAGTAAGGGCACGCCGACGGCTCCGAGATGAGCATCTCTGGTGGATCCTGGGGGGAGAGCCCTTCGTTTGGGTCTCTGGCCTGGCCGTCGGGATGATGTTCGGGCAGGTGGGGTTCGGCTCGCTTGATCTGGACGAAGCACTCGCTGCAGATGGGCTGATCGCAGCATCGAGTCCGGTTTAGATAGGGCGGATATGACAGAAAGCAGATGGGGCATTCCGAAGCGTCCTTGTAGAGAAAGACCTCGATCGGTTGGCCATTGACGAACGGGTCGTGCGTCAGGGATATCTCCCTCGGAGTCAGGTCAGTCGATGACGCATTGCGGGAGCTCACACTAAGCGCTGCCGCAAGCGCCTTCGCTCGGGGCTTCAGAACGTTCTTGACAGGCGCTGGAGAGGTAGGAGACGGCAGGTTTGAGCCACCGGGGGACTCGCTGTGGTCCGAGGCCGTAGACAGAGTCCTCCCTCCGATGGGAACCGTCAGGTTCTTAAGGCTCTGAGCCGATGTCGACTCCGCCGGGGGAGGTCGAGGAAGCAGATCTGGGTCAGGGGGCGCATCTGCAGCCGGTACAGGCAGGCCGCGGGCGGCGGCAACGAGCTGATGCTCAGCCCAGCTCTCGGACCAGTCATTCAGGCCCCGCCAGAAGGGCGCCAGTTTCCTCTCAATCTGGCAGACAGGTCAGCACGGTTCAAGAAACACCCAAAGCTTGCAGGGAATGGCACGCACCTGCAGCGACCTCACGACTGGTTTGCTAAAGTCTTCAGTGCCGGTATATGTGCCAAGCGTGACCAGATAACCCCCGTCGACATGCTCCTCCCGTATACTGCGCTCACGCTCTTTGGCCCGAGCCACGCGTTCGCGTTCAAGCCGACGAGCTTCACGCTCCTGCCTCGTCTCGCGACGCTCGAACGGGGCGTCTTGTCGGTCGCGAGTGGTTGACTGGAGGTTGAGAAGGCCACCGAGGTCACCCCTGCCCACGCGATTGCGGGGTCCGTCCGGGTGGTCACCCGATCGTGACTCTTTTGTGTTGGAGTTGCCCATGGTAGATGGAACCTCGTGAGATATGCGCTAAGCGCTAAAGGCGGTATCACACGGCTGGATCGGTGCTTGTCGCTCGAGCCGTATAGAGAGATGGCTAGCGTGCTGCCACTACCGGCAACACCGTCGCACGTGCTTCAAGCTCGTCCGCTTGATGGGAGCAAGCAGCGCTCGGGTCTCGGGAGCCGCAAGCGACGAATGGAGGAGTCTGCACAATACCCGCAGAGCTCAAGCAGCGCGCCTTCGTTGTCGACAGTCGACGACGCAACTCCGGGGATGCGGAGACGGTCTGACAGAGGGGCGTCAGATGACGGAGGCAGCCGCCAAGTGCATTTCGCTGCGGCAAGAAAGCCTCTATGACGAACAAGGTAGTTGATTAGGCGCGCGCGGTCCGTTGGGTTGGTGCAGAAGGAGATGGGCGATGGGATTCAAGAAGAAGCGAGTTGGCAATGCAGACGGCCGAGGATAGACGGGAACGACGGCTGGTGGAGCGCTCGGCCGAGGTCGAGCGAGTCGAAGCACCGAATAGAGAAGCGAGCCTGGCACCAGTGCCGCTGTTGTTGCTACGGACGGATTCCGGCGGCGGCGCGGGGCGAGAGAGAAGACCAGAAGGTCGTAGGCGTCGAAGGATGATGGCGGGAGGACGATGGGGATCCCTTCCAGCTGGTCCGAAGGCGGGCACGGAACAGGGACGCATCCAGGAAACTGGGTGAATCGCGGCAGAATCAGCTGCAACCTTACGGGCCTCCTCTGGAGTTAGCACGCGCCACCAGCGCCCGGCGGCACAGCAGACAGCACCAAACCGGCAGCTCCCCGCCCCCCAGACGGCGCACTAATAGCGGCCAACCCCTACTATAGGCAATAGAGCAAGCGTGCGTGTTTCATCGCCCGGCCTGCCCATTTGTTTATCTGCACGTGGCGGGAGCCAGTCCTTGAAGACGATGCCCTCGCAATCAGGGAATGGACGGATACACGGCGGCTACGAAAGGCACGGAGTCGTGCTCGTACGCGCGGTGGGCGGGGGAGCATACGAGTACTCGTAGGACAGATGCCCGGGGCCTTGCTCCGCTGAGGTCATGGCCTCATCATCCACTCTCGTCCTTGGTCGTGGACGCCTAGACGGAGCCGGCAGAGAGGGCCCACTCGGTCGAGCCCAGCACACCTACGGTAGGGCGAGCCGCCGGCGGCAACACCACGAGCAGCCGCTGACAGCTCCCAGAGCTTCACCAGCAGTGCCAACACCTTCCAAGGCCTTACTGGGAGCACCGCGCCTCACACCCAAGAGCAACAACAGCAAAGCCGGCTATTCCTTCCAAGATCTCTTCCATGTGATTGAACGGTGCTCGCAGCGCCGCATCATGACCAGCCCCATCGCTTCCGAGGCTTCCGAGGCCGCCGCACGATCTGTGCCCCGTATCGTATTCACAGCACCAGTGGCATCCATTTTCAGTGCCTGAACCTTCCTTGGGTCGGGTTTGGCAGGTTTGCTGCACAGTATTTCAGGCACCCCGTGGAAGTTTCCGTAGCTCGGCTGGCCCTGGGCCATGGACGCGCAAGCCCCCCAGCGCCTCGCAGCGCCCCAAACCCTCTGTCGCTGCCCGGGTGCTGGTGCTGATAGACATGTGAAGCGTCGGGCGCCGCCGATCCGCGCTTGTTTGCCGTGCGCACCTACGGGAGCGCTCGTGCGGCTCTGTGGCGTGCGGCAGACATCCGACGACGAAGCAGTCCCTGTGCAGCGCAGATGTAGCCAAGGCATTGAGATGCCAGCATCTACGAGTACCAGCCCGCCGAGCGAGTCCGTGCCGGCAATGCAGCCAAGGCTTCGACAAGAGCTTCGACAACCTTATTTGGAGGGTCTTCCGTTATGCGCCTCTTGGATGCCGAGACGCATGCGGAATCTGGTCCCCACCACAGCTACCCTGTACCTGAAGCCAACCGGAACCGATGACAACCTCCAACCTCCAGACAAGAAAAGTTTGCTTCATTAGACGAGTGGATACGTGGTAAGAATGCTTGTCTTGTGAACCGAGACGCCTAGGCTGATTCGAGCGGCTCCGCAAAAGCTTGTTGTGGCGTACGGGATAATATTTGAAAATATAAGACTCCATTCCGAACCATTGACGCAGTATACACATCTTTGTACTCTGTGTTATACCTTGTATAGTCTAAACATCCAGTTTATACATCCAGTGCGACCTGTCATGGCTACGCTGATAGAAAGCATCATTCCCCCGGGTATCTTCGACACGCTCAAGCGCCAACCCAACTCCGCTCATGCATGGCTTATCTCCTTGGCGCCCACGCCTGTAGCCACTCCCTCATGCGATCTATTGAGCCCTTCTCGGCTTCGGCCGCCGCAACACACCACTCCAGGTCCCATATCTTCTCCGCAGCCATCATCTCAGCCAGTCGCCGCCTCTTTTGGTTAGCTTCGTCGACGCAGAAGAACATGGGCTCCGCGTGGTCCGGGATCTTCTCGAGAAGCGGCTTCACCAAGGGCAGGGCAGCCGAAGCCGACGACCCCTTGGCGTCCAAGCCGGCGTTGGCCCTCGCCGTCTTGCACCACTCGTTGGCGCAGTGAGGCTTTCCGCAGCCAGTCATCAGCTGTCCCAGGTATCGTCTCTCGATCCTTCTGCGCAGCGCCTTGCCTTCGGGATCGTGCATGCTCACGTACAGCGGCCCGAAGCACAGCGAGCATAGGCCGATTTCGTTGCCGGGGCCTTGCCCCTGAGCAGTCCCAGTGCCCACTTGACCCCTGGGTCCAACGCCGTGCAAGGTTCTACCGCAGTTGACGTTGCGGCATATCACTGGCTTTGCTCGGCTGATCTTGTCGAGTTCGTGGTGCTTCAAGTGCGTTTCCATGTCCCTCAAGCGAACAATCTTGTCGCAAAGGTGGCATTCGGTGGTGCGGGCCCCGTCTGCCAACTCGTGCGCCGTCATCCCCGAGAGGACAACCTCTGGAGCTGGATTGAACGGATCTCCTTCCTGGGGCACTTCAAGGTGGCAAAATCGGCAGAGAATTAGCTTCCCTGGGCAGACGGTAGTCCGATGCCGTGCGAGGTCCGGAAGCGAGTTTGTGGAGAACTCGCACGATGGGCATTGGCGTATCGTGTGAAACACTTCGTCGTGCCTGGCCTTGCTTGTCACCGTGTTTCCGTGCTCGCTATCATATTCGCAGTGCCAGTGTGCTTCCCACTCAGCAGAACCTTTCTTAAAAACGCTCTTGCAATGCGGGCAAAGGATGTTGTTCCTGCGACAAAAATTCTCATGCAAAACAATAGTTCGCTTCGGGACCCATTGCAGACAGTTCTTGCACTGCTCATCGTCTGCGCCATGATTCTGATTCTCGCTGTCCACGTCCATGACTTCTGACTGCTCATCAGCCTGGGCAGCCTTGGCTCGGAGTGTATATTCAATCGGAGCTGAGGGCCGTTCCGCATCTGCAGCGTGACCATGTGCGTGAATCGACACAAGGATCGCCTCGGCACCTTCCGTTTCCACGTTCGTGGGAGAAATGGAAAGGGACTTGCTTCCGTGCTTGGCAGGGCCGAAGTGGCCAAAGACATGGGCTGAGTCGCGCGGCAATGCCCTCTGTCGAGAGGACTTGGGCGTGACGAATATGTCCAGGCTCTCTTCCTCCGACAAGCCGCTGAGTGCGATTGTCAGCGGCTGTGTGCGGTTCCAGGACGGCAGCACATAGTCGACGTATTCTCCAGGCGTCACCTGGCCCTGGACGTCCTTCCAGATATCCAGCTCGCCCCCTTTGGAGCTCCCGTTTGCTGGCTCTGACTGCGCCTTGGTCATGATCTGCCGCAACGTTTCCCGGGCCTGCTCCTCGTTCAGAGCTTCGATGTCCACCTCGAGATCAGTATCGACGACGCAAATCCCGTCGCCCTCGGGAGCGAACTTGTCCACCAAGAACTTGAATGTCTCGCCCTGAACGCCGTTGATGGAGAGAACGGCATCTCTGGTGAGACAAGTGAAGTTGTCCCTGAGATGGCGTTCCAACAATGCTTTCCAGTCGTCGGGATTATAGCCCGCTTCCAGGGGTCGCAGTCGCACGTATGTGCCCTTGGGCAGCTGCTTGGCGTGGACGGTGATCTGAAAGTGTGGGATAGTCGGGTCTTCGGCCGTGAGATCGATGGGCTCGTCGAGTGCGGTGCCTTTCGTAGCGTCGAGGTTCTTTTCTTCGATACCCAGAGCCTCCGATAGAAACGGACTTAGACCCACGGTCCCTTCGGGAGCTGAAAACTCGCGGATGCCCGCGTAGACGACATTGCCGTTCTTCGGGTTCACAAGACGGAATATGAGCGGGTGCGGAAGCTGCTGGGTATTCTCCTGGAGCCCATGACTGCTTGTAAAGCTAGGGTTGTACGGATTGAAAGGGTCGAAAGAGGTGAACGTGGCACCGGCGGGTTTACGTGACGGCGCGGCTGCGAGGAGCTGTTCGAGGGCGGACTGAGGAAGGATGATCTTGTCGCCGGGGAGGTTTCTGGGGGCCGTGGACGCGGGATGCAGGACGGCGTATGCGCGCGACCAGCTCAGAGGCTGGGATTCGTCCACGTCCATGGCCAGGCGCAGCTTGCGATGCGATCGCGGCGTCAAGGGTGCGGTTGTGCCACAACGGGTTCGGTTTTTTGCAGCTCGACCAGGTAGAAAGAGTCGTCCATGTCTATGAAGAGAAAATAACCCTCTAAATGTTCAAGGCACCCGGAGCGAGCCGAAACGAGTGTTTATCCATCGAGACGGCGACGGCGCTCAGTCAGCGGATTCCGTCATGTTCCATGTGTGGCGTGGAGGCCACTGCGGTCACGTGCCGGCGAAGCGTCCAGCTGGAGCTCGCGCGGGTGAGGTGCGATCTGGATCTTGATGATTGGAGCATGCAAATGGGCAATGACGGATCAGTCATTTCACGCTATTTGTACTTTTGCATCTTGTCAACGACGCGAGATAATGGCTGGCATATGTGCGGACTCGAGTGTCTGGTCGAGACGCGACCGTCTCACACGGCTTACTCAGGCGCCGGCGCCGGCGTCAGTAGCTGAGGTCCCTCCAGTGCCGCCAGCTCTCGGTCCACAGTGGAACGACGATGATGCGTAGCGCCCCGCCGGCGTCTCCTCCGGTCGTCGGTCCGTCCGGGCCCCAAATGCCGTCGCTCCACAGTTACGGGAGCGGCTCGTACGAGTATGTATGTGCATGCTCTGCTTCGCTTCTGTTTATCCCACTGCCGAGCGCCAAGTTGTAATTACTCGTAGATCGCCGGGGACCAGCCCAACCCTTGCCCATCGTTCACCCTTCGGCAAGGTGGAGCCGGCCAAGGCGATGGCGAGCTGCAGCAGCGCAAGGTAAGGCAGCCGTGAGCTGCAGCTCGGCGCGGTGACGAGATGCAGACCCCGCGCTGGCCTGGAGGGTGATGCGGCAGCAAATGCCAGTCGTACATAAGCGCATTACGTCGTGCCCGCCCATTCGCCTCGGGCGTGGCGCCGCAGCGACTCGCCGTGGTTGTGCCATCCAAGACAGCCCGACTGGTCCGATAAGCGTCGACAGCTGGTGGCACGACCGACCGACTCGGACGGCCCCGAACGCAGCGTTTTTGCCTCTGGGCTGGTCCCTCTGGCTCCTCTGGCGCCCCTACCTCGACGCCCGGGACACGCGCGGCCGAGACACGACCTCCGTGCCCAGAATAACTCCCGTGGCCAGACGAGGCGACCGATCCCTTCCCGTACAACACCATACAACACCACCCTGCAGCCCGCCTCTTGGCCCTCGTCTTGGCTCCTGTGCTTCACTTCGCGCGCTTCGCACCAGCTGCAACCTCGATCTGCGCTTCAGACACCAGAGCAGCCTCGACACGCCTGCGGTTGGACAAGCCGCACGGCTACCCAATCCCACCCCAGCTTCTGTTTCAGCGAATGGGCCTCTGCCCTGCCCGGCCGCGTTTGAGCGGCGGAGTGTAATTTGGATCTGTCTCACGGGCCCCGTCGTCTGAGTACAGACCGATTCGCGGTATGTGCGTGCCCCGAGCTCAGATTTAACCTTACTCGGCAGCTCTATCTTATGTCGCACCCCAGCCCCAGATCTCAGACCACCTCTCACCGTCGAACCATCCTCTCATCCCGACTTGCCCTCTTCTTGCTGCGCAACGAGAGGCGGCCGTTGACTGACAGTGATTCACCAGCAGCCATCGCAACGCACTGCCTAGCCGGCTCTCGACGACGACAACTCGACAACAACCTCTGCACTCCGTAGTCCGTATAAGCCATCGTCTCCACCTCCTTGTCTCGTCTACCAATCTCACCCGGCCTTCTCTTCCGCGTCCTGGCAGCCTGACATGAGCCAAGCTACCGTCAACGGTCATACGCGTGAAGAGCTCGAGACAAAATCACTATCTCTCTTTGACATCCTCCACAACTCCCTCGTTCTTCGGAACACCGTCCCCTACCTCCCCGTCTCAAGTATCCTGAGTCTAGCTGCAACCGATCGAGCGATCAGGGCCCTCGTCTTCAGCACCCCAGGTGTCTTCCGACATCTTGACCTCACCAGAGTCAAGCACGCCCAGTTCGACATTGACGCCGTCGATCACGGCGGCGAAGTCTGGCGCAACGTCCAGCTTGATGAGTATCTGACGGAAGATGAGTGAGTAGCCCGCTGGTGACGGCTGTTCGACTTTTCATTGCTGACGTGTGTGCGCGCCTCAGCTTCTACTCGGGACCGCTGAGAGGCATCTTCTCAACCCTCAAGCGGCGCAACATCCTCCAAGATGTCCAGACTCTCATCCTCGATGGCCTCTCCGTGACGGCTGAGTTGTGCTACGAAATCATCAACGACGCCTCCTTCAGCGTCCGCATTCTGTCCATCCGGGACGTCAAGAACCTCAACCAGGGCAAACTGCGCGGCGCTCTCCAGTATGCCTGTCGCAAGACCCGCCCCGCAGGCACTCCTCGCCTGAAGGCGCTCTACGTATTCGGCCCCAAGGACTCGCTGCCTCTGGCCGAGTCCATTGCTCCGGCGGCAAGCACAGGCCAGCACCGACGCTCGTCCATCAGCTCGGGATGGAACCACAAGAGCCAGATGGCCCTGTCCGCGTCTCTCCGGCGACAAGGCGACGCCTGGTGGTCGAAGAGAGGCCGTGTCATTTCGCGTCCTATTTCGGACGAGTGGGTCAATTGTATGATGGCCTGTGAGGGCATCATCGCCTTCGACGCCTTGCTCTGCCAGGGTCCTCGGCACCGCAACTCCCCCGCCTTTGGTCGGACCTCGCTGCGAGCGAGCTCCGGCCCCGCGGCGGCGACTCATGCAGTCTCCGGCTGCGAGGATTGCGGCGAAGCCCCAGAAGGGGTTGTTCACCCCACGTGTACACCCCCAGCCCTCCTCCCGCTGCTCACTCCCCCGCCGCAGCTGTCGTCATCTCTCCGTGCCGCAACTTGGCCTCACCACCCATACCAGCCTTTCGTCGCTCGGTGCACGGACTGCCTGCGCGAGCGGTACTGTTCCGGGTGCGAAAAGTGGTGGTGCGAGAGCTGCTACCAGCTGCCTGGGCAGCAGGGACTCCAGGCTGATGTCAGCGACTTCGTAGTGGTAGAGGATGACGAGGACGATGCCGTGAGTGAGTCTGAGAGCCTGGAAGCATTACCCATGCCCCCGAAGATCAAGGTACGAAACAACATCTGCCACCAATGCACCTCTAGGAACAGTCCGGAACCCTGAAGGGCATACGCTTGGATGACGGGACGAAGATGAAATTGGCTGTCAAGCTGGTTTGAACAAAATCCCTCCTCGAATTTGTATGCGACACCGGCTGTCACCCTCAGCTATGGTGGGAAGGGAGCACATCGCGACTGAACCGTCTCTGAGCAAGGAACGTCTGCTAACGGCTGTGCTGCGGTAGATCCGACTCTCCAAGAGCTGCTGGGAATGCGGCAACAACGTGAGCTTCTCCAGGAGTCTGCCTCAGGAAGACGACGACTGACTCGAACGCATAGTGCGACTCTTGCATCGATCAAACGCAGCGGGTTTGCAGAAAATGCTGCGGCGGTTATTGCATCATCCACAACGAGGGGTCATCTGCCAGCCACGTAAGTTGCCACGACACGCTGACCCGAGATGATTGAAGGCTAATTAGTAACCTAGTGTGATTGTACGTCCTCGAGACTTTGCCATAGCTCATGCGGATAGGGATGCTAATACTGGATATAGGGTGTGTATCGCGAGGCCGCGGTCTAGGGCGGCTTTGAATTCGGACTTGGTGCCGCCGTGACCACGAGATACCAAATCACGCCGGGATCACATCCGGCCGCTGCTGCCGCGATGGAGAACCCAAGCACCAGGGCAAGCTTTGGCCAAAAAGGCCCTTGGAGTGGACCACCCCAATGCGTGGTGAAAGGCATACAACTTGGTAAAGCAAGCGCGGTAGGATGCAGAGACACACAAAATGGGATCAAGCCCCATCGTTCGTCCGAGGACGCCATGGCGCTGGGCTGTGTCCTCTCGGATCTATTTATGCCTATGCCGTATCTGAGAGCGTACTCTTCTCATTTTAGCGAACAATACACCACTCCTTCAACAACTAACTGCTGTCCTGGTAATATCCTCGGCGTGATCTTCCTGTCTCGAGCTGGGGATTACCATGAGGGGACGAATCGTCTCGTCTCCAGGTTGTCTACCCATGGTCTGAGCCGGGCTTGCTCCCTCTAGAAGCGATCTGCGCGTTCGCAATTTTGCCGGCATCGTTAATTCTTCTCAACATGGCGAAATCGCCCTAGTACCAAACTGCGGTGTCCAGACGTCTCAGGACAGCCCTTAGGGGCTGCCACGCTGGCTCGCGATGTCGCAGATGCTTGCTCCCGCTCAATGGAGGCATGAAGCTATCTGAGCACCGGCTGTGTTTTGTTTCCTTACGTATCCCCCATCCGGGGATGGGTTCGCGACGGGCACTAGTGGTGTAGCCTCAGATGAAACATGCCTCAGCAGCACCGAGTCCGACGTTCCCGGTCGCGCCGTAGATGATCCTGTTGTGTACGAAAATAAACCCCGGTCGTGAAACATCCTCACGGTACTTGGATCCCGGTCGCGAACTTGCGCGCCACGAGCGCTGCGCCAAGCTCTTCGTACTCTTGCTTGGTGACGACAACCTTGTCGATGTTGGCGTGGTTGGCCATGTTGGCAGCGCCGGACCATGTGCTAAGGATGGGATCCGCCGGTCTGGCGACGCGCACCACGCAATCGTCCGGGACGCGCTGTACCACCTCCTTCTGCAGTCTCTGGATGAAACCGTCGAACAGAGAGTTGCCGCCGACCACGACAATGTTCGCCAGTAGACCGGGCCATAGACCAACAGGAAGCTCTTGCAGCGACTGCTGTACAAGGTCCCCGAGCCCTGGCTGTCGCATTCCCATGTCGGACGGGCTGAATATGAGTTCCGGGACTGTGAAGCGTTCGTTGCGTAGCGTCAAGATATCCTCATCCGCCTGCCCGGCACCGGCCATCTTCCTCGCCTTGGAGTGCTTCGCGGGGTCGTACTCGCGGAGCTCGCCCTTGGCTCTGGCGTGGAAGTCGGGCAAGACGTAATCCTTGACGATGCCGCCACCAGTCATGTAACCTTGACGCCGTTCGCCCTTGGTCCCCTTCCACGACATTTCTAAGTCTGTCTTGAAGTCGGCCGAGACGTAGCACGCTGCCTCCTTCATTTCGTTGACAATGTACGTGTCGTTTCGCACGTCAAAGTGCCGCAGGGAGATAAGGCGGGCCAGGTAGTTGTTGAGGATTTTGCCGCCAACGTCGAGTCGTCGGACGGCAGAGTGCAGCGGCTGCCCGCGCAGGACGGGCGTGACGGTTGTGTGGGAGTACCCGGAATCGACGAGAAGAAACACTTCGGCGGGAGTGGCTGCGGCAGTAGGTGCATCCATAGGTGTGCGGAAAAGACTCTGGACATCGTGGTAGGCATTGAAAGCCGGCCCTAGGTGATTCAAGGTCAGCCAGTCTGAACTTCACATTGCTTCGTCGCGGATCCTCACCGATGCCCCGATAGTAGCTTGCGAAGCCATATTCCTCGAATACCACTTGGTCGCAGTTCGTCTGCAGCGCAGGCAAGCCATTCGGTGCCTCCGCCAAGATCAAACGCGTCTCGCTGGGGTCGCATTTCATGGGTGCCTTGTCGTCGAAAAGCTCGTGGTCCCAGATCTCCTTCTGCGCCTCCCAGTTGACAACAAAGCCCTTCTCGACCGGTAGTCGGAATTGTATCTCGCCAAAGTCGCGGCATTTCTCGAGATCTGAGCCCACATAGATCTTTTTCGCGCGGTCGCGCGCAATGCAGTTGGGGATCACGCGAGGCTCGCCTGGGACGCCGCCGTGAACGAGTCCAGCCTTGAGTGTGTAGCCGCCATTGTCGAGTACCAGCGTCGTGGCGGGACGAGCTGGAGCGGCAGGCTTGGACTTGCGCCCCCCTGCCATGAAGTCGTAGTGTAGGGTTCTGTCAAAGCGAGCTTGACATACCCGGAAGTGGGAGCGAGATGTTGGCTGGAGAGAAAATCCCCGTGACGCGGGTCCCGCGATGTTGAACGCAACAGGCTGATTACATAACCTGAAAGTTGACTCTCACAGCCACTCGACCTCGGATGTTTGCCTGGACTCTCTGCAAAGCCGGTGCTTAAGAGAATGGCTCGAGGCTAATAGGTGCACATCTTGGATGAGTTTGCCAGTACGAAGCGGCATCAGGCTGAGCTCTTCTCTTTCAAGAGCGGGTAACGTCCGGAGGCTGTGGCGCATTTGCGATTACATCGTGACTTATAGCCACCACGACCAACTTCAAGAACATCGACCTACGTGAGGCCATCAATTGACCCTCCCGTTGGTCCTTAAAAACAGTACCCTGCCCATAGGCTGACCAGCATCCCGTCTTCTTCAAGCTGAAGATGCTCACGGACAATACATTCATGCTGGTTGGAAATGCCTGTCCAAAATGGAATTCTACGCCGCCGCTTGTGGCGGCGAGGCGGCGAGCTCTATTTTCGTGCTCTCTATCTTTTGCGTGGGTATCAACCCCCATCTTTCTGCTACATCATCTCGTGGAACGACACCCTTGGCCGTCCTCAAGTTGACAAAGGCCTCACCTCCGCTCTCCCAGGCGTAGTCCCTCCAGCTACCCAAAGATGGCCACATCTTCTCCCCCACGACCGCCGCAATCTTGTCCTTTCTCTGGGCCGCGCCGTCGTTTGCTCCGCTTGCGAGCCCGACAACACTCTTCCAGAGGCTCCACGTCTCCTCCAGCTCCTCCACGGCGGACACGCCCATGACGCTGACGCCAATCCGCGACGGTAGACCGTCCTTGTCGACGCTCGCATCGGCGAGCACGCTGGACGGGTACGACACGGTGCCAAAAGACGCGCCAACCCGGGCCCAGTTTTCCAGAGCCCATCGGATGGCCACCTCTTCAAGGTGCTCGCCGTTTTCCGAGGCGATTGCTGCCAGGTCATTGCAGGCTTTGCGCAGGGCGGGCGGCGCAGGGTGCCACGAGGCCATGGGCCCGTTGTCAACGCCTCTCGTGGTCAAGAGTCCCATGCCCAGCATGCTCGCGTTCAGGACGCACTCGACGCCGGCGCTGCGAAACCGCTCCAGCAAGTCCGGCCGCCCTAACTGACTGTTCTGCACGCAAAAGTGGCCGTACGACAAAACTGCGTCCAGCGGCTCGCCCGTCTGCTCCAGGATCATTTCCGCGAGCGAGGCCAGCACCTCGACCGGGTATCCGCTGATGCCGACGTAGCGCACGAGGCCCTGGTCGCGGAGCTTCCGCAGTTCCTGCACGGCGCCGAGGACCTCGGCCGGCGAGACAAACTCGACATCGTGGGTGTACACCAGGTCCAGGTACTGCGTGCCCAGCCGCTCAAGGCTACGGCAGACGCTGTACCGAATCCAGGCCGGCGAGTAATCGAACTCATTGCTCGCGATGCGTCCAGCCTTTGTGATGAGAAAGTATCCCTCTCGCGGCGGCGGCGGAGTCAGCGTCCGCAACGCATCGCCGAGGAGGATCTCGGAGGGCCCGTAATACGGCGATGTGTCAAAAGCCGCAATGTTGTGCTCGAGAGCGCGGCGCACAATGTCAGTGTAGGGCATGCGCGTCGGGTCGGAGTGGTACTGCGTGTTGAACGTGGCCGTCCCCAAGATCAGGGGAGGCAGCACTTGGGAGAGCGGCTTGCGCGAGACGGCCATGGCGGCGTCGACGGCTCTTCGCAAAGTCACCTCAAGTGGCGAAACTTGCACATGATCTTGCGGAGGCAGCGATGCTCGTCCTGTCGCTGGGGAGAGGAGAGCAGATACGGGAGGTCGTCGCGGCCCACTCTGCATCGATAGAAAAAAATCGATGGTTTGTCAGCCGAGGTGTCGACAGAGGAAGAACCATGGAGTTGGTGAATAAAACGCCTACGAAGTAGAACGGAAAAGACACGCACGGCGAGCATACGATTAATACAAATATCCTTTCAACTGGCCCTATATGGCCAACTGGCTCAGTAGCGAACAATCAATGTCTTGACTGATGATTCATCACCTGCGGACGCACAAGTGAGAATGATGCAAGCTGCCGCAAACGCGTGCGGTGTTATTCGCAGACAGCATTGACCGGCGCGCGTTGATGCCATTGCTGGCCAGAAGAAGGCAATTGAGTTGTGTCTCGCTCGAACTGACGAATATCGATCGCGGTGTATCGACACGCGCGCATTGCTTCACAATTTGTGGTCGATGAGGATGTGCATGCTTTATGTACATTAATATGGCACAAACCTGCAACCAATCATCATCCGTCCCCCGTGGCGCAATTGGCTAGCGCGTCCGACTGTTAATCGGGAGGTTGACAGTTCAAGCCTGTCCGGAGGAGGAGTTTTTTTTTGATCGTTTTTTAATTTTTTTTTTTTTTTTAATTTCCTGCTGTTGAGACCCTTGCTATATG
>JALHCE010000059.1:0-80438 GCA_024340795.1 Tolypocladium amazonense
TTTTTTTTGGTCATTTTGCGGCAATAGAAAAGCTTGCTCCTATGACAATGGCAGCGATAGTAATCTTAATTATGGTTATTCTAGAACTTAGACAAGAGGGCTTGCAAATATGGCATTGCTAATCCCACATACTTCGGTGCCGTGATGCGAGATAACTTTCCTACCAATATGAAGGCCTGAGTGTGATCTTCTGTTCGAATGCGGCAGATTTTAAGTCGCGAGCTTGCACTGTGCTGGCGGATTGAGACAGACTACCTATTCGGCATCTGAATTCCATGTTTCCAGTCCCTAGGGCGGCTTAGTATGTAGTCTCCACTGACTGTACGGAGTAGACGAGTCAAAATGACACGATGAACTGAAGACGCAACACCGGTGCTGCTGTCATCTTCCAATATGACACTGGATGGAGATGCTTTGACGTAAGCCCTATGAATATCATGCCAACATGATGCGGTCCAAGTTTACAAGTTGGTAGAAGCAACTTGCAATGCCCTCCGTTTGACTTCCTGTGACAACCTGGAATTTACGTCTATCAACCGCCCAAAAGCAGGAGTAACTTCGACATTACGGAGCATCCTCATCAAAGGACAGCAATGAAGCTGCAGAAGCCAATCCGAAGAGGAAAAGGACGGGCAGATCATAGCTTATGCAGCCGGCCAACCAGCAGACAATTTGATGCGAGCAGCAACGAACGGATCGGTGCGCCACTAGAAAGACGAGTGAATGACCACTCAGCCCCCATCAGTCAGCTTGCTCTCGGTAATTCATTCTCAGTCCACTTGCGTTGGACAAAGGTCTCACAACTTGAACCTAAGACGTCACTGACGCGCAGTGGCGCCCTCATCAGCAGCAGGTTGGGAATGTGCACAGACATTGCGCTTGGAGTGTCCAGAAGATGAGAGTCAAGTTGATCGTCCTATTTGGCTGTATCTAATGCCAAATACATTTCGCGCTTCCTGCACACATCTGTTTCTGGCTAGAGTGAAGCTGCGATCTGGCCGGCACTTTCACGTCCCGGCATGCTCGCTGTGGCTGGTGCCGCGCTAGTTGCCTCCTATGACGAAACATATTCTGCATGATTGCCATCGCTCAACGTCTTGATTGGATTCGAAACACACCGAAAACTGTGGGTTCAGCAGATGCTATAGAGGGTAAAGCACCTTAATTGGCCAGCAGGGGATCGCCTCATACAATGGCTTCTGACGCAATTCGGGCGCCGCGGCAGACAGTTGCAGTGCTGAGACATTTCCGGATGCGAGTGTGTGAGGCGCATTGCGCCTTATAAAATGACCGTAAGAACCTTGATGGAACTACACTTATCAAGACAATCCATTTTTATCTGAATCTTTGTCAGAATGTCCGCTAACACCGCTGAATTCGAGGCAGCCAACGAGCAGTACGCCGCGTCCTTTGATAAAGGGCATCTGCCACTTCCGCCCGGCAGGTATGACCATAAGTCCTTCACCAGCAGTTTCAGCGACATGCAATAAGACTCACCGTCTCACTGTAGAAAAGTGGTTGTTGTCGCCTGCATGGATGCGCGGTTAGACCCGGCCAAAGCGCTGGGTCTGAGGGAAGGCGATGCACATGTCATCCGCAACGCTGGCGGACGCACCGTGGAAGCGCTACGATCCATTGTCATCTCTCAACAGCTGCTAGGCACCCGAGAAGTTGCCATCGTGCATCACGTACGTAAACTGTTCTTCATACGATGGTTTGACCATGCGTTGACCGAAGTCCACTTCTATTTAGACCGACTGTGGTATGCTTACTTTCTCTGACGGGGACCTGAGGTCCAAGGTAAGAAAAGATTTGGGCGAGAATGTCGATCATTTTGCCTTTTTGCCATTTAGCGACCTCAAGCAGAGTGTGGTGGACGATGTGAGCGTCCTCAAGAAGAGTCCACTCGTGCTGGATGTACCTATCACAGGTTACATCTACGATGTCAAAACGGGCAAGATTGAGAAGGTTCAGGTTTGAAGCAGCAAAGAGCCTGCTTGAAAATTACTGTCAGGCTCCCAAATATGACGGCTACCTCATTACTTCACACAATCAGAAAGCGTGAGTGTGCGTGTCCTTGAAGTCTGCGATCCATGTTCGGCCGAGAACAGCGCCGTAGCCATGTTGTGTATATGTCTCTACACAGCCGTAAATACGTACGGAAGGCAGACAATGGGATCGAAGCTGCAGCCTTGCACACATGTCACGGTCGCGCCGAGCTCTGCCGGCTCGGGCAAGTAGAGAGGACAATACACTGTATTAGAGCTTTGCCAACCGCGTGTCCTCGTGGTTTCAATTTCGCCGAGAGTTATGTCATATTGTATTTCCATTGAAAGCTCTCGCATTCATTCGATGTACTTGAACAATACCTCGATGCCTGCGCTGTGGCAGGAAAGTGCAGAATCATCGTTGCTCAAGTGCCCCTTTCGCGGGTGAGCCATCCGGAGATTTAGACAAAATTTCCTAATTGTGCTGCGCCGAAGTCTGGGTATGCCGAGGAAAACGAAGCGCGCCGAGCTGTGGTTTGCAGCTAAGGTGCATGAGACGGAAGCGCCGGCTTGCATCCGTGCCGCAGTTTCACTAATCGCAGTATATTTTGACCTGTACACGCGCATCGGGGAACTCCTCCGACTATTCGTAATGCTAGAGCCATGGCCGCATCCTGTCAGCGTCTCGTTGCAGCAGCCTGGTCCCACCGCCAAGTCAGCGCGGCGACTGGACTTCAAACGATTAGCTGTTCGCTCATCGGAGGCTTAACTGCATCAGATAATCACTCCATTGAAGGAACCCGTGCTTAAGCCAAATACTACATGAAGTATTATTTTGAGCCGCCATCAAAGCCATCCTCTTCGTCAGTCCGAAATAAATCGGCCCGTTTGTGGGATGGGAGCCGCCGCGCCAGGTACGGGCTATGTGACGCCTCTTTGTCCCGGGCCCCCGGCCAACCTTTCGAGGCCTCAGAATTGCTGGTGGTGGTTCATAGTTCTTACGCTGCCGAGGTACCAGCCTGCTCCGCGCTCGTGTTGCTCCAAAATTGCTGCAGTTTTCGCTAATCTACGCGAAAGCCCCCACAATAGACATCCCCAACGCTGCAAATTAATTAGCGAAGAACGGTGGCATGATTGGTGGCAGACATACCTCCTAAGAGGACCCAGCCGAATGCTTTTGCCTTGTCTTTGCCGCGCATAAGCTTATTTGCCTCCTCCGATAGAAAGTCTTCTGCCAAAAGGTCGACCAAGGCGGCGTAAATGAGCAACCCAGACGAGCTATTCACCGCGTTAGTCATAAAACCTTGAGTACACTACTCAAAGTACACTCACATGGCATTGAAAAGGCCGACGATGATAAGCCCGAATGCACTTTGAGGGTCATAAGTATTCCGCGTAAGCAATCCAATGGCCTGACCGATAGGTGCTGTTGTGCCAAAGGCAAAAACAAGCACCCATGGCCTAATACTTCCCTTGGGATAAGGAACGGCAGCAATTCGAGATCCCAAGCCCAGGCCTTCGAACATCTGGTGAAATAGGATGGCAACCAGCAAAATGACGAAGCCTTCGATGGTAATCGACACCGTCATTCCCACAAAGACGGAGTGAAAGAGAATGCCACCTTCCAGGAGTGTGATGTTTGTAGACATCTTGCGATATACAGCAGGGTCAACTTGCTGGTTCTCCTCGTCCAAGTGGGGTTCAATAACAGAGATTGCATGAACATTCTTCTCGGGAACATCTCCAGATAATCCTTTGGCATGTATCATGTCGACCATCTGAGTGTGCTGGCGGACGTATTGCTCGTAGAAGACCACAAACCATGCTGGCATGGTAGACAAGCTCTCCCTCCGGCCATCATCATCAGATACGCTGTCTGAGTCATTCTTCTCGTAAAGACTCTGAATATCTCGCATAGATGGGAAGTCGCCTTTCTCGGCCGGATAACTGTAGTTGGGTACAGGCTGCCCTGACTTGTACTGCGGCTGGCTCAGTTGGGACATGGTAAGCGGAGGTGCAGGTTCGGGAAATTGGCCGGTAGGGCCTCCATGAGAGTGGCCGCCGGTCTTTGCGTTGAGCCACATCTCAATGACAAAGAGAACGAACAAAGACCCCATCATGATTACTCCTGGAAGCGGAGGGTAGTCTTTGGTGAAGAGGTCGGGGAGGCAGGGATCCGTGAGGCTTTCAAAGGCGGTCGGAAGAAGCTGTCAAGGCTTTCGTTAGCCTCGAGAATACACAAGTCTGGGAAGCATGGCTGTAGTGGACTCACATGAACAAAAGCAGTCGCTATTAAGACACCCGTGCCAAAATGCTTGCAAATAAAAAACACTTTTGGGGGTATCTTCATCCATTTGACCTTCTTAGCAACGACGGGAAATCCGCAGCCTGGTGGCCAGGTCAGTTTGTACTGGAATTGGAAGAATTTGTGTACAACTCGTACCAATGCAGGAAGCTGCCAAAACCAAAACTGTGGTTGAACATTTGTAAGCCACTTCATCTCCAACTGCGTATATTGGGAAGACTTACAGAGTCCAGCCACGTGCAAACCGAGGTCATATTCACTGCCCAATTCTCTGCCTCCGCCACATTGAGGCTTCACATTATCCGCGGTACTCATCTTGTGCCGTTCAGACGGGATTATCCACCGTCAAAGTTTTATTTCCCGTCCGTGGAGCTTAGCAAGCCTACGGGCTTGTAGCGAGAAGAGCACGGATCCGATGGCACAGCCAAGATGACCAGATGCTGAGGTCGAGGATTCCAGCTCGACGTCAAGCATAAAAGGTCAGGAGCTCGACCAGCGATTAGGAAGCTTTAATATTATGGAAGTATGAAGCGAGGTACATAGAAGCCAGGCGAGGTACGGTCAAATCGGGTTGCGTGGCTATACATAAAGGCAAAGGAGTCTGCCCCAGAGATCCACCATAACGCTTAGGTCGTATTCTACGACTGAAGTTGAGGCCGATATGTGCACCCTCGAAACGAGATCTTCCATCTGTATCAACAAAACCAGCATGCGACACTGTCGAGTCCAGGATCATGTGGGTACAAATACCTTGCCATCGGGCAACGCCTTTGGGAACCATTCGAGAATATCGACCTGCGCATATTGACAGCGATTGCGATTGGCTCCACGATCGTGGGTGATACTCCAGGGACGCTAATACCATGTCAAACAAACTAAAAGTACCGGTTTGGACATGCCCGGGGGCTAAAACACAACGTACGATGCATCAGTCTCTAACCGTGCGTCATCTCATTGTCTGAGCGGCAATTCCAATGCCGGCGCACTGAAACGCGATCTTCGCCCACTATGAGACTGCATATTGCGGATTCAGCGCAGACACATTGTGTGCTCCCTCAGTGCAAAACCATCCGTTGCCAGCGGGTCCATGTCAGCATTGGCGCATGATGATCGAGTCGTTTGTGGAGTTAGATCTACATCTAAATGCCACCTGGTGCTGCATCGGAATGGTGCCGTCTCCATTGTTGCCAATTTTAGATCCTGGTCTTGTATTGAACGTTAAACCCACGGGCAAGGGGCGTTGACAGGATTAAGCGTCCTCATTATGCTTCAATTCACGATGTTCGGAAGCAGGGCGTCATGAAGCTTATTACGCCACTCGACACTGGCCTCACTTGAGTCAGTCAATAGGATTTTATATCATCCCGTCGTTCATATCACATGGGACCACCGCTGCGAGTGAAAGTTCGCCAAGCTTTCATGCTGGCCTTTCCCTGATTTCAGCGTGCCGCTCGTGCACTGCATCTCCAGCCGCATCTCCACGCTGTATTCCGAACTCGGTGCCAAGCCTCTTAAGACGGTAGAATCGTCACATCAAAAAGGCTCCGATAGACCGAATGTTTGACAAATCTTGCATGATTCAACCCCAGTCCGGCCATGCAATATTCGACAAATCCGTAACAGTGCCCATGTTCCGGGAATAAGCGCAGCCGCTGCCATTCTGATTGGGTGCCTGCGCCTTGAGTGTGACATTCTGTCGCAACAAAGCAATCCCCAAGAAGGCCTGTGCCCAGCTTGTCGCAGATACGAGTCGCATAGCACCGAAAACGCTCTTTTGCTTGACGCATGTCGCCGCATTTTTATCATGTGGCACGATTTGAGTTCCGTCGTAACCAGCTTCTGCATGTAGTATTTGCATGTGTTACCGAAAGTTCCTCTGCTAGATGTGTTCATGCGGTTGTCACACGATAGACGAAGGCTCGTTCCATTACATCAAGACTCGCCAGAATTTGAAATCTGTGGGAAGTGTTACTAATTCTTCCATTTTGTGCCTATTTTCAGGCCAAGATCAATCGTAGATAATACTGAGGCTGCCTCAAGGATATCGCTCACGATAATGTGATAATAAGCTTTGATCTCGCATTTGAGGAAGAGCTCTACGTGCAACTGTTGATATGCTACGATCTTGCAAGATCCCTAACCATGATGCAACCTCGACTGAGAGGCTTAGCTGCAGGCATGCGGGTAGTCTTGCCGGACGGGAAAGCCATCCGTCTTTGTAGCGACCGACGCAACGACCTCGTACTCATCTTGAAAGCAGATGATGATGGCTTAGATTCCAAAAAAGCTGGCCAAGAACTAAAATACAACCTTACCCCATATGAGTCTCATGCCCAAGAGTCCCTGGGGGTGGACTGTGGGCGATCTGATGTCTCGAACAAGGTTCCTGTCATGCTGTGCGTGTATCAGAATGCCAGGCTTCTCAATGCGTAGAAATCAGCGGCGACCATGTTTCTCGACCCCCGATTAGCCTCCCAAGCTGGCTCCGTCCCGCCTCAATGGCAGGCTTTGCCGTATTTCTTTAGTCGCCCGTAGTTGTACGGCAACGGGGCGAAGAAGCCTGCGCACATCGCCACGGCCCCCGCAGCCCAGAACGCTGGTGAGTCCAAAGCAACTTGGCCCCCAGTCAGGCAATAGTCAACGGAATTTTCAGCCATCTCCATGGTCACCATCGAAATCATGCTCATGCCCGCCGCAGTCTTTGCAGCCGCTGGCCACGGAAGCCGATCGCGCCCGACCCGCAGCAAAACGGTTTCGAGCACCATAGACGTCGAGACACCGCTTACCACTGTTCAGATATCAGCATCGAGGAGCTAAAGAGATGCAACAGCTATCTCAGGGCTGAGGAACGGACTTGATATTCCCATGACAAGTCCCACACCAAGGCCTGGGTAGCACGCTTGAAGAATCCACATGGCCGAAAAGTCACCAAGTGTGCAGCCAACAAGGCATCGGAATGTGTTTAACGCGGCTCGCTTCCACGTCGATCTCGAAGACCAAAACGGCAACGACATAGGCGATAAGTCCTCGCGTGGTTTGGCGCCGCATTTCGGGGTTTTGTCGCCAGGTGAACTTTGTGAGCACGCCCATCGCGCCTGCGCTAGAGCCGCGTGTGCAGAACTCGACCGTTTCGGGGCGCAAAGCCGCGTGGCGCCGAGGCAGCTCAGGGTGCGCATGGGGGAATGAGCACACAAGCGCATCGCGGTGCTCCTCCTGTATCTCTTCGCTGAAAATTCGTGTCTCAAGTGAGCCTTGCAGAAGATTGGACCGGTTGTCGATGGGAAAACGCTGACGCCGAGGCATGGCCCTTACTGGGGTCTGGCTGCAAACGCTAAAACCCGCACAAAGGCCGCAGGCCCACGGGCAAGCGCGACCGTCCGCAAGACGAGCAAGGAAGGAAAGCACAGCTTCCTCGTCGGCTCTCGGCCGGCAAGACACACCTTCCTGGCCGAGTAAAAATTTCGATCCGGCACAACTGATGACTGCTCGCTTCTTAATATGCGGAGTACATTAAAGGTACCTGCTGATCGGTAAATGCCGATTAGGGAACCCCCCGTCACCAACCGCAGTCAACGCGCCGCGCCAGGCATTGTGATTCATCGCCATAGAAGGGCATATATCGGCTCAATGAAGCGACGCTTCTTGGCTTTGCCTGAGGCTCGGTGTCTTTTTCAAGTTGACCAACGTGTGTTGCGATCACATTATGTTTATTTTCTCCCGTCTTGCCACAAGGTCTGCACCATCAACAAAACACAACTACGTCGATGGATTTCGACAAATGGTAGTCCATTGACCATCGCAAACCGAACTCACACCTTTTCCCGGGCTTAGCCCCTTGTCGAAGATGATCAAGCTATGCTGATTATCGACCACCAGCTAGAGCCTTTGGAGCGGCTTCAAAAGGGAGATAAGCGGAACTTTCTTGCCTCAACATTGAAATTGCCAGCATGGCAGACCTCCGTCGATACATTGACATAGCAGAGTGAAAGTAACAAGCCCCGTAATACCAGACCAGGCATCTGTGTAGTTCTTCTCAGTGACAGTGCCCTCCGCCAAAGTCTTGGCAAATCTCTCTCCCTTGTGCCTCGACGTTTTCGACTACCCAAAGTCGGGCATTGGAAAACACAAACACCTTACCTGGAGCGAATGCAAAGTTATTGCTCATTTCGCCCACAAAGATCTTGCCAAGAAGGATGCCCTGGGGGTTCCAGATGTGCATGCCATCGCCACAAGATGCCCAAACATTCCCTTTCACATCGCAATGTATCCCGTCTGGGAATCCGGTGTCTGCCCAGGCAAAAGTTCGTCTATTCACTAGTCGCTTGTGATCAACGACATCAAATGCGTAAATCGTCGACGGCTCGGTAGGGACCCGTCCGAATTGCTGGCTGCCCGTGTCCGTAACGTACGCGATCTTTAGGTCGGGCGAAAACTCGAAACCATTTGGCTCGACAAAGCCGTCGGCGACCACTTGGACGACTCCTGTGTCCGGCTCGAAGCGATAGACCTGCTTCGGCTGCGTCGGCTGGTTGCGAAACTTCTGAAAGTAACCGTAGTCGGCGTCGGTGAACCAGAGGTCGCCCGTGATAGGGTGTTGCCGCACGTCATTGAGTGATGAAAAGTTACGTCCGAGGAAATTGGTTAAGAGAGGTTTCGTCGTGTTAGAGCTGGGGTCGACTGCCAGAAGCTGCGAGTAATGCTGAAAGTCTCCTTCATCGCAGTACACTTGCATCGGCGGGGTCTGGTTCCGACTTGCTCCAGGCGGGTAGTAGTTTGTCCCTCCGTTGGCCATGGCTAGGTTGGGAAACTGCGTGCTGTGGAATGGGTACTCGTCGGAACTGAGCGAGACTACCGTAATGTTGATGTTGTCCTCCAGGCTCTGGTAGTTCGAGGCGATGTAGAGTGAGTTGTCCTTCTTGTTATAGATACCAGCTTCATGGAAAGCTGACCAGGGAAGGTCCCAGACCTTTCTAGCCCTGGCGTTACAGCCTAGGACATTGTAAAAGTCGTCGTGGTAAGCCAGCAGCGAAATTGCCGGCTCTGTGATGTTGGTCGCCGGCAGTTTCGCAAAGTAGTTGGCGTCGCGAGCAGCTGCCAGGAGGTCAACATGGGTGAATTGAGACATGTTGAAGCTCATGACGGAGGCAATCAGCGATGGGATGGAATCGAAGACAGCCCAGGACCCGATGGATCTGGAGCAAACCTCCCCGCGAAGTGACATCACGCTCGGCCAACGTGCGTCGCCTTGCTTATTGATGCCTCAATGCTACCGTCTCCACGGCGGCCTGCCCACTGGCCGTTGGTAAGAAACGTACTACTGACTACCCCGAGCAATCGCAGTCGCCGCAGCCTTCACCCCACAACAGCCGAGGGTTGAGTGCGGCTGAAGTTACCCTGTAACGTTGGTACCGGCTAGAGCTTGTGGCCTACAAGTGATTACTCCTTAGACTCCGCAAAAGCCCTTGAGAATTTGGCAAAGTCTTGTATCCAAGAATATGATCCTGGCGAGCACTTACTAAAGATGGAACGAATGCTACGTGGCATACTTTTTGCTGCCTTTGCAATTTGACTGTTGGGGTGGAGACCGCTCGAATGGCGATCGAGTGTTGAGACTAACCCATTTTGCAAAAGACCGTCCCTGTGCTGCACTATGGACCTAAGCACGCAGGCATAACCCTCTACGACCGGGTTTTTGTTGGTGACATTGGATTGATGAAGAGGGCCCGATTTGGGACCTTGATGGCGTATAATGTAGAAGAGTGTGCACCTGTCAATTTTCAACATCGCACTCAATACGGAGTACTAAAAGAAAAGAAAAACATAACAAGTCCATTCACACGCTTCTCATCGCGGCCTTTAGAGTTGAGCCCATGCTCGGCCGTGGGGCATTTTTGTTGGCGCGAACCACAGCGCTAACGAAACACGACCCGCGCGGGATCGGCCCCAACGGCCCATACGGCGGGCTGAACTACCTAGGCGGGGCCCCCCATGGGGCTGAATTTTTAGAGCACCTACGTACTCGTCCTTAGTCTACGGGGTTTTCCGGGTTGTTGTAAGATACACTTCTCGTACAAATATACCTAAAGCTACAGAGTACTTTACGACTCAATTGTAACCAGCAGGCCATCCGTGGCCGCCTGCAGGGTGCTCTAGACTGTGCAGTAGACGATACTACAACGTACCACGCTCTAATAATGTTGCTGGAAAGAGCGCCAAGAATGACCCAGATACTACTCCGTACGGTGCCTAAAAATGCGCTGAAAAGAATACTGGACGATTTGGTGAAGGGCTACAAGGCATGTCCCTCCGGGATCTGTCCCATGCAAGCAGACAGAACTCATTCTTGCACGCACAAAGGACTGGAGCTACGGGCATCCATGCAGGGTTCAAGTTATGAGTCGTCGTGGTGCTCGGAATCTCTGTGGCCGGTCGTGAGAGTAGTCCGAAGCAATACACCACCGTAGAAACACTCGACGCAAGAAAGTTGCTTATGAGAGCAACAGAACGCTAAGGTTAGCTGGCACATGCGCTGGAAAGGTCTGCATCGCCGTTGGTCACAGGTGATTGTCGAGGGGAAGCCAGCAAGTTTACGTTAGGTCATTATATCAACCGAACTTAACGATGTATGCAATTATTATACGCATATCTATTCAATGCTTTTCGACGCCAGACTTGACATCAGCGGCTTGCGAATTGAACTTCAGATGACGCCGATGACGCGCAGTCTTCTTCCTGCATATCGTCCATAGTGGAGGAATGCCTCCCCGATGCCCCAGTTCCCTGCTCTTGGCTGACCGAAGTCGACTGCCTTGCGCTGAGACTGACTGTGACCGCAGTGGTCTTGACGACGTCAAGTCCGAGCGGCTGGTCAGCCTTGCTGATACTTGTAGGGTCGCTGCCGACGTGGACCGTGTATGCCGTCTCGGAAGGCATCCGTGTCGCATGACTTGTGTACCGCTCGAGCGCAATATGGGTCGCATTGCCCGAGTTCGTGCGCCTCGAAGAGCCGCTGCTTCGCATGTGGCGCGAAAACTCGACGAGGCGGTTGAGAACGCTAAATTCAACTTTGAGCTTGATACTGTAGACGAGCGGTTTCCAAGCAGTCTGAATATTATAGTGTTCGGTGAACTCGAGGGAGAGAATGCTGATGTCGAGCATGACGATGAAGACGTTAACCGCCATCAGGTGGCTCATGACGCGGCGCCCGGCGGTCGAAGCGACACCCCTTTGCAGTTTGAGAATCTTGGCTGTCTCATAAATGTAGAGCCCAGATATGATGCACTCTTGCACGAAGAAAACGGTCAACTGCAGTTTCTCGAAGATTGAATAGGGCACCTCGAACGGACCCGGGTTCCCTGAGTTGGAACCGTACACGAGGACGATGATGGGCACACCAAGCCAGATGGCGTCCGCAATGATCATGGCGAGAATCCAACGCAAGCACGTCGGATTGTGCAGCACAATGTGCAGCCGAGAATACAGTACCAGCGACTGCCCCGTGATCATGGAGCACCAGCCGATGAGGATGATAGTTGCGTGGACGTAGCCGGAGGGATCAACTTGCAGGTCGCGCAGGAGATAGCCCACGGCGTTGAAGGCGATGCCCCATGTCGCAACGAGGAAGCTCCAGAAGTAGAGTCCGCGGAACCGTCTGAAAGTATTGGCAATCAAGAAGTTGAGCTCAATGACGTTGTATAACGCGACGCTGATGAAGACAATGAGGACGACCCAGTAGGCCTCATAAGGCCCAGGATGGCTGTAGGTCGCCGCGCCGTCATTGTTTGAGCCCATGTCGGGTTGTCGATTGTATTGACTTGAGAAAGTCGGGCGACTGCCATCTCAGGGGCTTGACAGCAATGTCGCGCCAGGAGCACTGGGATGAAGCGTTGTTGAAAGGGCCAGAATGAGTGTTATGACATGATGGAGGCGTGTTTGGCAGAACGAGCTTGCCGAGCTCCCTTGACCATATTTTCTGCCGCCGTACGGCGTAGATCCAAAGAAGTACCACAGAGGCCGAGTCATGGCTTGCTTCTCAACGATGCTACCACAGTCTGTTTAGTCGGCCACTTGCAAGGCTGTCAGAAAGCTGAGCTCAGGCGGAAGTTGACCCTGTGTGCCGGGCTGTGTGGTGTGGCTGCTGTTGACCGAAGCCTCATTGGTTTGGCGCTAATGTTCGCTCCGGATCTTTTGCCCTGCTCCTAGCCGTGGAGGGGAGGATGAATCGAGCAGCGCAGCTGTACGAGTGACGAGGTCCCTGCAGGGGACTTGACCCCGTACGCTACGCTATGGCTTCAAGCCACGTCCCACAGCTCTGTCGGCCGACATGCCCGCCCGCTGATGCCGTCGATAGTGTCCTCGGACGCCCCATTCCAGTGAGCCGGCGACATCCGAAGACTGCTAACAGAACTGCTCCGCCAAACGAGAGACACTGGCTAGAGCAATCCATTTCCTATCGCAACAATAACAATGTGACATGTAATCTTTTCAGAGAAGGGGCATTTGCAAGAAGGCAAAAATGCAAGCGCACGGGCCGCGTGTTTCGAGATGCAGCTGCCCTGGCAAGCCTGGTGATGATGCCGCCACTGGTGTGGCGACCCAGTTACGCAGAGGAAGGATCGCTCCCCATTGGAGATTAAAAGCGCGTGGCACTTGGCTCTGTTCTGCCACCCGAATTTTCCCTGACCCTCAGGTAGCCTGCACGCCCAAGCTGCCCTCGGTCCATGTCACTTGGGGATATTTGAAGTGTGTGTCGTAGCGGTCCAACAAAAGAGAAAGGGCAATCTGCTGAGGGCAAGTAGCCGTTAATTAAGTAACGTGCTGCTTCATATTACTTGTAATAGCGCACGCATATGTAGAAGCAATAATAAGAGTATAATGGTCACCGGCAACGTGTTTTGTGTTGCACGAAGTACCAACTCTGAAGCGTAGGAAAACTGACTCGAGCCTGCAAAAGGTCCAAGTCTGCGGAGTAAGGTGAGCACAAATCCGGAGTACACCGTGCTGCGTCTCGATGAATCGGGAGCAGCCACGCCACAACCACACAAGGGTACGGCGTACTTCGTACGTGCAAACGAGCCACGAGCATCAATCTTAGACATGCTAGGATATGGAGGTTCTTTAGCAACATGCATGCGGAAATGAAAAATTTTGCCGAGAAATTAGGCTTCAATTGAAGCCTGCACTTCGAAGGAATCGAGATCCGGAAACCCCAAATCGTAAAATGTGCAAATCGCCCATCAACTCAGCAGCAAATATCACAAAGCCTACTCCGTACATGTAGACGCCATAACCCGCGTAGGCCTCTGGCTTCGCCTCAGCCTTGGCAGCAAAGCGGCATCGTTGCCACTGAGCTCGACCCTCAGTGGGCGGCGTCTTGGAACCCCCCTGTGCTGAGCATTTGAGCCGTTACAGGCTTCCCAGAGCCCCGGTAAGCGCCAGGGCCGGGTGAGACTGGCTTTGGGGCGTCATTATCACCGGGCTTTGCGACTCGCAGCTGGGCTGGGAATCGGGATAAGTAGAGCACCTCCATGTACGTCCGTACATGGCAAGGATAGATGGGTCGCTGCTAAAGCCGGGGTCGCCAGCCCGATTGTGCACCAGTAAAGAGCTGCCAAGTGCGTAAAGAGGTGCAGTTTAGCGTTGCTTGTGGTGCCAGACTGCCAATTAAGCGTTCAAGTGCGAGAGCCTCGCGGATGTCGCTAGCCTGCCAGCGCCACCAGCAGCAAAAGGGCAGTAGTGCTAAGCATCAGCTTCGTCAACAGCGCTTACAGCGCTAGAAGATAAGGTCCTCCGTAAAGCACCTCCATTAGTGTTTGCCCTGACAGGTACCAGACCTTAGCGTGCGAGCGCTGCCAAGGCGGCTGCTGTTGGTACCACGAGTACGGATACTTGTTATGCGGACTGCGGCGAATGTGATTGGCGATATTCGCTATTAATGATGTTGCGATGTTGCTGTCTGCACGTTTTGCGATCTGGGGTCTTGGCGTTCTCTGAGCAAAGTGGCGGTAATGTGCGATCGTAGACCATGACTGATGAGCGCATGCCACGTATGCGATCACGAACAATGCACCATCAGGTGCTAAGTGCATGAACGTATAGCAACCTAATGCGGCCAGCGCGTCGAGCGTCGATTGAGCGTTGGTACGTAGGTTCGTAGGCTCACGATAGTGACCCGGCGTTGCAATTGCGCCGATTTAGACATCGTGTGGAAAGAGCCACATCGCTCTTGCGTGCCCCAACGCACAAGATCACTTTGAGGGCAAGAATCTAACCGTGATTCATTCACGATGACTGAATTGCTTGTTCTGTCGTTGTCATTCTCCCGTTCCAGAGCCGCAATGTCCGTTCGTGATTTCGCAGGGCCGCCCGAGGCCAGCCCAGTTGCGGCTGCTGCCGCCAACGCTATTGGGGTCATCTTCCTGCGCAGTCTCCGCCGCAGACTCGGGCACTCTGCTAATAATGATTTCAACTTAAGAAATTTGTTGACAAGCAATACGAGGCAAAAAAAGAAATGCGAGTTCGACGAAGCGCGCCTGTTATGTTCTTGCTCTGCCTAGTGTCGAGGGGGAGACTCAGGATTCACGTTCGAACGAAACGGAATACGAAATCGCCTATTGGACGGTATACGAATCCGCTTCCGAGACGCTGTAAGACACGATGGCGAGGACAAGGAGGAATATGAGATCCACCCCAATGACAGCATTGAATCCGATCTTCCCCTATTGCACGCTGGCGAAGACAGTACGCAGCAGTGTCGCATCAGTACATGTATCGAAAGGTGATAGCCTTGTCCCCCATCTCTGACAACTCTTGTGGTGTTGCATCAGTGTGAGCACCGTCCAGCATCCGCTGCTGCCGCTGCTTATTGATATATCGATAGCTGAAGATCAGAATGACGGCAGCAGCAAGACCCATTGCGATGAAGCCGAGTTCTAGGCCATGTCCTAGGAAGTAGCGGGGGCTGTCCTTTTGGCGATAGAAATTGGAAGCCATGGCCTGCGGTATTTGGTTAGCCATGCTCTTTTTCGACAACGACTGAGCTTCGCCGTCAGCGACGGAGTTAAACTTACGCCGCCGAGGTTGCCAACGCCAATTTGAATGGCCATGCCGGCGCCTCTCTTATAGCTTCCCGACAGGTTATTGGATAGCCAAGTGATAACGCCAGGGAATGCTGGATAGATGGCACAAGCGGCGAGGAAAACACCACCGTATACGACCCGTGGGTTCGAAGACGAGATGCACCTGCGATAAGGCAATTAGCCTAGGACAAGCCTTGTTGAAGAGTGATACTTGCATTGTGAAGCCGACCATCATGACACACATCAGCCCGATGACGAACGGTCCTCTGCGCCCAGCCTTGTCCGAAATGTAGGCAAATATAATCGCCAGAATGGCCGCGGTAACGTAGATTGGGACGGTCATGAGCTGTGCGGTGCTCGCCGTGTAATTCAAGCTCTTGATAATGGTCGGTAAGAAGAGGCTGATGCCGTAGAGCGGGCACACAATCTTCCAAGAGTCAGCGAGTCAGCATAATTGCAAGGAGAGCTGCAGACTTACGCCCCAGTACACAAAGATGTTGACCCAAATTTGCCAGTCCTTGAAGGCCTGCCTGACATACTTCCACTGAAAATCCTCGGCTTGGCCAACTTGAAATGCAGGATTAACGTCGGTGCCGCCCTCAGATGCTAGCTCAGTGCTGGATGGGATCTGTCCCTGGTATCTGAGACGGCCAATGACGAATTCCCTTTCTTCCTCTGTAAGAAATTTTGCCGTATCGGGGAAGTCGTGAATGAGAAAGAATGCAACGACAGCGACAAGGACGGTTGCAATGCCCTCGAGAATGAATATCCATCTCCAGCCCTCTAAGCCCCCAACACCATCCATTTTGCTAATGCCGAAGGCCAGAAGACCGCTAAATGCACCGGCAATCGATGCAGCAGAGAAGAAGAGCGCCTGGCGAAGCTGAATCTCGTGCCGGCAGTACCACATGGTTAGGTAATACTGGACGGGAGAAATGGGAAGGTGTTAGTCAACGTCCTGAGATGGCCCGACAGGGTTAGGCAGTTTAACTCACCGCGACGCCAGGGAAAAGCCCAGCTTCCGTTATACCCAAGAACAAACGCGCAATAAGGAGGCCAGTGTAGCTTTTGACTAGACCCATCAGGGTCATAACCAAGCCCCAGGCCAACATGATAGTGGGAAGCCAACGACTAGGCCGCAGCTTCTTTAGCAATAGGTTGCTGGGGACTTCAAAGGCAGCGTAGGTGAAAAAGAAGACAGTCAGGCACCAGTTGTATTGGTCTGGGCTCATGTTCAAATCTTCCTGCAGGCCTTCAATTTTGGCATTGCCAATGTTGCCCCCTAAGTCAATTAGCAACATCAATATGAGGATTAAAGGTGAGCTCACGGTCAAGGAATGAGAGCAAGTAGAGCAATGCGAGCATAGGGATCAAGCGAATGTCCATCTAATGTGATATTAGTCCGACATCGTAGAACGGTCGAGGCTGTGACATTACCTTCCGCAGAACCTTCTTCTCCATTAACTTATTATGAGCCTCTAAAGATGGTGTGCCATCCGGACACTTAGATTCCGCCAAATTCACATCCGCCATACTGCCTTGTCTAGGCACCGTGCCGGCATTGTGTACGTGCTGTACACTGCCCTTTTCAGGCCAATGGACGGAGCTCTTCTCCATTGCCGACGGAACGCTGCGCTGGTGCAGCAGCAGCTGGTGTCAATGCAGGTGTAAAGTCAGGAATGAATGGGCTCGAAAGAGCGCTTGTTTAAATTGCCCAGGAAGGATGCGCAAAAGGGATGATTTATGTACCTGGGCGGAAAGATCCCCGCCGCGACACGAAGACATGGCTATGGCTCGATTAAGTTCGGATCCGCCCAGACAACGTTGACCACTAGTGCCGCATTGCCATCCCATGATCGAATTCCCTTCCAATCCTCAGAATATGAGTAGCCTAGAAAGGCCCGAATTCCGTGGTACGTACCTATAGTCCAGCTTTCCAGCCACCACTGTAGTTGACGAGTCCAACTTGATTGGAGCAAGAACCATGGCGGGCTTTGGCTAACGATAATCGAAGACTGACTGAGGCCCAATCTCCAACAGTCTCGGATCCGAATGCACCAAGTGCGGGGGAAGAGAGGCAATCCAGTCGAGCACCCTAGTCACTAACGCAGGAGCCACTAGCTCCCCAGCCGCGACGATCTGGGGAATGGCAGTTCCCTGCGGGGTTGAAGCCGACGGGACAGCGCCAGGGCGCGAGCGTCCGAACCATACGAGCTTACGAGTAACTTAGTTGGTTCCTGATAGCATAAGCGGCCACGCCAGTCAAGTGTTTACCGCTATTCAAGCGCTCTGGGCATGATCTCCGCCCGCGAGCCCAGACCTCCGTCACTGACGAGCTGGACAAGGCAAATTGAAGATCCAGACCCCAATGGTTAGAAAAGCATGGGCATGCAAATGACTGAGTCAGGGCAGTGGACTGGGCCGTCGGATTGCCGGTAGGAACACCTTCATACATTACACTCGTCTTTCGCGGCCCCGACGTCAGCCAAGGCAAGTCTGAAAGTGACTTGGGCCGAAGCATAACGGACTTGTGCGGGCCTCACCCCACCTTGCCCACGCATTGTCACCGGCTCGAAGTGTATCCTGAACCCCGCACATCGACCGTCCATGTTGATCTCGACGCCTCCGCGAGGAGTCTCGAGGATTGCACGTGTTTCGGCAAAATTATATGTACGTATTCTGCGTACCTACCCATTATTTTACTGAGACGGGTTCCTCCCCGAAACAACCTCTGGAGGCTGGACGCCCAACAGATAAGTCAAACAAACAGCGGCAAAACTTCAATGTTGGTTAATGGCTATGACTTTAAGTCATGCATCGAATGATTCAGATGGGATCGAAGCTACCACTCTACTAGAGGGGATAGTTCATGCCTTATGTGTGCTATGTCGCATGTGTCTCATCGTAAGTGTAGAAACCCCGCCCACTCTTTACACCAAGGTATCCATTCTGTAGAAATGTGCTCAGGTACTGTTGGGGTTGGCTGGGGATATCTCGTCTGGCTGACGCGTAATGTTGCTCAATATCGAGTACAACATCCAAGCCAACAATGTCCATTAGCTCAAATGGCCCTTTTGGAGTCTTCAACACGCCCCTAAAAATAGCGTCAATTTCCTCTGGAGTTCCAGCGCCCTCCGCCGCTGCCAGCAAAGCTTCTCGTTTGATGGCAGCCCAAATGCTATGTGAAAAGCAGTCAGAAGGGCGATATTCCTTGAAGGAAATTGGTGCAATAACTGTACCGGTTGTAGATGTATCCCATTGAATGGCTTTTAACGTGGAATGGAGTAAATCCGTGCGTTGCAGCCTGCTCCATCATGTGGTCAATGCATGATGCGTTGGTATTGTCGTGACCCATGATCTCAATGACTGCAGTATCTAAGCACGACTACTCCACACGGCGCCGATGCCTGCAGTACACTTACTAGAGGTCTCTGGTGGCCAATCTAAACCGCCTCGTATTAGACTCTTCGGACTTGCTACAGAGCGACTCCAGACTTACAAGTATGCGCACTAAGCACACGCCGTTCATTATTCAGATTGAGATCATTGACAATCTCGCCGCAAGTATAGCTGCTCGAATTCGAAGCGATGATGGTGTCTTCCGGGGCTAAAGAGTCTAAATGCGAGATGATCCTTTTTTTCAACGGCAATCGCTCGGGAACACACTTTTTAATTAGCATGGCTGAACTTTGTGCACCAGACGTTACATACCTCTACCACGAGCCACGAGCTGCACAGGGCCTCCTTCAAATTGTCTGGAAAGTGAGTTGTGATACACCCCCAGTCGGCTTGTGGCTTTTGCGTGGATCGAAGCCTTTCCACGGCTTCGATGCTGGCCTGAAGTTGGTTGTTTTGCTCATCAATGAGATACACATCGTTGCCTCTGCTCGACCACTGCGCGATCCAAGCGTTGTGAGCAAATCGAGCTGATGGACGCATCTATAATGCGAATTGGATGCTTACCATGTAGGCCAGACGTCGTCCTTGGGATCCTGCACCCAGAATAGTGACTGACGTTCGGACAGCACGAGCCATGACGGTAAGGATCTTCTTACACCAAACCTCACAACGCGAGTGAATGAGAAAGCAAGCAAACAAGAAATCGAAATCCGAAAGGAATGGCGAAGAAATATGCAGCCCTAAGCCCAGTCGCTTATTGTCCAGGTATCCATGTAAGAACGAGTCCCGGATCCGCGAGCCCCGCGCTCCAACCATTAGTGCCGCGAACGTCGCTGACGGGCATGATAAAATGGAGTTTTCGGATCCGAACAAGCGGCCAATTGTCCCGCACCCACCATGACCGGTCAATCCTGCCTGTTGACCAAACTTCGAGTCGCGAGGGCACAGTCGTTACGTTTGATTCAAAGGGATGATTTCGCGCGGGCGCTCGGAACTTTGCCGCACTGCATCCGCGGCTTACCAGCTCGCATGGTCAAAGTGCGGAGAAGCCCGAAACTTGCCGCGAAGGATGGCTATTGACGCAGCCGATATCTGATGACCATCCCAAATCGCGGTTCCTCTCCTCCCGGAAATAGGCAAGTCGAGTCCATTTCAAGAACCGATTTGGGGTAATAATGTGTGCCTGAGGCGTAACCCGGCAGGAACAATTGAACAATTAACCGCCTGGAGCTAATGCGTTCGGGTGCCATGTCTATGTTCCTTCAGTTATTTAAGGCTGGGTCATTCCGCATACTGAGCGTGAGAAACTACGGACGCGTCTTGGTACAGAGACACCGAGTCGCTTGAAGAAGTCAAGCGAAATCTGTTTCTTGCCGCTTGGACAGACTTAGAGCTTTGAGGCAAGTGGCTCAGCGTTCTATCCAAGGTCTCTTGCAAGCTCGAGTGTGACTCGTCTGCGATTTTGCCCAGAGACACATCTCTGTCAATTGCTTTGCGGATGAGCTGTACGCTGGCAACGACGTGGTGCGGGTAGGGGTCGATGGAGATCAGAGGAACCGTGATGGCGACAGCCGCTGCTTCGCTCTCTGGGTGGAGAGGGCTGTAAGCCAGGCCTTCTCTGGACCCCAATGTAAATGTGTTGTGCAGACCAAACACCAATGTGTTCATGACTGCGTTCTCAGCTTCGGCATTTGCTTCGGTAAGACCAGCCAAGAGATCGTATCTATTTGTTGCCTCGATGACGTCGACCAACATGAGAATACTCAGGTGGTAATGAAGCATTAGTGAATCTGCAGACTACTCAGTTTTCCGCGGAAGTAATTGAGCTGATATTAGAACCTACACCACCGAAGTTTTGTTTGCTGCCCGAGAAACGGCATCCGCCGTTGGCACGCTTCCAAAGGCTGGCGATACGTGCCATTGAACTGCTGGATAGCCTCAGTCACCTGCGCATACGCCTTGCTGACTTGGGACTCGTCATGCCCATCTCTCAAGGCCTCCTTGAAGACAGCCGTCAGCTTCCAAGCTAAAAGCTTCCACGCCGTCCCGTTTGCGATTATCTGGTTCGCTCTGTCGTCCGTCATGTCAAGGACGCCCTCAGCACGCCAAGTTTGCGTTGTCTCCTGGAACATCTTTGCACCGGTCCTAACTAGGTGCCAAGGTAGCTCTTCCTCAAACCCAAAGAGGCCCGACGAAAGTAGCGACCTGCAATTGAGCGTCAGTGATGCCGAGGTGTCAAACGTCAGGGCCGTCCAGTAGGCGATACTCTCTAGAGCGATAAAGTCGGAGGTACCAATTGACCCGGGGCTTTCACAAAGGGATTTCGACTTCTTCATAGACGATGGGGACACTTTTGAACCACTAAATTGCAGATTTCTCTGCCTGGCCCGCAGCGTCTGGATTTGTTGCAACGCAGCATGCACACAAGCTTGGCCGGATATGCCGTCAACTTCCTCTTCCTCCAATATGCCGACTGGAATAGGCGTCAAGGCGAACAAGAACAACGAAAGCATTGAACGATACGAGGGCCGATTGATGATTCGAAGCATGTCTCGGCGGGCGTGTCGCCAAAGCGCGAGAATGGAGGCTTGATGGCATACGTCCGGTTGTGTTGCGCGAGATGTCAAAGGCAGCCATCTCGCCGAAAAGGAAGCAATCGTGCTCGCAAGAGATGCGTCAATCAGCTGGTCTCTGGTGCTTTGGTGTTTGCCGTTGCCAGTCCGAACTTGTTCATCCCCTTCGTCGCCGGATGCGTCTTCCATCCACTCATCAAGACGGCTGCAGACCTTCGATATGCTAGTAGTGTCCTCGACAAAACTCTTTTCGGCAAATCTATTTCTTTATTAGCAACAGGCTCATGCGGAAAACTTCCTGGGACAGGTAGACTAAACATACAGGAATGGGCATCCATGTCTTCCCATCCAGGAACCAAACAATGCATCAAAACCTTCACTGTAGATTGTCTGGAGCCAAGGAATGTTTATCTCGCCGGGAGGATCCGACACTGAGGTGAATGCCGTACCGGGCACTGAATGATCGGCAATGGAAGCTGACCTGCGCGTGCTCGAGTCGCGCTGACTTGGGGAATTCCGGATTGCTTCCCATTGCAAGCTGCCGAGAGTTCCGTTTGCTGTTTCATGGTTTTGAAACTCGCCACCACGCGGCAGTGTCGTATCGCTACCAGGAGAATAGGATCTTATTTGCCGACGCTTTCGCTTGCCAGAGGAAGCCTTCCTTGTCACAGGGACTTTGCTGTCTCTCATCCACTGCAAAGACAGACGAAAGATGGTCAAGATCACATCAAGCACCAGGCATGGATCGTGGCGAAGATACCTTGAAAGTGCATTGCAGGCCTCGAGTGAGACATCGCGAGCAGGCTGCCGACCGGTCGTCGCCTAAGCCTGTGCGGCACGCAGCATCGCATCGTACCCGTGAACGACGGCATTCATCGCAGCTGGAGAACTGCGTCCGGCGTGCGACGAGATCGCCCTGCATTTTTAATCGCCGAGCAATTGTTTTACAATCGTGAAGATCTTTCTGCCAGAGGCGACACAGCAGCGACCTGATGAAGATACCATTCAAAATTACCTTGGCCAAGGTAGCGTCAGCCTCCACGAGGTCGCCGGAGCTCAGCCAATCTCTGGGCGGGTGCGATCGGTGCATGGCTGGGAAGTGGGGAAAACGCTTCTGGAGGCTTTTGCGGGGAACCCAGAGCTGAAAGACCCGTGCCCCAAGGAATGTATGCCCCAGGTGGCTTCGCGGGCCTAGAAGGATCCACGTCTTCCGCCAATTCAATAGCCCTACGTCACAACCTAAGCTGGTTACTAGGCAGTAGGCACAGCATGGAAACGGAAACCGCGGAACAGGCTTGGAAGTGTGTAAGATCATAATACCTGGGGCGTTCTAGAAAATAAAGGCACAAGGCAATTCATTTAGGGTAAGACTCATTGACATGACCATGCGAGTACTGAACGTAGACCACCACCGCCATTCTGTGTACCTCATATTGCGTATAACAGCACGCTGTCATAGTTGCCGGAGGCGAGGCATGAGATATCGAGAATAGCGCCATCTGTTTATGCGGGCGAAACCCTCGTTATAGATCAACCGTAACAACAACGATATTTTTGGACAAGAATCCGGTGACGAAAAGGCGTGCTCGGCGGTGACCATTTTCGTTGGATGGGTCGATTGCAACCAGGACAGCGGTCGTCCCAGTGCGTATCCTGCTACCATCGTCTTCGAACAGCAAATTCGTGCTCCACCTGGCCGAGTTGTCGCCATGCCCGCTACCATGCAATTGGTGCTGACCTTGGCGCAGGGGCGAGACCTTCCACACCATCACACCGTCCTTCGCATTGGGATCCCGAAGATGTTTTGGTATATCCGCGGCTTTTGAGAGCCCGGCAAGAACAAACCCGCTGGCGTCGAACGTATCGTTGGCGTACGGGTCGGCAAAGTAGCTCGGGTTGTCAATGGTGGAGTCAACTTGCACTGACTCGATGATTGTGACGGACCTGGGTGTATTTGCGGAATCCCTATAGTCGAGCTTGATGCCCACATGCAACTCGCCGCCGCTGCAGCTTGCTATCAACACCTCCTGCGGTGTCCTTCCATGTCCCAGCCCGTTATTGTTCTGTAGGCCCTTTAGAGCAACTGAGGCCTTGACTCCATGAT
Source organism: Tolypocladium amazonense (assembly GCA_024340795.1). Lineage (NCBI taxonomy): Eukaryota > Fungi > Ascomycota > Sordariomycetes > Hypocreales > Ophiocordycipitaceae > Tolypocladium > Tolypocladium amazonense. Next base: position 23,448 of record JALHCE010000059.1, read on the forward strand.
TATCCGAGTCGGTATCAGCACCAGAAAAGTCGACAAAGATGACATTAGACCATTTGCCGCCAAGATCCTCCAGGGTTCGCATTGGTCCTTCTTTATAATAGTGATCGTTCGTCACGAAAAAGGATGTCGGTGATATACCCCAAACGTCATTTGGCGTTTGAATCAGAGGATCCCACACGGATCGAACATGTCGCGCGACTCCGGACCCAATGATGTGGTGAAAGACTTCAATCACTGAATGAGACTTGGGAGCTCTGTTGTCGCCCTTCTCGTACCAGTCGCGGTTCGGGATGTGGTTGACGGCGAATATGTAGACTGCCTCTCCTAGCTTCTGCCGGTCGGGGTCATCGATTACATCGATCCCGTGTGTAACAAATGGCCCTTTGAAGTTCTGGAGCGTCAAAGCCTGCACCCGTAATGTCTTTTGTGGCTGCAGTGAGAAAATAATTCGTTGGATAGAGCCGTAGCGCTTAAGAAAGACTCACAAGGGGATCAATGATTTTTATGCTACCTCGCGCAGTTGCAGCGCCTGATGGATTGTCAAAAATTGCGATCGGAGGGAACCAAGTGTGCCGTGTGCTTTCCGTGTCTTCGCATGCCGTGAACAATAATTTGCTAGGCTCATGATAATGAAGGTCCTCGCAGTGTGTTGTTTTTTCAATGAAAGCTAGTTCATGTCCAGAAGACAAGACCGTGCTTCTTGGGCTTCTGAAGAAGCCCAAAACAATCCCAGTTCGCCGCACTCCAGGACCGAAGAGGTAGGCCACTAGTACTGCGAAGACAAGAGTCACCACAGAGGTCGAAGAGAAAGATCGAGCCGCCATGACCACTGGTAGTGACAAGAAGAGTGCGAAATGATGAGGGAGCGCGTCGGTTACTGGCCGGTGGTGCGACGCGAAAATTAGACTACGCGATCGGACGCCATGCGTCACCATTTGCGGGGGAGTGGCTCAAGGCCCGCTTGCCGAGGTTGCAGATGGGCCTTCCGCGTGCTAACACACCTTTATGTACTGCGTACTCGTCTCAAAATCAAGGAAGAGCTGTCTAGAAGCTCCAGCGCGATTTGAGGGTGTCAGATTTGTTTCCGCTTGTCGCGCAGTAGTTCACGTCCGGTTTGAGGAGGCAAGAAGGCATGGAAACTAAACCCCGCTTCTACCGAAAGCAACAATCACCACAAAGGCAAAGTGCTCAGCGATGTGATGGATCGATCATCTCTGCTCTTGGTCCCGGGAGAATCGAGGTCAATCTCATATAAAATGCCTAACAGTAATCGGTCGCCCACAGACGCGACGCCGCAAGCTCTGGGGATCACTTCGTTGTAACGGTTGCCCAAAGTTAGGGTTCTCTTAATGCCCTTTCTGACTGTCACTTCAATCATTCAGGGTCGCTCCTTTCCAATGCTAGACGAAAAGTCCTATCGAGCGCTGCGATCGATGGACGATCTCCAGCTTTTGATCCAATCAATGACGCGACGATTTGTATGTAGATGAACTCGTTTCTCGTTGAAAATCACCTCCACGGTTATGCATGTTCAATGACCTCAACATTGACGAATTTGGGCCGTTGAAGGCCTCATGGGGTTTCGAACCAAGACCATCGGGGGATCGCATCTCACTGCTGTTGTCCACAGAATGCTTGGACTTGCTCCCTGTTCCAACACCCAGCGCAGTGGCAGAGAGAGCATCCAATTCGGCGGTCCTGGTCAAGTCGGTCTGGGATTTCATATACAAGGTTCTGTTATCGCCCATGAATTGGTATCGAGCATCAGGATTCTCCCGGAGGAATGTGAGGAGCGTTGATATCATCACCATGACCAGTAATATGAGCGAAAAGGCTGCATTCAAGACAAAGAAGACAACGCCAGTAACGCCAACAGCCATTTTAGGTGCATGAAAAATATTGGAGAAAATGAGGAGAAAAGTCGCGTTGAGGAAGTTAACAACGCAGATAGCGATATTAAAAGAATTGGTGGTTTTGTCCATCCATGGCCGGAGGATCGAAGCAGCAGCCAACGCAATGATCTCGATGACAAAAAGTCCCACGGCCTGAGCCGTGCCATTCTTCTGACCAAGGGCGACTAGTGCACCTTTGGTAAAGTAGTATCCAAGAATTGGGCCGATAAAATAGTATGAAGACGCCCGAAATTGGATGTAAAGGGGGCCCCAGTGGTTAAAGACCTTCGGATCCGAAAATAGGATGTAGGCTAAGTTGCCGTGAAGTGCAAGAGATCGACGAGCGATCTGGGAAACTTTGAAAACGCCCCAGGCAAGAGAAGAGCACATGCCAAGCAGCCAGATGACAGCAATGGAAACCTCTGCGGGCGAGTCTTTCTGCGTAAGTTCCCACAGGCAGAGAGTGACGGTCAAGGGGAATCCAATTAGGCAAAGCCGGTATAGAATTCCTTTGAGGACGACGAGCCAGTTCCTTCGGAAATCGACGAAGCGGCTGTCGTTCATCCATTTTCTTCTGACGGCAAGGTCGCACGTACCCTTGAAGGCGGCGACGCTCAGGGTGGTCGCTGTGATAAGAAAGCAAAAAAATATCAATCCCGTCATAAAGAGATTCGTAGTCTCAATTCCAGCTTTAAATGCCGCACGCTGAATACCGTAGACGACGTAGCTCCCAGACCCCGTGGTGATGTTGGACCTTTTCTTGACTTCCCTCGGAACCATTCCCGCGCCTCGCTTTAAAAGACCAGGTGCGGATCCAGCAAGTCCAATGCTCCGTTTTTGGACTTGTACTGACAAGGTGCTTAAGGTGTCAAATATTGAAGACGGCGTCCCCCCCGTCGCACGCTGATACCACGTCAAGATATCTTGCATGAAACCAACACGAATAATGCCCATAGTCCACTGGAAGTTTTGAGTCCATCCTTGAGCGATCGGAGGAAGAGGCACTGCGCAGAGGCCGATGATAGCCTGTGCCTGGAAATAAATGAAGATGGAGAGCGAGTTGGCAGCAATGTGAGCGGCAGCGTTGAAGTACCCCAGCCCACTGATGACGGCGGACGCGATCAATACCATGCCAATCACTACCGCGGTCGCCCACTTGACGCCGGCCACGTTGACGCTTTTGCCGTTTGAAATGCCGGCTTCGATGCAGGCGATGCTCTCGCCGGTACCGGTCGAGTTGACGTGCACCCGAACGACGGCATCCAAGTCAGGAATGGTGTAAGCAATGCTTGGGATATCCTTCGCCTTCTCGCTAGGGACTGTCAACGTGAAAGGCGTGCTCATTTTCCCCGGGACCATCGGACAAAGACCTGGAAGGTTCAGGTCACAAGGGTCGACGACCTGGCGAAGAAACTCGTATCCATACACAGAGACAGCCACCTGGAACCGGACCTTTTCTTGCACTGACGACGTGGCCACAAGTTGGATGTCGACGCTTCCATTGGTTGGGGTATAGACGAAGTTGAAAAAACTAGCGGTGAACATGGATTTCTCCTGACAAGAGTTGAGTGAAGTAGACAGGAGCAGATTTTCTGCCAAGCCAAGTGAGGGCATCATTGCCGCCACGGACAGTGCCGCAAGCCATTTGTTGATGTGAAGTCGCATATCGTCTGTATTTTGCTTCTTTTTTAAGTGCGTTACGTCGGCGTCTTTCCAGGTTCATTAATGTTGTCGGCCGCGGAATGCGCTGGTGACTCGAGGGCACGGATGGCCTTCGTGGACTGCAGAGCTCGAGCTCGCGGTGTAATTTTTCCTTGCAATACCTCCTTTGGCTTTCGTAGTGCGTCAAGTCTAGGTCGCAAGGGGCGACGATTTGCGCGCATGTTAGAAGGGGTAATAGTCGAGGAAGTGTCCCAGGTGATGTATTTTGAATGAGGTGTTCGCACACGATCGAAATACGGATATAAGTCTTAAGATAGTTACATAGTGGAGAACCACGTGAGTTTTCCCCAGAAAACGCGCATTCCAGGAGACAAAGACCTTGCAAAGCAACGAAACTGATGACCCTTGATTGTCTCAGGGAAGTCGCCATAGCCACCTACAATTCAGCGATGGGAGTGGATGCGCGTGGGTCCCTCGACGCTCATTCAAACTAAAAGGCTTGGTAGGCGCGATAGGGTGGAGGCTTCTGGGGTGGAAATACGAACATGGCCCAATTCCCCGACAGAGTAGCCGCTGGCTTGGGGGCTGAGCTGAGCGGTTAGAGTGGTTCTTAGGGGTGAATACGAATTCCTCCATACGAGTACGGAGTGCGGACCCTAGAGTGCGAAGGCCTACATATGCACTCGTATGACACAATTTCAAGGCGGCAGTACGGATAGACCTTGCCCAGATACGAGTGCTCGCACTGTGCTTGTGCCGCTACTAGTCGTGCGCAGCAGCGCCGAGGCTGCAGGAATTATCCTCTCTTGGTTTCGGCAGTGATGGAAATTTGGCCGTGACCAATAAATGATCTCTCATTTCGCCGCTGAAAAGAAAAAGCGAGAAAGAAAAAACGACGGGGGGCAGATGTGAGAGAGGCTGGTCATACTTGGTCGTAAGAACTATGGGCAAAGAGATGTTTGCGTGGATCATTTGGTGCGAATGGGCTTGCCTTAGAAGACATCTTTACGTCACTGCTTGGTCCAGCGCACTTGACGACTGGCCACTACAGTTGACTACTTCAACAAAAGAAGAAGATAGTGAATGTTGAGTCATGGTGGATATTGAAAGGCTCCAGGATGCGCCTAAACTCTTAAGAAATGTTTACACAGGTCTCCTTTCTTTCCTCCCTCTCGATGTTGCAAGCCACTTTGCCTGCAGCTCCTATCCCTTCTCATTGGTGCCTGGCTGGTAATGTAATCCGAAGGCACGCAGCATTTAGCTTGCTTGTCTGATGCACTCTTAATTACTCAATATTCTGTACAGCCCAGACGATTGAGCTCCTTCCGAGAAATCGAGCACAATTCCGCGCTTGGGTACAGTGGATCTTTGCGGGGGATTGGATCCAAAATCTCCGATGGTACGGCGGGAGGAAGGTGAACCGCAATGCTGAAAGATTTCCTCCGCCGCGAAGCCCGGATCATTTGCCCAACAACAATAACAGTCTTCCTTTAGCTGAAATGGTATGAAAACAAGGTGAAAGTATCGTTTGTGTTTTCCCTTCATGTTCAAGTCTGACCATCTTTGACAGAGGCAGAGGGGATGTGTTTCAAGTGCTCCGTACCACATTCTGTGTTGTGGATTGAGTAACTCGCTAGCCGCAAAGTTGAGTTTCGGCCTGTGCCGGCAGACTGGCTACCATTGATGAAAAGTTTTAGAAAGAACGTGTACGTACGTGAGAAAGAGGAGCCAGAACAAGACAGGATCAGCTGAGCTGAAAGTTGAGATCAAGGATCCTGACGCCGAAGGCATTGCATTCAGAGTCGCTGTTGAAGGCAAATGATTGTCGCAAGTCTGGGGGGCTTACTGATTTTATCGCAAATAAGATATCTGGCTGGACTTTGAGCCGAGTACCACTGAAGAGCTTGCTGCCCATGGTCTAGCAAAAGCCTGATTGCCCACGCGAGATCAAATACTATCATGACATCCACTATGGAATCTGCTGGGTACATACTCCGGTTCAGACAATGCAACGGAAGTTCGGGGGTGAGTCTTCAAGTGCTAGTATTTTAGCTGCTTGATGATTTCTGGAGAGTTGATGAAGGCACATCTCTCCTTCAGCCTCTGCTTTGCAATTTCCGGGTGCGCCTCAGGTCCATCAATTGCCGACAGTCCCTCATAAGGGCCACCAATCACAAAAACGCGGGTCTGTCCATTTGACGGGAAAGCTAGGTCGAAACCTTGAAAGGTGTCATGGCCCTGGAGCTCTGGTTTCCCGATGCTGGCAAATGTTGACCAAGTCCGAGATCCTCTGTCCCTTAGCTTATAATCGGACTTTAGAGGATGAAAAGGATAGCCGCTGATATTGTAATGAGAAAGGTTACCAAATATATAGGCAAACTCAGAAGTGTGAATGGGACCAAATCCTGTGTGATTCGTCGTATAAGCTAGGATCGGGTCGAGGATTGTCTGGTTCCAGTCGTAGAGATAGACCTGGTTGCCTTTCGCGGCGACGTTCTCGGCAAAATAAATGGGTTGGCACGTCATGAGAACGTCTCTGAAGATCCTGGCTGAGCGATAAAACTCGCTGGATAAAGTCTTTCCAGCAGGAAACTCCGAAGCGGGATATAGCGAAAGCAGTTTCTGGACATTGTCTGCGGTCATGTCAGGAACATACGCTGAGATAAATTTGAGTGTGTCGCCGGGGCTTTTAATGTTAGTGTCCGTGAAGTATGTTAGATCATCATCACACCATCCAATCATGGTCGTAACGTTGGCGAATCGACCTTCTCGAATAAGTTGTGAGGGGGCAAGAGGAAGGAAATCGCCATCCACGAACGGGAGCCATATGTCGCCAATGTTGTGCGAGATGTCGCTTTGGTATGTCGCCAATGAGGCGCCCAGCAACGTGTCCCTGTCAAGCTTCCGAAGGCATGCCACTGTGTCTTTCGAATGCAAGCTACCGGAGTTGCAACCGACGTATTCCACGAGGGCCCTCATCGCTTGTAAGGTGAAGTTACCCGTAATGCCTGGTTCGAGTGCTTGGCTTTCGCATATTGCCGTATTGAAGGGAACTGGCTTGCTCCCTCCGAAAGCCATGATTTGCATACCGACGGCTAACCCTAACCTACGTGTTAGTTAATGGTCCAACTTGGATCTAATTTGGTAAGTGAAGCAATCGGATATTGCATACCTCCAGAGGATTGTCCAAATATTGTAACTCTTTCTGGGTCCCCGCCAAACAGGCCAATGTTCTGACGAACCCAGTCCAACGCGAGCCGCTGGTCTCTCAATCCCGCGTTTGTAGACCCCTCGGTTTTGAGAGCATCTGACTGCGCAAAGCCGAATACTGTAAAACGCGTTGAGCTCATTGCTTGATCAGCGCCCGAACGAGTTGACTTACCGCCAAGACGATAGTTCATGGCAACGTGAATGATGGGGAGTCCATTATCCACAGACTCTAGGATCATTCCATCTGGTGAGATCGTGATCTCTTGATTTTGCCCTGCCCAGAAGCTGCCACCATGAAGGTAAACCATAACGGGCAATCTATCGTGAGCACATGTATTTCTGGGTCTCGCAATGTTTAGATTTAGACAGTCCTCCGACACGCTGGTAACGTTACTCAGCGAAATGGGAACATCCCATCCTCCGAGCTTCTGCGGACAAGCGGGCCCGTACGTGGTCGCTCGGACAGTGCTGCCACGCGCAGCAGCCCGCATCTTTGGTGCTTTGAAGCGATTGACGCCGCCGGTGTCTTCCCCGTAAGGAATGCCGAGGAATACTTCGATTCCATTGCGCTGGAGGCCCCGATATGTGACATCGTGTCGCGAATCTACCACGGTGGGATTGGCGACAGCGTAGCCGCTGTACAGTAGCCACTGGCCAAGAGCAAGACATACGGATCGCATCATTAGTCGGTGACGGCCCGTATATACAAATTATGGCGCTGATTTGCCGGAATAAAAGATGTCTATACGAGTACGGAGAAGACCTAAGAGACTGGACTTGCTCTGACTCGCTCACCTCATTGAAATGGCGACAGAGGAATTGGGCCCAATTTGAATGGCTGCACCATTTTATAAAAATGTCCCGGCTTACTGGACGTCACATGAAGCATGGCGATTGGCTGGGCTTGGCGGGATGATGACGGCAAGGTAGTCGGAACATTGGACAGAGGATCCCCGGCAGTGCTGCACTGCTGAGCCAGGGAGGAGGCGGGGGTTCCGTCTGACCTCATCTACGAGACACGACGAAATTGCATTGGGTTGTGTACGACCACGGACAGCTGAGCATCAATGTCAAATCACCCCGGTATGGCGGACTTCAACGATAAGCCATCATGCTCAAGCGCAGCTCTGATAAAAAGGCTCGCAAGGAAACAGGTGTTGTTGGAGCGTAACAATTTGATAGGGGGTGTCTAACAATGCAACATACTACGACCCAGATCCCCCGCGGCACAGGTACGGGTATGCATGTAGTCTCATAAGCGTGCATCTATGGGGGAGAAAATACATCAGTAATCATCGCAATGAATCGTTGACACACGTCCCTCTCGACCAGTCTATGAAGGTCCAGCTTGGTGAAGCGACCTATCCTCTCGAATGACTCCTTGGCTCCCTTTTCATGCTGCTGTCCGTTCTCCCGCGCATGCATCACAACGCACGTCTAAGCTTCGCCACCCCGTTTTCCACGCCCTCCACTGCCCTGTGGCCGCCTCGGCTTGGGCTTATCTGGCACAATGTTTAAGCCCCTTGTTCCTCTCAAGCCCATTTTCGAAACTGTACTTTTGGCGATGGCGGGAGTTTCAGGAGTACCAAGCCCATCGCGCGCGAACACATTGGCTTGCCTCACCAGCTCCTCCTTATCCCACTTAAGACCCTTGAGATGGTTGTTGTAATACCCAAGCCAAGCCTTGTAGATCTGCGCTTTGTCGGCCTCATCTATCGTCTCGATGGCTCTGTCCACTTCAGCGGCACATGACAGGTTGGCCTCGTGAGGAACGAAGGAAATCTCTTTCAACGTCCACTTAGGGAACCACGCCTCCGCCTCGCAGACGATAAACAGCCCCCGACCCTCGGCGTTGGCGCGCGCCGTGCGGCCAAGACGATGGATGTAGCTTTGCTTGTCTGAGGGAATGCCGACCTGAAAGACAGTTGTCACGCCAGGGAAATCCATGCCGCGGGCGATAACGTCAGTGGCGACGAGAATGGCACTTCTTGCGTCGCGGTATTCGTTCGTCACTTTTGTTCGCTTGTTCTGCGAGATTCGACTGTGGAGCGTAGAAACAGGAGGGATTTGGGGAATCTTGGAGAGGATATCTCCGTATAGCCCAGCGAGCGCAGCTGTCGGCGCGAAAACGATGGCTTTGAAGTATTGGCGCTGCGCAGCTTCTTCCCGTATGCAGCCGACCATGGCTGGGGAGAGGGAAGCGAACGTCGGCACCTTAACTAGAAGCTGCGGAACACGCTCGTGAGTGTTGAGCTCCCCGGCCGGGATTGTAGAGATGAACTTGTGAGAGGGAGAAAGGACGAGTTTGGCGGCCTGATTGACGTGAGGAGCAATGGTGGCTGAGAAGAGCATGCTCTGCCTGTTGACATGATTCCTGTCGGGTAAGTGTCCCACGATTTCCCTCAAAGCCGGCATGAAGCCCATATCGAGAAGTCTATCAGCTTCGTCGAGCACGAGCGTGTCCAAGTGTCGAAACGAGTACAAAACATCCTCATTAGACATGTGATCGATGAGTCGTCCGGGGGTGGCGATGAGAACATCGCAGCCGCTCAGAATATCTTTCTCCTCCTTGTCCTTGTTCGTGCCACCAATCGCGATGCGGACACGGTATTTTGGTAGCCTTTGGAGCAGGTTCCTGGCTTCCTGGGCAATCTGCATAGCCAATTCGCGTGTCGGAGAAATGACAAGCAGCGAGATGCCAGCGTCACGGCCCCGGTTTTGGGTGATCATCGTCTGCAGCGCCGGAAGCAGAAAGGCGACTGTCTTTCCGGTTCCCGTCTTGGCCTGGACAAGGCAGTCGCTGCGGTTGGGCGGGAGCAGTTCCCAGAGAGTAGCAGCTTGGACAGGCATCATGTGATCGAACTTGAGCACCTCTGTAATGGTCTGGACGATGACGGGATGGACGAGGTTTTGTCCCGCGAGTTCGGCGAACCTCGGGGTATCCAGGGGCACAGCCTCGGTGAGTGGCGGCCGCGAATCGGTCAATGGAGGTGTGTGGCCTTGCGGGCCTTGCGTTGCCTCCGGGGCGGGCGCAGGAAACCTTCCATTTGATGATGCATCGTTCACAACCTTTGGGCCATGATGACGTCGCGGCCCACCGCCGCGACGGCGATCGGGGCGCCGGCCCTTTGGCTTGTCACTCATGAGAGCAGAGAGAGACAGAAGTAGTTGGCGTGAATCGCGTCTCAAGGTCGTGTGGTATGTTGTGTGCGTGCTGGGCCGAGATACAGAGATCGGAAAAAGAAGCAGCTCGTGCGTGAGAGAAGCTGGTGTCGCGACGTGAGGTGAAATTTTCCCGATTGCGGATAAGGCGGCCAATCAGGTCTGCACCTGCGCCTTATGCCGCTGTAAACGGTACAGTGGTGTTGGGTCCGGTCTCCCACCAACCGCTGTAGCCCCTACTAGCGGCATCAGCACCGTGGATGGCCCCTCCACCAAGGCAGCTATGGAGCACCTGGAAAACACGTCGTCAAGGATCGCAACAGCTGCATGAGTGTTGCGATGAAATTTATGAATAAATTAGGGGTCATGTCCGTCTTTTCCTCGCTGTACACTCGTACAAGCTACTTCTAGAGACCTTGTCAAGAATCCAATCCTGCTACGGGGCCAGGAGGGTCACCGGGATGCATTCACAAAAGATCCAACGCGGAAGAAAATGTGCAAACGTCAAGCCGACTCATTGTCAGCAGCCATTTCACCGTCAAAATTTGAGCGTGGGAGACTCGGTGTCGAGGTTTTGATACGTTGAAGATAAGTCCGTCAGCGCAAACATTCCCCTACTTCGCCGCAGCAACCACTCACCCACGTTTGGCGCTGCTGTACCACAACAGACCGCCTAATGAGCAACACGTCGAGAACTAATGTCTCTATCCCAAAAGGGAAGAAGTGGGAAGTATTGTCTATCCAACTATTCAAAAATAAACAGATTTGTTCGCCGTAGTAACGCCCCTTTAAGCCGAGAAATGCGCGCCAATTGGAAGGCCAATTGAACCCACGGGATGCGCCAAGAAACAATATGCATGCGCAAAGCTTCACCAGCACCGGATGAGGCAAGCTGCAAGTGACTCACGCTCGTTGGGCTTCGATATCGTGCTGGACGTATATGCCGCCCTGTGCTTCTCTCGGCAAACGGGTTCCCGGTTCGAACCTACAATTCGTCGTAACCCCTCCCATTTCCTTCGGCTTTGACAATTCGAAGCTTCCAACGGGGGAGTTGTCCCCTATTTCGCTGTATAAGTTCGATGCCTTCCTGGTGGCGCGACTTCCTTGGCTAGAGACGACGTTGCTGGGCGCTTCCCGCAGCCGGACATGGCTTCGTTCCGACCGTACAGATATCCTGCTGACCATGGGCTTGATGTACGTTTTCAACAGCGGCGCGAGTGTCGGAATGCAGGCCACTATGATGCCCAGCCAAAGTTCCAGAAAGCTAATCAGGCCGATGCTGAAGAGATTGTAGACAAAGTCGGGATCGTTGCGCGAGACGATGGTAAATTGCAGCCTCCATGTCATGATGCCGATCGTTCTGGAAGACTGGTCAGTACACGAAGGCTCGTGCACGCACGCATATATGCACTCACAAAAGACCAATGCTAAACATGATGGTGATGGCAACTTTGGACCGAAGTGCCAATTGCAGCCCCCAGAGGACTGGAAGGGGCAGGATGACTATTGAAATGTCGATAACCATGTTCAGAGATACCGACGTAAGTTGGTCGACGGTTATGTCTCGGCACGAGCCCCCCGGCTGCGGATCCCATTGCTGGGAGACTGGTCGGCACCTGGTCATGAACAGCGTCAAGAAAGCGATGCCGTAACAGGCTACGATTGCCATCAGCCCGTACGCCCAGCGCTTGAACGATCGGATGCTAAACAGCCGGATGTAGAGCCAAAGAATGGAGAGCTTGATGAACACTGTGCCAAGCAGCCAGGTGACGCCGCTCGCGATGATGAGCTGCTAGTATTAGATCGATGTCCGTGCTGCCGCGATGCGGGCCCTTCGAGGTCGTACCTTGAATTGCACGCCATACTCGTACGTGTCGAGCTCGTTCGTGTGCTTGCCCAACCCGTTGAAGATGGCCCAAATAGTAACGCCTTCTAAAGTCACAGTGTTGATCTACCGAAAAGCAGACGTCTCAGCAGGCGCGTTGTGCGGAAGAAACCACAGGGTGCACTCACAAAGGCGAATACCACCATGGCGTCGTCGGGGTACAGCCTTCTCTTGGACAGAGCTGCCGCCCAGAAGCGCAGCGCCAGGAAGACGCTGCACACGCCCGTGAAAACACATATCCATATCAGGAGGTCTCTTCCCCTAGAGCCGGCCGACATTTTGGAGACGTGCACGGAGTGCCAGTGCGATGAACTGCTCAGGATTTCAACATTGCGGGAGGAAGCCAGACTGGACGTATTATGATGACGGCCTTACGACACCCAAGCGCCTCAAGTTGACCTGTCTCGCTGCGGCTGCAGTCCGCCGTAAGTGATGGGGGGTTGGATAGCCCACCCGGGGAGTCGAGGTAGCGGCCCCCCCGCAGTCTGCTCTGGCAGCGATCGTCGGCCTAAATCAGCCACGCATCGGGCGTGGTAAGACTCAAGCGCGCAAGGGCGTACTGGACCGCAACAGGTCAGCACAGCGTTGTCCTCGCATTCCATCCCAACCGTTAATGCGACCCTGCTCTGGAACTCGAGTGCCGCGTTCAATTGGCAGTGCTGAGCAAAAGTCCCACCGCTCTCAGCGAGGGATGCGACTCTAAGATAATCTGCGTCGCTATAGGTAGGGCGAGCCAACAGCACACGGGAGAAGTGGGCACTGGCATGGACTGTTTGGGATATCATGTCGCGACGCTCTCGTAGCCGACCAACCTGGCGCGGCAGATGGCAGAGAGTGCCAGAATGCGCATGTGGGGTACGTACTTCGGAATTGCTGAGGATTTCTTTACTTCAACCAAGCACTGCTCCTTGTCCCCTGGACCAGATCTTGGCTGCCTCAGCTGGACGCCCAACCACCATGCAGCCGCCTCTGCCGTCGGCAACGCCAACTTGGCGCAATGACACTTACCCAGCTATCTCTCCGCTGAGGCCAGAATTAAGCGCCATCGGCAAGACAGTCGTGATTACCGGGGCCGTGAGTTGAAATTCCGCTCAGCCGTTGTCTTGAATCTTGTCACTCGCCCTCTCTGCCCCCAGACCGTTGCCTACGAGTAGGCCGCCATGCCGCTTCCCCTCCCCCTCGCACCTGGCCAGCCGGGGCTGATCAAATGCAACATCACAAGCTCGTGAGGATTGACGCTAACGTTCCGCATCACCATAGGGTAGTGGCATTGGTCGAGAAGCGGCTGTCGCATTTGGAATCGCCGGGGCTGCCCACATCGCGTTGCTGGGCCGAACCGAGGTGGCGCTCAAGGAAACGGCTTCGGCACTCCCCCCCAAATTATCGACATCAATTCATGTCGGCGACGTCACACAAGAGGAGTCTGTCGTTAGTGCCGCTACGTCGATCGGGCCGTGGGATATACTTGTGCTCGCGGCCGGTCATGTTTCGACCCCATCGACCATTGCCTCGGCAGATACCAAGGATTTCTGGCAATCCTTCGAGGTAATATGCGTCGTATTACTACTACATGGGCATCCATTCAAGAGTCTCTTGCCCTGTTCGGGTTGAATACATTGCTGATCCGTAGGCTAGACAAACATCAAGGGGACTTACCTGTGCCTTAGCGCTTTCTTACCCAACGCGAATCCTTCGAATGCCACAGTACTTGCCTTGACCTCCGGCACCACGGCCTTGCCACCGTCAATGGTTCGGGGACTATCTGCTTACATGGCCTCCAAACTGGCTCAGACAAAGCTCATCGAGCACCTGGCGGCCGAGAACCCCAACATTTTTGCCGCTTCCGTACATCCAGGCATGGTGGAGACCAGTATTTTTAGAAGGAGTGGTGCCAAGGCGGAGAGCCTGCCCATGGACAAAGGTGAGATACCCCCATCTGCCCTGCGAGCACTCCGTACATCTGCTGCCTTACCCCTGCATCTACTCGGATCAAATCTGCCATTTCTGTCGCCCTGTCATGACGCACATGAGCCTTACGCTCCACCCCTGCATGAAGTTGTCAGTTCACGTCATTGGCGCCGAAACCTAACTTGATCTTTCGTCTTAGTCCAACTCCCAGCGCACTTTCTCGTCTGGATGTCCAGTCCAGAAGCGGCGTTCCTCAAGGGCCGCTCTGTATGGGCCAACTGGGATGTAGACGAACTGAAGATGCAAGCAGCCTCCATTCAGCAGGGTCAAGAAATGACGAGCGGTATCAATGGCTGGCCATATTCATCTTCACTTAGAAATTGAACGAGGTGGCTCGACCATGACTTCAATTGAAAGCTTTAAAGAAACTCATGAACGCTTGGTCAATGCCAACCAAAGCCTAGCTAAACTGCTGCGCCAGTACCTACGCCGATCCTGCGTTCAAAGACCAGCCGTAACTCGCCTGGGTTAGATGTGAACTGGTCCTTGACATCCTTCATTGCGCGAGTGCTGGACTCGCCCGCGGCAGGGCAAAATTTGTATTTCTTCACGAGCCTTGCCACGACATACCGCATCGTATCAATGGCGAAGGTGCGTCCGAGGCAACTATTGTGGCCTAAAACGAAAGTTAAGCTGGTTACCTCACCTCTGTGCTTTGGAAATGGAGAGAAGGGGACGTACCTGTGCCAAATGGCGCGAAGGCGGCGACATTACGCACCATATCAGGACGCGTGCTCCACCGCTCAGGGATGAAGTCGTGCGCCTTCTCGAAACAATCTTCTCCTGCCAATCGTTAGAGCTGCGTATCGACGGTCGTAATGGAGGAGCTGTAAGAGACGTACTCCTCCCAATGGAAAATCGAGGCGCAACAATGGTTGTGTTGGGGGGGATAAATTTGCCACCAATCGTCATGCCATTTCCATTAGTCTTTCTATTCCCACCGGTGAGCAGAGCCGGATGCAGACGAAGTGCCTCCTTAATGACCGCGTTGAGATGAGGCAAGCCGGCTAGGGTCTTGAGATCCGTCACGTCAATATCCACGACCTCCTCGTGAATCTTTTCCGCATGGTGCAGGTGTTGACCTAGTTCACAAAAGACGGCAATCAAAGCAACAGCGGTCGGCTCGCTATGCCAGGAATTGTCAACAATGAGAGCGCCACCGGTTTGGGTTCTGCGTACCTTCCAGCCACAATGGCAAGCAAGCTGTCTCCTTCCAGCCAAAATGACTGGTCCCTATCTGGAGTCTGACCATCTTTCTCCATGAGATAGTGGGCCAAATCAAGCGACTGGTTCGAGCTGCCATTCAGCAATCTGTCGCGCATCTGGGTTTTGCACCAGTCAACCGTATCAAACCAGTCCTTGAGCACGCCTATCCGCGGAGCTAGCTTAAAGGCAATCTGCACGAGCCACGGCACCGGGCTAAAGGGCCCCAGAAGCGAGAGCGCCCGTTGCAGGCGGACGATGATGTGGTGCCACTTCTGATCTTGCAACATACCGAAGGGCTTGCTGAAAACCAAATCGCCCATGACATCGAAGCCAAACCACAAGAATAGATTGCGCACGTCGGAAGCCTTCTGGGACTCCACGTCAGATTCAATGCATTGATCCAGCTGATCAAGGTACTTGAGGACTTTCGCCTCATGCTCGGCCAGCGCTGCGTCAGGATCATTGTTGTCAGCTCCATCTTCGTCCGGGAGGGGAGCGCTTGCTTTGGACTCACCTTTGGTGGTGAATCCACGATTCCACTCTCTGCGGCGCTCGGCATGAACCGACTTATCTCGCGATGTTACGAGAGCCAGACTCGGGTGCAAGATGTCATACCACTCCGCCTTGGCACACTCGGAGCGCGGCCCGTCCACAGCCATGAAGACGTCCGGATGGAAAATGGTGACTTCGGCCGGCCCTGGACCTCAAACCTCAGTGGCCAATTCGGTTACCGAATGGGGAAGAATGGCTCTCCTACCGGTTCTCACGAAGCTACCGTACTCTACGCGCAGTGCATCGAGAACAAGATGATTCTTCGAGTGTCTACATGCCCACACTTGCCACAGCTTGGAAACACGCGCATACCACGGTCCCGGAAAGCCGGCCTTGACCAGCGGGTGAAGCAGCGAGCGGTACAACAAGATGCTGGCTGCAATTCCTGACAGGTAGCCGTAGCTCCAATACTGGACGGTCTTCAGGGCCCATCTGAACGCCAAGCTTTGGGAGACCGAGGCGAAGATAGGACACAAGACGTAGAGCGGGGAGTGAAGAATCACAATTTGGGGTGCCTGTACATGCCACTCTCCCTGAATGAAGATGCCATAGTGGATGATGATGCCACTCAGAAATCCGATTCCATAGAGAAGCGCAGGCTGGAAGCGGTGGTACTCCAAGGCGTCCATGGCTAGCGCTTCGGCGATTTTCTTGGTTTTGCTTGGCCGCGTCGTCGCGGTGAGTGGCCTTTCCAGCCCGTGTTGCGGATCAAGAGCTCATCGTCGCATCACGGCTAGTTCGACATAGGGTGCGTATAGGCCGGTCGTCTAAGAGCCTCCAAGGGATGCATCGTCGTTCGTAAGGTACATGTATGAACGATGCCGGTGTTTCCCGTCAAGAACCAGGCGTTCAGTTTGATGCGCCTGGGAACAGGGGTCTCATGTGCCGAGCCCATAATCCAGACGCTCTCCGCGGTCCATCCAATATTAGCGTCCATCAAGGTCGTAATCTCTCACCGGGCTCAAGGATGGCAGCCTGGCAGGCCGGGGAGGCTGGCTTGGTGGGGCGATCCTACGTGTGCCGACGGGACGCACGAACGGTGGGACGCTAGTGGTCCGAGTTGGTTTGCTGTCACCCAGCCGCCCCAGCGCCACGTCTAGCCAAACCAGGCATGGTCGCAGAGGAGCCCCCTGCACTGTTTGGGGGCCTTTCCTGTCGGCACACGACCCGCGCACCACGATCTCACGCCCAAGCAAGGGTCCGGCATTACGGAGTAACGTGTACGTGCCGTTCCGGGTGCGGAGTATCCGTATGGATTGACTACTCGTACTCTTACGGTAGGGTAGGGTAGGAAAGGTACCCAGCCCGGCTCGCTTCGTGCCAGGGTCGATGAGCCAACGACAGCTGCTCATGTCACTCCGCATCATTGACGGCCGTTGGTCGTTGGACTGCGACGACAGCGCACGTCACCTGCGCGCTCTCTCATTTTGCTTTCCACCTGAGCGACATTTTAGCACCCAAGCTCAGTACTCCATACGCGTGGTTTCAATCGTATCTGAGAGCCAGTCCAGCCTTTCTTAACGCGGGCACGTTGTATATTCTGACACTGATATCCGCCATGGCATCCGAGAGTTACGACTACATTATCATTGGCGGCGGAACTTCGGGCTTGGTTCTGGCGGCCCGCCTCTCCGAAGATGCCACGTCGCAAGTGCTTGTGATAGAGGCTGGGGAAGACCAAACGACGGACCCCCGTATAGCTGTGCCAGCCATGTGGCCGACCCTGCTTAATACCTCGGCGGACTGGCGCTTTCAGACCACTCCTCAGGTAGTGCTTGCTCCCTGCGATTGCCGCGGTTGAGGCCACTGACCAAGGGCAGGACGGCCTCGGCGGTCGCACATTGGTGATCCCGCAGGGCCGAGTGCTCGGCGGTTCCAGCGCCATCAACGGACTCTTATTTACGCCCACGTCTAAAGCAAACGTTGACGCGTGGGTCAAGTTGGGAAACCATGGTTGGGACTGGAAAAGCTACGCGAAATCCCTCTCCAAGTCTTACAACTTGAACGAGCCGTCCGAGGCGGGTTCTGGCGGACCCATCCAGCTCAGCTTCCCAGACGACTCCGACAACATATGGCCAAAGCTCTGGGCTGACACTTTGGGTAAACTTGGGCTCCCAGTGAACGGCGACAGCTTCTCGGGCCAGGCGTATGGGGCGCTCACGAATCCAGACTGCATCCATGCCGTGACGAAGCAGCGCAGCTACGCAGCCAACGCGTATCTAGAACCGGCTCGTAAACGAAAGAACTTGACCGTCTTGACGCAAGCCTTTGTTGAAAAGGTCCTGTTCAATAAGTCAAGCTCCGCACCGCTTGCCGAAGCAGTTCAGTACGTAAAGGACGGCGAAAAGAAGACGGTCACTGCTCGCAAAGACATCATCCTGGCCGCAGGGGCCTTGAACTCGCCAAAGCTGCTCGAGCTATCAGGGATTGGCGACGCGAAGCTTCTGAAGGAGCTCGGCATTGAGGTGATTGTCGACAACCCGAATGTCGGCGAGAATCTGCAGAATCATGTGATGTGCGGCCTGAGTTTCGAAGCCCGCGAGGGATTGAAGACAATGGATGCCCTCGCGCGACAGGATCCAGCTGCCATTACCGCCGCCACGGAGGCATACGGCAAGCAATCAGGGCCCTTTGCGAGCAGCGGGACGAACGCCTCAGCGCAACTGCCACTGCCAGGTATTGAGACCGCCGAGGGTAGGGCGGATCTCCAACAAATTCTCGAGCGTTGCAAAGTCAACGCAGTCGTCGACGAAATTGGCTCATCCTCAACCACGGCTTCGTTCGCCGAAGCCCACGAAGCCTTTGTGCGATCCGTGCTCGAGTCGCCCGAGGAGGCCTCAGGGTGCTACATTTCGTTCCCTGGCTATGCATCGTTCAACGCCGATGGCTCGATGGAGCCGCCACCTCCGGGATCTGAGACATATTTTTCTGTTGGGCTGCTGCTCGCGCACCCAATATCACGCGGCTCGGTCCACATAACATCTGCGACAGGGTCAGCATCTTCGCCCGGGCTGGCCGTCAATCCCCGCTACCTCTCTCACCCTCTGGACGTTGAGGTGCTGGCAAGACATCTACGTTTTCTTGAGGCTGTTGCCGGAGCCGAGCCACTGGCGAGCCACCTCAAAGCTGGGGGCAAGCGCAACACAAGTGCACCCCCGGCCGAAGCGTTTGCGAACCTAGAGCAGGCCAAGGATTATGTGCGCCGGACGGCGGTGGGTGCCCATCACTTTACCGGGACTTGCTCGATGATGTCTCGGGAACTTGGGGGTGTGGTAGATCCGCAGCTGCGAGTCTACGGCTGTCGCAACCTGCGCGTGTGCGACGCCAGTATCATCCCGCTGACACCTCGAGCAAATCCGCAAGCTACCGTCTATGGTGTTGCTGAGCACGCTGCCGATATCATCAGGGGGGGCCTGTAATGTGGGGTGTACCAGGTTGGCCACGAGAGGGTTACACCGCATTTCTTACGAGTGCAACCATCCAGAACACTGTTCCGTGGTCCGCACTCTGCGATTTGTAGCCCTTGTACTCGTACATTGTACTTCCTACGGAGGAAGGACCTGCGCTCATCGTCATAGTCCGAGGCAATATTTGGCAAAGTCGAATCCTTCAGCCCTTCGCAGTAGCGCTTGTAATAGTTCCTGTGACAGCCGTCATGCATCACACCTGAACCTGGGCCGCCCCCAAATATTACTAATTTTGACCGCCGGATTCGACATCGGTAGTTGGGCGAGGCCGAGACATGTCTTCAAACCTGCAGTGGGTCATGTCTAGACCGGTTCCAGACCTCACCTAACGGGCCCCAGCCGTGACAAGATGACAGCGACGGACTCGACGGGCCGGCCAGGCTTAGCCCGCCCGTGTGAAGATTTGGTCTCGCATCGCTGATGCTCTGTAAAATCAACAACCTAAGAGTGCGGTGGCGTCGACACGTGCATTCGTCCTCGAATTAGGGAGAAGGATGATGTCTAGGGTAGCATTTCATGACCCGTCTGAGAAGGTCAAGTAATTGAAAGCAAACAGGCGACACACATGTTCACCCTCGTGTCCACATGCCTAAACTATACGACGCTCTTGTTCGCGCAATACTTAGCCAGCTGGCTTAGAGCCTCCCGATTTTCGCTTGTTGTACATTTGTGTGCGCAACACATCTCTTGACCTCACGACACATCAATCTAGCCAGTGGAAATTCTTCATGCCTGGGAACATGGAAAAGACCCCTGACAACGCCTCACCTAGCAACGTCTCCAAAGTACTGTCCATTCCGGGCCTAATATGGGCATTTACCGAAAGCAACTTCCCGACGTTCGTCGTCCCTAACACGGCTTTTGGTGTGCTCGGCGCCGTCGCAGGTTCTCGGCTAGCAGAAGGGCAACTCCCTACATTGCTTCAAATAGCCTATAAACTCCCGGAAGTGATCGCGTTCAACTGGTACAACGTCTTACTCTTCGACCTTGCCAACCAAAGATCTTCAGAATCTGTCGTGGAAGATCTTGCCAACAAGCCCTGGCGTCCCATCCCGTCGGGAAAGGTAACCCAAGACCAGACACGAAGGGCAATGCTCGTGACGATTCCGGCAGCCCTCGCGCTGAACTACCTTCTGGGTGTCTGGAGAGAAGGCGTCTTCATACAGATTCTCACATGGCTTTACAATGATCTGAGAGGCGGCGATGAGCTGGCCAGGGACGCCATCATTGCCGTCGCCTACGGCCTCTTCAACCAGGGCTCGCTCAGAATCGCCATTGGCAGAGAAGCCACCGTCAGCGCAGACGGACAGACTTGGATCATCATTATCAGCGGTGTCATCCTGACGACGATGCAGGTGCAGGACCTCAAAGATCAAGAAGGAGACCGCACGCGTGGGCGAAAGTCAATACCGCTCTTCCTAGGCGACCAAGTGTCTCGTGTCTTGATTGCCGCTTTCGTGCTGGTGTGGTCGTGCGTCTGTACGTTCTTCTGGGGCCTCAGGCCGTTGGCGTACAGCTTGACGGGATCTTGCGGCTTGGTTGTGACGTTGAGTGTGTTGTTACGGCGCAGACCTGAGGAGGACTCACAGACGTGGAAGCTGTGGTGCATGTGGACAGTTAGCTTATATTGCCTGCCGATTCTCGCAAATTTGACAGCCAATTGAGGAAACCGAGGAGGCCGAGTTGCGCTGGGCGCCAGGCGAATCCGTGCAATCTTGTTGCGCAATGGATGGCGCTGTCTGGAGACCGTGTAATTTGTCAATAACTCGTTATCTTGGAGCGATCGTCCCATGACTATGAGCAAATGAATTGGATGCGCAAAGGCGAAGCGCCAGCTTTAACAATCGCATTCCTCGCTGAAGACGCCTCTCAGAGTAATTGCTAGATAGGAACTAGTGCCGTAAGAAATGGCACAGTATGTGCACATGTTTAGCCCGATGGGTGGGCGTGGGCACACAGGTATGCGGAGTTGCCGCGTGGCGCGAGGGAAGAATGCGAGCAACGTGGAACCAGCGACCTAGCGGTTCAGCCTCGTTTCCTGTGAATAAGGTAGTAGACTATTCCTCCCGGACCGGGCTTGACGTAAACTCCTTCCAGCCTAGATTGGACCTGCTCATTGGCGCCAGTTTCTTGTCAAGATTCTCGCCACGTTGGTCAACGTGGGCCGGCATGGCAGTTGCCGTGCGGAATCCAGCTTCATGCAGCCACCCCTCCCCCAACTGCCCAATGGAGCCACGCGGGCGTGCTTCTGTACCTACATTGCCTCGTGGCGACCCCGTGGTGGTCGGGATTCTTGACGTACGAGGCTCCATGGCTTGCATGGCAGGAATCGCATTGCAGCTAATATCGTCAATCATGGGCGGACTTATGCGTAATAGACTGGCATCGGACCTGGTCAGAGTGTCTGCCGTAATTTCCGTTTGCCCCCATTTCACGACACTCTCTTAAGCTGGGCATCCCTCGGCTACCACTCCAGTTCACCTCACCCTGCCGGTACGGATCTGCAGAGTCGGGAAGATGGCTCGCCTCCTCGCCATTCTTTCCCTTTTGCCCGTTTTGACTTCTGCTGCTGCTCTTGTCCTCAAAGACGATTCATTTACAGAAACGCCGTCGAAATGCCGCTGTTTCCCAGGAGACCCTTGCTGGCCGACCAAGGCTGACTGGGACTCTTTCAACATCACGGTTGGTGGCAGACTGGTTGCAACCACGCCCATTGCAGCTTCATGCCATGACTCTGCGTTCGGAGCCTACGACACACAACGTTGCGCGAAACTGCGGTCGGTATGGGACTATCCTGAGACGCACATTGCGTCGTCCTCTTCGCCTATGGCGCCGTTCTTCGCCAATCTGAGCTGCGACCCTTTCACAGCGCCCAATGCCCGTTGCATCGTTGGCACGCAGCTGCAGTTCGCCGTCAATGCCACCTCGGCGGCCGACTACAAAGCGACACTCGCTTTCGCCCGCCAGAGGAACATCCGTCTCGTAATCCGCAACACCGGGCACGATTACTTTGGCAAGTCGACCGGTGCTGGCGCGCTCGGCATCTGGACGCACCACTTGAAGGACATTCAAGTAATTAATTACAGCAGCTGCAAGTACAAAGGAAAGGCTCTCAAGATTGGCGCAGGAGTCCAAGTCTTCGAGGCCCAAGCCGCTGCGCACGCCAACGGTCTCGTAGTCGTCAGTGGCAACTGCCCTACCGTGGGAATAGCTGGCGGGTACACCCAAGGCGGCGGTCACGGCCCCCTCGCGACAAAGTTTGGTCTCTCGGCCGACCAAGTACTCGAATGGGAGGTCATTACCAGCACAGGAGAGCATCTGGTGGCAACACCGAAGAAGAACCCTGATCTCTACTGGGCGCTCTCCGGTGGAGGAGGCGGCACCTATGCCGCCGTGCTTTCGATGACGGTCAGGGCTTATCCTGACTTACCGGTGTCATCTGCAAACCTCACTTTCACGAATAAAGGAGTTTCACCGGATGCATTCTACGATGTTGTGAATACATTCTTGACGACACTACCGAGCATTGTCGACGCCGGGGCTGTGAGCATATTTCTGCTATCGGAGGGGCTTTTCGTCATGCAACCGACGACAGCGCCAGGTGTCAGCAAAGCAAAATTACAAGCCTTACTGGACCCAATTCTAACAAAATTGAAAGAGAGGGGCCTGAGCTATGGTAAGTCCTCACACGAGACGATTTCGCGAGAGATACATGTATGCGTTGATGATGCTTACTTGGTAAACTCCAGACTTTCACATCGACCAATTTTCCACGTATCTTGACAGCTACACCGCTTATAACCCGCCCTCTAATGTCACTGAGTTCAACATTGGCGGCCGCCTCATCCCACGATCGCTGTTCATGTCGCGCGACTCAGCTTCCGCAGTCACAGACGCCCTTCGGTTCATTGTCACACAAGGTGCTGTTGTGTCGGGCGTCGCCCTCGACGTAGCCAAGGGGGCAAAAGTGAACAACTCTGTGAATCCTGCATGGCGCTCCTCAATACTGAGTGCTGTCATCGGCATGTGCGTGTATTCTCCTTCATTTCGTTTCAATATTAAGTTCTTCTTTGCTAACTTGCAAGCAGCCCTTACGATCCCTTGAACTTTGCGACAAACCTTGATGCTCAAGTGAAAATGACGGAAATCTTGGTACCCAAGCTCGCGGCCTTGTCGCCATCTGGCGGCGGGGCATATCTAAATGAGGGCGATATGAATGAGCCCGATTGGAGAGACACATTCTATGGCAAGAATTATCAGAAGCTGAAGTCGGTAAAGCAAAAGTACGATAGCTTCAGCACGTTTTACGGCCGTACTTCAGTTGGAAGCGAAGAGTGGGCCCCGCAAAAGGACGGTCGGCTGTGCAAGGCCTGAATGCATACTGGATGAGTAGGTCTTTTAAGACCATCAGCGACCTGTGCATTTCTTGGAGAAAAGTCTCGAGATACATGTAGACTCAATGAGAACAGATATTACTGTGGCATTTCGCATACTTCGCCCATTCGACTGAGTGACCAGACTGAGCTACCAAGCCCTTGTCGTACGTGATGACCGGACTGTTGACGACGGGGCACAAATGATCCAAAGCTAGCAAGCGATGATTGTCCAAAAAATGAAGATTTGAAAGCATCTCTCGCCCGTTAAAGCATGCGGGGTTTTAAGGCAGTTTTATTCGGTACAGCATCTGTACAAAGATTTCAACTGCTTGAAACATCGACAATTGTAAGTTGAGATGTACATTATCCAATACGAACCACTGATCAGAACTCAGGAAGCTGACGAACTTTCTGAGTCATATCATTCAAGCACCCTCATTCTCCTTGTCCAGCTGTGGAATTGATGCAAGCACGAGTGTCCACCGATCGCGATAAGGTTTGCTCTCCTGGAAAGTATTCGTCGAGACGCGACGATGTTGCCCTTTGCTCGGTCTGAGAGGCACCGACTTCGCATAGACACTATGGACACAAATTGGATGGAAAAGAAAGTCGTGAAGAAGAGACTCAGAGACAGCTAGACATCAATGTTATCATGCAGGACGCTTTGCCTGGTGATCATGATCGAAGAGTGTGACCAGTACTTAGCATGGCCTGGCCCGGCATTTTGGCTCGGGGTTATTTCGCTGGTCACCGTCGGAAAGCCCGATTAAGTACTTCCCCGAGGTGAAGAATCATGGTCGCTCTTCCGGAAATTGTCCGGTTTTGTGATGCGCGTGAGTCATGGATTGAATGGATTGCATGACGAGAGCTTGGCAAAGCTCCGTTTTCTTCTACAAGAAGTGCTGCCAGGTATTTAGTTGGATAGTAGAAGGCTATCACGGCGGCTTATAGACAATTCTCCGGAAAGCATCGTAGTTGCATCGGTTTCCGCGGCAAATTGCAACGTAGCTCGAAGGTCTCGAACTTTCAATCAGTCCGTCGCATCCCTCACTCACCACCATTAAGCCATAGGCCGCATCTGAACACACCTTGAAATCTTCTTAAAGCTCAATTTACTCGATAAAAGTGTCGTTCCTGTTCAAGTATACCACTTGCGTGACTAGCCCTAGACTAATCCTAGACTTCAAGTAAGGTTGTCGTTAGGCAAAGGCGATGAGTGCAACCCACTTGCAAGGCTCGGGGCGGCCGGAGAGTGCCCAGTAACCAGAACAACGAACGCCGACGTCGGGTTTCATCAGCCCATCATCACATGCATTCGGAGCGCGATTTAAGAGCGCCGTCGCATTGAGACATCGGGATATACTTAGGATACATGAGCCCCCCAACCGTGCTGCTGAGTTTGTCGGAATACAATGTTATGTAATTGTTGCGGAGCCGAGAACTTGCTGCGCCTCGTGACATCGCGTTGATATTGGCTGCTAGTGAAATAGTAGGTCTTGAAAACCTTGGCGCTCGTCATCTTCTGGCCTGATTATCTTATCTGATCATCTCGGACCAATCGTTTCCGTGCGTTCCATCTGACAAGAAGCCTTTCTCCGGACGCAGCAAGCGTAGATCCACATATCACCGAGCGCCAAGCCGAGCGGTATCGTTGTGATCTCTTAATCCAGTCTATAAAAGCGAATCCTCAGTTACCTTGATTGTGAATCTGGCTCTTTGTTCTCTCTATCACTCACTACAACACAAACCTCAATAAAGACTTGCGTCAACGCTCACAATGCGAAGCCTACAAAAGTTTGTTGTGTTGGCGGCTATGGCCGCCGTAGGCCAAGCCGCTTTCAGAGATGGCTGTGCGGATGCCCCCTGGGATTCAAAAACAGACTTCTTCTTGAACAAATACGATACAGACCTCGAAGGACTGCCCTTCTATCCGCAATATAACAACACTTTTGTTCGCATCAGAAACCGTCAGAGGAGAGACGTCGTGCTGCACTGCACCAATGAGCCACCGCCGAGGTCCGTGGTAGGCGATAGCGCATTGGTAGTCAAAGTCCCAGTCAAAAGCGTGGCTGCGCTTGACGGTTTCTCCCAAACCTTGATCGAGGCACGTGGTTATTCCTGTACCCGTCGAATGCCGCCTATGTAGAAGCTGACTTCTTTCAGATGCTCGGCAGATCTGAGACCATCCGGCGCACGGGCGCATATTCCGACGTTACCAACCCTTGCATTCGCGGCAACATGATGAACAACATTACCTATGACGAGTCGGATTGGGACAAAGCGGAAGCTGTCAACGTCACCTTCTATGGGGATGTCGATCAGCCTGACGGAAAAAAAGTTCTAATCTACAATGTCGGCACACACTCCCCTCTTCGCCAGCTGGCCTACATCAAGTTCATTTCCATGTTTTATGGTCTTGAGGAACTAGCTGACTCTCTTTACAATAAAATTGCAGCAAGCTACCGCTGCGCCGCGGCACAAGTCCAAGATGCTTTCATGTCAGGCAACCTCCCCACAGGGGCATTCATTTCCCCTGTCAAGAAGTCTGGCGACAGCTTTACGGTGTTCCAAAGTCCGTGGTGGAACGTACTCATAGCTGATGCCGGATCTCGCCTGGTCAATGTGTCCGCGGATGGGGAGGCTACGGGAGACCGCAATCCAACGAAGCCCAATCTGGTCACTCTGAAGACCAACAGTGAGGCAAATGACTTTGCCAAACAAAGTTGGGCTATAATCGATACGACTCAATACGATCAGCTTCCTGGTAGACAGGTGCCAGAGGTTGTCCCTGACACGCCAAGAGTGGATGTTTCATCTTACTCTGATCGCTCTGGCGCATCCAAAAACATCTACGCTTTGAAGCACAGGAACGTCTTTCTCGTTGACAAGTCTGAGAACCGAAACCTTCGCCACAGTATGGCATACCAACCCCTTCGAACCATTTCAGAGAGTGGCCGCTGACAAAATGTTCTTTTTTCGCCGATTGGTTAGACTTCTTTGATCTTGGTGCCGCTCGTCCTGATCTAGTCATCCGCGACATTGCGTCCATCGTTTCACCGTCTCTGATTCCGGAATATACCACCCGCTTCCTTCGCAACATAGACAACCCAGATGATCAGCTTTACCTTATTCGAAAGCCTGATGCTTGCGCAGCCCCCGGAAAAGAAGAAGCGGCTTTGAACTTGACGCAATGCACGCTGCCTTCATGGGCGCGCGGATACCATCCGTCCGGGATTTCCGCAAATGCATATGACCGCCCACAAGACTTTCAATCCCTTGCCCTGGGCGGCAATGTTTCTGGATTGAGTAAAGGTCAAAAGGCCGGCATTGCGGTTGGCTGCGTGGTTGGATTTATTGTTGTTGCCGGAATTGTGGGATTTGGCATCATGCGGAGACGTCGCGCGATCGCAAAGAAGAACCCCGACATGCATGAAGTTGAGAAGGGCTCTACTACAAGTAGATCTACTACTCGAGATTGACGCACCGACGGATGAGGTGGTGCACGCGCTAAGATGCAAGCGCCGCTGCCGGTTTAGAGAGAGGATAGGATAGGTGGGTTTGCTTGATCTTAATACGAGGCTAAGATTGTTTTAGCTATAAGCACCTTCAACCTTAATCCAGAGTCCTGTCTAGGGAGTCGATGCAAGAGGTAGAAGGAGTATTGTAAACAAAATGCGAAATGCCTGGATGAAATGTCCCTTTGTTGCCTTTGGATTGCTAGCAGGAATAAGCTACTCGTCGGACAGTCTTCCACCGTTATCAGGCCGATCCAGAGGGCACTCATACACGCTAGTTGCCCCACCTAGCTAATCTAGCCACGAGTACTCCGTACTCCGTACCGTAGCTAAAATAATGGAAATACCTGAAAAGTGGGACATAAATGACGCCTTCCACTGTATTAAAATTACGTAGACTGTCCTATTAGCAAGGGGCGAGAATATCGTCCTAGGGTGGCACGACCCTGGTCCGTGCGCCTCCGCCCTGGGACTTGGATACTACACGCATAGGCGTTCACGGGGTGTGTTTTAAATTAGGAAATAAATTAGGTACTACAAAGGAGCAAGAACTTTCGACCTAGAGGATCCCGCATGGGCAACGTATTGCCTTGGCCTGGGCTGGGAGTCAAGGCGGCAGGGACCTCCAACTTAACCAAACAGGCGGGGGAAATCAAGTAGTGAAGATACGCCAAGACGAAGATCCGCGGAGAGGGTGATAGCTTTATCGAATGACGTCTATCGGAATGGTGTCTTCCAAGCCTTGATTCATCTGCTGTTCGCTCTTCCTTTCCCTCGGCATGCCTTGGACGCGGACGCTTTTGACAGTCAGGCCAAGGCTTGGCGCTCATCTCATGGAAGCAAGTGTCATTAGAGTAGATTAATATATAAGTATAAAACTTTATCAAAGTCCTTTGTGTCTTTGTTCGATTCAATCTAGGCAAAGGCTGCTATCTTGCTATTTGACTTCCCGCATTATTAAGACCATTTTCCTTGATCATGCAACCTCAGTACGCTGTATTGGCTCTTCTTTCTCTTGCAGGATTCGGCCTTTCGTTACCTGCAGCAGCAAGTCAGTCTAGTGATACCGTGGGGGCGCCTTCGGAAGCCGTGAGCAAGACCGGGGCAGATCTTGGCATTATTGACCGTGCTGTTCTCGAAATAGTCGACGTCGACGACAAAGATGACAGTGAGAAAGGGGAATACGATGAGGAAATGGACGACAGCGACGGTAACGAGAACGAGAACAACAAAAATGATAAACACTCCAAAGCAATGAAAGAATCCAGCGTCGCTCCCATGGACACTATCCAACGTCGCAATCCACAACAACAGGAACTACAACAGTTCCAGGGCAAATTGATTAGCGCCAAGGAAGCTCTCAAGTATATCCCTGAGGATGGCGTCGCCCTGAAAGACAAAGTCTTTCTCCGCGGCGATACTCAAGACTATAAGATAGCATTCAAAAAAGGCCTGGAACCTCGAGGCACGGACATGAACATCGACAACCATTTAAATAAGAAAGGCGGCTCTGGATACGTATCAACAACGCGATCTGTCGATGCGGCTGCGAGATACATGAGGGGCGATACGGCGAACAAAAAGTCTGTCGGTCAAATTTTCGTTATAGTAGCGGACGACTTGCCAGACGGCTATTGGATTCCCGCCCACCTAAAAGGCGCAGAGGTTAAGGCGAACCAGGAATTCGCCGTAAAGGGTCGTATTCCTCCTCAATCTATCGCCGGCGTCAATCTTATCAGCGATGACCCGGACATTGGGAGTAAGTGGATTCCTAACAGGGATTCGCCGTACGCAAGCAAGGGCAAGAAGAACGGAAAAATCTACAAATCTGTGTACTCCGTATGCATCGAAATAATCCTAAAACGCGACATAAACCCGAAACTCACTTGCTCGCTCAAGTCGGGAGATACGCAAAAGACGAAGCTGCAAAAGACGAAGCCAAAGGCCATCAATCGCAATGATCGATCCATCAAGTCCCGCAAGTTCCGCGTCTTTCGGGCAGGCGCTAGGGCGGGTGCCATGGTTGGGGTCGCGGCGGTGGCGCCCTACGCTCACGAGATGCTGGACTGGGTAAAAGGGCTTAAGGATGATAAGTCAATTCAGGAACACTGGCCGGGGGTGGCCGCCCTTTCAAGCGCTGTTTCGCTATTTGATGACTCCGTCACCTCCCTGCAGAGGGCCATCTCGGGCGATCCGGTCCCTGGGGTCGCTGAAAGCGAATTGCAACTCGCTATCATTTGCTTTTTCAAAGGTAAAATCACGAAAGAGTATCACAGAAACCCCTCGGAAGAAGCTTGCTGGCGGCGGCAGAACCCCGAGGAAGTAGAGAGGTTGAATAGGCTTAACACGGAAAAGGCCAAGGAAGAAAACCGGGACGCTATCAACCAGATATTAGACGGCTGTGCAACCGTTGGGCAAGTGGATTTTAACGAAAGCGAACATACTTCTGGTATCGACACGCCCTGCAACAATATGTTCGATACGTTGCAGAAGCAGGAATGGTTAGAGGTTACGAATACGACTGGCGACGGCCAGCGCCTCGAGAACTGCGTAACCCTATGGGACAGTTTCTCTGCTAATACTACCGAATCCCAGCAGTCCTCTGAGGCCTCTTCTAGCATTAAGGAGTGCAGAGATCTTTACGAAAATTCCTTTACCTGCGACAAGCTTTACGAACACCTTGGCGTTTGCTCTAAAGAAGAAACTTGCTGCCAAGTACATTTTGACAGAACGCTCGACGATGAAGCTGCTTGTAAGGGCGCTGCTAAGAAGTGTAAATGTAGATGCTCATAGAAGCTAGGGGGCAGTATATAGCTAGGTTGGGGTTTAACTTTAGGTCTATTTATTGTATATAGCTTTTCTACTATTTATTTTTATTATAATTATAGTTAATAGTTATAGAACTACTCATTTACCATTATTAAGAAGAAGAAGAAGAAGAAGTTTATTACGCTAGCTAGCTCTAAGAGCTCTAGATCTTCTACTTTTAACTAATATAGGAAAAACCCTCTAGCTGGGAAGAAAACCTATATCCTGGCTCGGGCGGTATCGGGTCGGATTCGCCCCGGAAACAACGGTTAAACACTAGGGGCATCTGCCTAGCCTAGTAATATCAGGGGGAAGTCCTCCCTCAAGCAGAGGGGGCGTCAGGGCTACCCCCCTCGACGAGCAAGTAGCTAGGTATCCCCGTAGAACGAGTAGTCTCGTTAGGGTCCCTAGTAGCGACGCGTAGACGCGGCGGCATCGGGTTATCCCCGGTGCGCTTACGGGTTCTCTGGTGGGGCTCCGGTTCCCGGAGAAGCTGCCGTCGGGCCGGCGCGGAGCCGGCCCGACCATTATTAAGAAAGTCTAGGGTTAAGAGTATTAGTAATTATATAAGGGCAGAAGTACAACGGCATAAAGCGTATTTTGCAGAGCCTCGCAAGGAGTCTTGTTCTCCGCTTTGTCTTCTATTGGTTTTACTACTTCTCTGGCCTTCTCGGGCTGGACTGCCAGCTTTAGCAGACGACCTATCTAGACGACTCTGCCGCGAACCTGAATTACTTTCCTGGCATCAAGATCTGTCCAGCACAGCGCCGCCCCAAAACTGACTACATATAGACAAAGAGACGAAACTAACATGATTCGCAGACTATCACTATATGCGAGATCGATGCCGTTCCTAATCGGACTCCCCTTGGGGTAGGACATTTGCGACAAGATGCTACCATATATCTGTGGAGCCAGAGACCGAGCGTCGGCAGGGAGGTATTCTTCCAGCTTCGCAGGGAAGACGGACGTCCATATAGCAGCCGAGACAGCCGTACCGATAGAGACGCCGCAGTTTCCGATCAGCTCAGAAGTAGCAATTAATGCCGGGATCTGCTGCTGGGTGGCCACCGACATAAGAGCCAGCTGCTGGCAGATGCCGATAGAGCCAAGGCCGAAAGAAGTGAAGATCATGCACATTGCGATGTACCCAATGCCGCTGTCAGCGTGACGGAAGTGCACCAAGAGACCCGCGCCGAGAAAGAGAAGGGGCATTCCGGCGCACACAGCAACCCATTTGAAGCGTCCATAGAATCGAAGCACAACCCCGACGATGAGTGTCGAGAACACCGCGCCTGCGATCTGAATATTTCCAATATTAATGGCGGTAGGGATTTCGAGATTCCATATGATGAGAAGTGCCGAAATGAAGTAGGAAACCCAGATGTAGGTGGAACAAAATAGGCTTGAGTTCATGAGGAATGCGAAGGGGACGTTGGGCTTGCGCATTAGCTCCCATTGAATAAAGCTGACTGGAGCCAAGCGCCACTCGTACAAGACAAAAGCGACAATTAAGAGGGGCCCTATGACAATGAAGCTGATTATCAAGGGTGACCTCCACTGCTCTGGCTGATATGAGTAGAGGCTGAGGGCTAGAAGGAATAGAGCCAAGCCGGTAGCCAGCAGAAGGAGGCCGATCAAGTCAAGTTCCCTGGCGTAATGGAGAAGAGATTGTAGAGGCGTGCGCCCGCTGTGCTCCCGCAACAATAAGCCTTGCTTTTTTGCCTTGAGCTGATAGTATGATAGCAGCACAAGAAATGGAATACCGGCAACAGGCATAATGATAGCCCACATGCCAATACCCCATTTTAAGCCAGTGTTGATGATGATGCTGTTGGTGATTGGTGCATATGCCCATACAATACCCATCATTGATGACGACGTGATTGCGATCATGAGCGCGCGATTTCGAACGGAAGAAGTGTCGGCGACGAATATAATAATAACAAGCTGTATTCCGCTATAACCGACATTATAGAAGACCTGGGCAGCGCAGTACGTCTGGACATTGCCGCAGAGTGCCATCATGATGATGCCAATGGTCTCAATGACAAGCATGACAGCAAATCCCTGTGGCCGACCCCATATGTCGATTAACTTGGAATACGGTAGCATTGCGATGCCCGCCACCAAGCTGGAGATGATGGTCGTCGTAGCAGTTAAAGAGTGCAATTGAAAAGAGCTGGTAATGAACGGAGTCAAGAACTTAAAAATGTTGTTTGAGAGCGCATGCAGCATTGATATGATCCAAACACTGTAAAAAAAAAAAAGTCAGCAGAAGCAGGCTTGAAATGGAGCAGAACTAATGGAAAATAGCCATCGTAAGGCATAGATAGAAAACATGCTTGGGACAAGTGTACTCACAGGACATATGCCAAAATTAGCTGTTTCTTGCCCCAAAGTTGCGTCATGGCTTGTGCACCTTGCACTCCCTGTTGACACTCCTTCGTGACACCATCCTGGGCAAGGCCTTCAGCTGTAATCCCTTCATGGTGGTCAGAAGGGCCAACGGGACGACTATCGATTGTCCTGGCTGGCCAGCTTTTAGAGCTCGATGGTGCTTTGTCAGACCCAGGGGTGTGCATCTTGCTTTCGGAGCTGAGTCCACCTTGGGCCGGGTCGTTTGTATCTTCGTGGCTCTAAAGTGAGAGGAATGAGCGAGAGGATATGAAGAGATTTGGCAGTTTTAAAGCTTGAAACGTTTGTGTTGGTTAGCAGCGATAACCAAATCGAGGACCAAATGCAAGCCTTCGTAACATTCCTGGTTGATCGACTTAATAGCCGAATTTTACGACTGGGATGACGATCAATAGCCGACCTAGCACATGCCTCAGTACTCGGAACATGAGAAGGGGCCTACTTGTATGCACCCATCATTGGCTGATGTTCAGGGACAGGATGCCAGGAACACGCAGCAGGTGGCAACCGAGGCTCGATGCAATCTCATTAGATAATATCATACCATCGACCAGATCCAACAGCCAATCAGGCAAATATCAACGGTGACATGATGTATTGCTCATTTCAGATGGTGCGTGCTAAGCTGCGGACCCCCATGGACCAACCTCGAAAGACACGAGTCGGACTCGAGACTCGCACATGTGTCTCTACTAGGGAGCTTTTCTCTTTGTGACGATATTTTTGCAACGATATTCCATTGCGGCTTATCCATTTTTGCAATGTGTAAATAATAGCCCCGTGTTATGGAAAACTGTGTTCTTGTGGTATCAATCTCTCATATTCAGTTGCAAATATACCCTCCTCAAAAGGATCCCCTCATCTGGCCTACTACCTTCCTCATAGATTCACGGGTCCGTACTGGGCCCAAAAGACAAAGTATGCGGGAAAAGAAAGGTAGTCGGAGAAAATTGAACTGTGAAAGCAAAGCTGCAAATAGCGAAGAATGTCAGGCTTTCGGACGGTTCCTTGGTCGCCGCGGAGTGAGGCCGCGGAGGAAGGCCGCGGAGCTGCGCCGCGGGGAACCACCAAAAGCAGGGTTGAGAAGTCTGAATGCAACCTTGCTCCGCCGGATGATTGATTAGATGATCTTATCAGATCCATATTACCGAGTAGCCTTTTTGACACAAAGCATAATGTAACGCTCTTGCAGATGGTATCCTTGAATAGAACTAGCCTCGGAAGGGAGGTGCCCCTGAGATACCCCTGAGTGAATTACGCGCCTCGGTTGATACGCGTCTCGGTTATCAACCGAATCCAAATGTGCCATGTTGTTGCATAAATAGGTACTAAGGCATCCGCTGCTCTGCCTCTTCCTTCGTGTTCATCCGCTCCTCTCAAATTTGCCCATCCAATATTGAACTCATCAACGACGTGGCCATCGCTTTTCGGTTCGAAGAATAACCATCATCATGAAGTTCACCGCCATCATAACTGTTGCAATCACTGCAGCCGCTCCCGCGCTGGGCCAAACCGCCGGTGCTGGTTTCCCCGATTGTGCGGTACAAAACAGTCCTCGACACAAGCAACCAGCGGGATGGCTTTGGGCTAATATGTCTGCGTCAAATTAGATTAAAGCCGGTACTGGACTTCTTCAAGGAGCCAATTGTGCTCTTGGGGACCTCAAATGCACCTGCAAGAGCGATGCTTTCATAAAGAACGTCCAAGAGCAAGTCCCAAAGGTCTGCAATGCTGAGGACTATGCCAGTATGTTACTCATTAAGTTATGTTGAACTGTTATTGGCGTGCTCTAACTGCCTGAAACTCCTACAGCTGTCAAAAATACCCTCAAGAACGTCTGCTCTAGCGTTGGTGTTCCGATCAGCTTCCCAGACGACAACAATCAGGCCACGAAATCTGCCTCTTCTGGATCCCAATCCTCGTCAGTCTCTGCCCCCGTGTCGGCTCCCAAACCCACCACAACCGCTGCTGCCACTTCGGCTATCGCGAGTGAGACGGCACCTGCACCTGCACCTGGGGTTTCCTATAGCTCTGCACCTGTACCTGGGGGTTCCTCCGGCTCTGCACCTGCATCTGGGGGTTCTTCAGGCTCTGCATCTGCTTCTAAGGTTTCCTCCGGCTCTGTATCTGCAGCTGCCTCGGTCACCTCGTCAGCTGGGAAAGGCGTGAGCGGATTTTCTTCTGCGCCTGCATCATCCACTAAGACCCAGGTTGCCAGTGCCTCGCTGACTGGGTCGCCACCAGCGTTCACCGCAGGCGCGAGTTCTAAGCAAACAAGCGGATTTCTTGCCGCTTTTCTTGCCCTGGGAGCTGTGGCTGCCATTTAAACCATATTCCGAATAGTTCTTCGCCACATTAGCGCCGAATTCACGACAAATCCTCTCAACCTCGACTATCTAGATTGATCATGTAGTAGGCATGGAGATCAGCAGCTGTTACAGCGGCGCGAGAGGTCACGATGAGAGGGCAAGGGGGGTTTAATATGGACTTAGTACATGGCCTGTACGCTTCTTGGAAATTGAGTGTTGGCAAGTAAATAGGAGAGGAGGGTCTTGATTCTTTTTCATTCTATGCTTGCGTTAGCATCATTTGCATTTTGTCAGCATGTTATCATCTCGGCCCACGAAGGTGAGATATCATGCTAACATCATTCATATTATTCTTCATACATCTTGTTTACAGTCCCTTTTCTCTTGAGCCTTTGCCCTGTACACGACAAAGCAAGAAATTGGTGTAATGAAAAGTCATTACGAGGTACCAAGCCTCCAGTTGTCAATCAAATTGTTTCGTCATTCTTCCTCATCATACCTTTATCAAGACACCATCAATGCTGCGTACAAGGCGCTGCGATGCCTTATAGAACTGAAGTTATTTCTGGAACCGGCGTTTAATTACCCGTACACGGGTGACTTCATCCCAGGGTTAATGATCAGAGGCCTCAACTTTATTGCTCGAGATGCCCATCCGCGCAGTCTGTACGTCAACTGCTCCCTTACTTAGAATGAGTTTCATTTCCATATTTGGTTCACTGTTTTTTGCAAGCGACACATCTTGTAAATTCATGAATGGATCTGAGTCACCGCCAGCCACTTCGCAGCTTAGTCTTCGAGCTATCTGATCCCACCCGCCTGAGTTTTATTGAGAATCCTTCAGCTGAGCAGAAAATCTCATCCAAAATCTAAGCTATCAGTTCTGGATAACTTGGAGACCGGATACCTTGATACGACCAAGGAATTCAGATTTGTATAGCGTATTAAAAGTGACGAAACCCTGTAGCCGCTTCTATTGAACGATGCAGAATTAACTCACGAACGTGAAGACAATAGCATTAACTCATCCTTCAAGTAAAACTCTGCATGCTTTGCACGGGAGTATTGAAGTTCTAGCTATTACCTTGCATACCTAGCCGCGGCGGCATAGGGTCTGATCTGGCCTCCTCATGAGTTATGTCTGGTGGCAAGATGATGGCTAGTATCGAAAGACTTTGCAATTTCACTTACAGCCATCCAAAAGTAACTTACTAGCTAAACCTTCTGTCCAAAGGACATATCACTGTTATTTTCAGTGGGCTGAGGGACGGTTGCAGTCTGACTAGCTTTATATAACGTCGGGAAAAGCAAGAATTTAAAAGAGGCGGCAATCATCCAGCGACGGATACTTGAAGACACTCCCATTCATACTTACTGGCACTAAACCCGATAACACGACTATCCAGCAGAGTAGGACAGCTTTGCTGCAGCACTAAGTGGTTCAGGACGAAATTATCATATTCAGCTCACATCAGATCACTCAAACAATCTCGGGTGTAGTTGATCAAACAAACAACTGCAGCTATAGAAGTTGAAGACTACTAAATCTAGTGCAGCACTATAGAAGACATGCTAGCTCGGCGCTGCGAAAGCAAGCGTTCCCTTCTCGCTTTCTAAGATGCAAATTTTAGGGCGATCTGCTCCAAAGTCTTGGCCTCGAACGCAGGAACTTGGACCGTCTCACCCAGGTCCCAAGAATCCTCCGCCCAATTCTTTAGATATGCTGCCACCACTGGTCCCAACCCCTCCGTTTGGAGGAGTTGCTCTCTATCCTTTTCCGTGAAGTCGATAAGATCAGGACGCTTGCCGTCATGAACCTTTGCGAAAAGATCTATGAGTTCCTGGCCGGACGGCTTGATTTCCATTGCAGAGAACTCTTTGTTTGCAATAGAGTCTGGACTTCGGCTTGCGAGAGTAGCTAGGACGGCGCCCAGGTAGTCAACAGAGCTATGAATCAGGGTTAACAATAAGCTATGCGCAAAGAGGCCATCGGAGCATGTCATTTACGTGATAGCTAAGCCATGTTTCACATGGTCATTGTTAAGCTGTATCTTATTCTTCTTGATGTCGGCTCCAAGAAATCTATCCTTGTTTAGCAAAGTTTTGAGCGCCGTTATAGGAAAGTGAGCTTACGCAAACCCGAACAAGAATTCATCAAAGATACCCGCATTGACCGTCGTAACGCTGACGCCAAGTTCTTGAGCTCGCTTGCTGCCGGCGTTCATTACACCGTTCAGGTTCGCGACTTGGGGCAGTTTTTCCTCTTCGGCCGTCCACCGAGCAGCTCCAAATTTTGATGGAATCCAGGTGATGAGATCGGAAGATTTAGCCAATGCTTCGACAAGAGGCACTTGGAGGTGAACGGCTGTAGCAGCAATGGCAGACCTTCAATCCAATTGTCAGAAAGTATGCAAATGGTAAAGCGACAGAGTGAAGAGCATACACCACCACGTTGAGACCCTTCACAGCTTCAAAAATTTGTTCCTCATCCCCTTCCAGATCGATGGTCCTTGTCTGGATTCCAACGTTCTGTTTAAGTTCCCTTGGAGGACTGTCAGGGCGGCAAAGTACCACGAGCTTCAGTTTTCCTTCTACATGCGCAGCGGTCAAGTGGCGCAGGGCAGCCGCTCCGACGCGACCATTTGGCGCAAGAAGTCCGACAATTGTAGTCATGGTGTTGAAAGCGCAAGTATTGCACACAAGACGTTCCTGTCAAGTGTTGCGACTGGAGTTAAGAAAATAACTGAGGTGTTTTCTATTCTTATAAAGGAGCAAGAAGTTTGATCTCGTCAGTGTTGCTTTTGGCCGCAGGTTAGACGTCTCTTATAATTAAGTTCAGAAATTCCATGGACCCAGAGAATGGAACTTCAAATAACCCCTTCCTGCTGCTTATATCAATTGACTGCAACGTGTGTCCACCCCCCTCCGCGCAGAACGGTGGTGAACCAGAACGAGAATGTCCTTCCGGACGCATATCGACCCACCGATGTTTCAAATGATCTCATAATTATTTGTAAGCTGTAATGCTGGATAGGGTCAAGGCGACTCATTCGCTGAATGGCCCAGGAGAGCTTACCAATCCAGGTGGCCGAGGTCGAGTTCAGCAGTGCCAACCTGCCGAGTTGTAGGGGCTGACGGAACGCTTCCTGCAGGCTGCAGCTAGCAATGAAGTGGAGCTAACCGCGCGGCTAACCGCGCGGCATGGCATAATCGCCAACCTGTAGGGCTTAGGACAACGGAGCACGAGCAGAAACACGACATGCAGACGGAAAGAGAAAAAGGGAGAGACAATCATCGAAGTCCGTGGCGATGTACAGATGTAGGAACATTCAGCGTGCATAATGAGGCATTGAAAATTTCACAGACAGATGTCAAGTATCAAATAAGTTAAATACTAACGTTTTGTGTTGTTTTGTCTAGATTTAATTGCATCTCCTCCACTTGGAAATAAAATGCACAATACGAATCCCTCAACGGCAAATACCGCCTGTACTGCGCAAATTCGCCGAGCATTCTTGTTGGAACGGGAAGGTAAGGTACGGCGACAAGGGCTTGGGTGAAAGCTCCAATGAGTGTCGACAAGATTACGTTGTGAGACCTAGAGACACCGTTTGATCACCCTTTGACAGCCTTGGCCAAGTCGGCGAGACCCTCCTGGCGCTTATATCTCGCGTCCTGAATAACCTCTGTCAAGTCATCAGTACGTGAAGGCCAGAAAGCCCAAATTTTAGAAGCGATAAGGGTATAGTGAACAAAAAAGGAAACGACACGGGGGAACATACCGGCATTGGCATCGCCAGAGAAGTTTGCAGTCCACTGGACGAAAGTTCCTTTGGCAGATTTGCCCGAAGTGACGGGCCAGCAGCGAATCGTGCTCAAAACGGAACTGTAGGACACCTTAGGTGTGGAAGTGATGGTGCTGTAAGTAATGTAATGATCGATAGTCTGCGTACCGTCAGCGCATTCAACACTCATCGCGACCAAGATATCTTGCGGAAAAGCTCACGCTGTGCGCCTCCTGCTTGATCTCAACCACCGTACCGTCCTTGAAAGTCCACTTGACGACGTCGGTTTCTTCACTGACGCCTTTTGCGACCTCAGACGACTTCAGTGCGGACCACCACTGAGGGAAACTGTTCAGCTTGATAAGATGCCAGACTGTAGAGAGCTGGGCATCGATAACGACGCTCTCGACCACGGAGGTGGAGGTTGGGATGGTGTTCGACATGTTTGCGGAAGATGTGCTGGCTACAAGAGCTTAAGTTGCAGATGACAGGATCAGATAGATGAACAGAAAACAATTAGACATGAAGGGGACACTGTCGCTGTGCGCCAATGCAGCTCTGCATCAGGATGATGTAATCACGCGTAGGTGTACGGAGTACCCCGCGGCAACTTAAAGGCGCTGGTGCCCGCGCCTCTACGCCGTGGCCCCTACTGGATCCCGAGTCGCGTTGGTGCCTGAGGCTGAATGACCCAAGACACTTGGGGGAGCCGTCGACTTACTTGCGTTGCCCTTGCTGCCTATACTATAAGCGTCGTGACTCCGTAACCGTTCTGTAAGCTCATTTATACACAAACCATTTAACGGTCTTGGTTGGGGCCGGGCCGGGCAACTCCCTGTCACTCGCAGTTGCCACAGACGCCCACATGTAAATTTATTCCGAAGTATGAGTGATCTTTTCAGTGGGTATCCTGCAAGCAATCTATTCTCCGGATGCTATGTGGCGTATCAATCAATTAAGGGATCCGTCGAAGTATCTCGCTCAGTTGCTCCCAGTCGTCGAAGAGCCAGGACCAGGCCTGAATTACCTTTGGATAACTGATCAGACCGGATAACCCAGAACGGGTGCCACATTTCAGTCAGAAGTGGAACAATTCCATAAAGTACGCCGTTCATTGTTGAATCGCACGTATTGCACAATAGTATAATACGGCTTAGCCACGTGATTGCCCTGCTTAGGATTGAGCATGACGCAATCGTCATCGTTATCCCTACTCCGTAACGGCCAACGTGTCTTTGTCTTCGGGATGCTGATAACCCAAGCCAGAGTTGCGAGCCATGCGCTTCCGTTGGATTAGGTAGCCCGGTTTAAGGCTGAGACGGGGTCCTCCAACCGCCCGTACTTATATTATACACCTCTCGCCGACAATTAATACCATCCGAATTCACACCTGAAGCCAGTCGAATCTGGGAGTAGCGAACCTGCGAGTAGCGAAGTAAATTCCAGATTCATAGAAGACAATCTTCCCATAATAATAAATACACTTGCGCAAAACGTCATTCATAAGTCTGCGTCTTTTTTATCGCACTTCCTGACCTCATATTCCACCGTATCATTCCCTGTCTTCCAGATCTTGGGCTTGAAGTCCAAATAAACGAGCTCTTTCTTCTCCGGTTTCCACTCACCATCCGTATCCCGATAATAGACTATTTCACCGCTGCCCGCATCACGTACCTCGACTGTCGTGTGGGACACAGTACCGTCAGTCGTCCATTTGATCTCGTAGCACCCTCCATCATTGACTAGGAACGGCTTGGTGCATCGGACATTGTTGTCGCTATCAAGACACTTCTCAACAGCATAGTCAAGCACCTTGCCCTTGATGACCGTGTCGCCATCTGGTGGAGAGTGTCAGTGAGGAACATTCGCATGGGGTCGGATAAGGATCGATGACGTACCCACGGCCAAGCTTGTCAGTGCCAAGCCAGCTGCGACGAGCTTCTGTCCGCTTGGGATAATCATGGCTCTTGGGGTTGCAAAGTATGGTATGTTCCACGTACTCCGTACAATCGACCTTATTGAGACGATTGAAGGAGGAAAATTACGAGGTAGTCCACGCCTAGCTCCCTTGCGCTTTAAACTTGGAAGGCCCCAGTAGCATGTGCGACAAGGTGTTGCCCTTGAAAGCATTATGACGTCACCCTTTCGAGTACACCGACCTGCCTAGGCAGTGTCTTGCAGTTCCTTCTCGCTGCAGGGGGTACAATTCGTAACTAGCGTCGACTGGAAACGTCATCAATACGGAGCAGGTACCCGCGCTGAGCAGTTGCGGAGAAACTTGGCGATACATTGGTCTCGAATATTTGTCTGAGATTCGCTTTCCAAGAGTGTCGCATTTTACACCTTCAAGGGCATCTTACAAGCGGCTATCGACTGCGTCATGAAAGGCAAAAGCCAGCTATAGCCTTCATGCGACGCGGAGAACCAATGGCCTGGGCCTAAACGAGGTGTTTCCAAAAGCTACGTTTGGTTATGCCGCCTCCCCGCTGAATATTAAGGCGTAGAACTTGTACGCCAAATCCAGTCGACTGATCATGTTGGACGCATAGGCTCTGCGACCTCTGGTAAAGTTTTCGGGGGGTCATGCGCCTCTTCACCATTTTATTTTAATAGCAGCTCCAACAGTCTCACTACATGTATAGTCCCGTTCACAGCTTGTTCACTGTCTCCCATTTAGCCTTCTCTAAAACCCCTCTAGAAGGTGTTGGGACTCGGGCGGTGGGTTATAAATCGTACGCAAAAGCGGTAAGTCGGTGAATGCGTAGTGATGCATATTCACTGCCCTAGAGCGTGAAGGAATCAACTTGTCATCCACTGGCCTGCCTGGCTGCGTAAGCATCAACTGGAAAGCTGACAGCATTTCGACGGTAACGGCTATTATAACCTGATGTCAATAATCAAGGGGCCTTCACGATTTGAATTGTTGAGTATTACGGATCTGCATTTTGACGCTTAATGGGTGCCTTCGCGCCCCACAGCAGTTGCCAGGAAGTTCGATGCGTATTGGAACCCATCGCTAGCGGGTCAATGATGCTAGAGGAGTATGAAACCAAAGGAGAGCCCTGATTGAACGCCATCGACATATTCTGTCCAGCGTAGTCTTTCAGATGCTGTATAAGGAGCGAGAACCTTGCTAAAGAGGCTGCAGATTGCGCGGTCAACTATCTGCGCCGATGATTGTTTCCGCTCGATAGTATCGACGCGCACACAAGAGTCTTGTGTAAGGTTAGAAAAAGGTAGGCAGGTATTAACAAAAGAAACCGCACGCGTGTTTGGTTGCAACAGGAGCACTTCAGCAAATGTTGCGGGTTAAAGATGGCGGATGGCAGTATGGAATAGCCGTCGTCGATTATTCTAATATCCATGCTGTTGGTGATTAGGGTAAAATTATTGTAACGAGACGGTAGCTTGTTACTTCGCAAGCCTTTGGCAGGTCTGGACCGAGCCCTCGAAGATGGGTAAGAGCTCAGACAGCAAGCAGAGGAAAAGTGCGCTGTAATCATGTACTTCGGTCGCTCAAGACGGCTCCTCTTAGTTACAAGTATCTTTTTTAACTTTGTAGATTAAGTAGCAGAATGATATTCGTCAGGTGTTGTTATGGGATTGGAGCAGCTATTTTCAAACGTCGGTCCGTCTTCTTATGTATATGGCTAATTCTTCGAGCCTATGAGGCGGCGGGATCTTCCCATTGCCATTCTAGGCCTGGCACAGCTGCGTCGACAATATCGCCCTGCATGTTGTCATTCGGGCACCGCTCCCTCTCAAGCTTCATGTCCATGACGATAGACAACTCCGGACAGTACTCAAATATCTTCTTCCGCGATTCCGGATTCTGCCAAACCTCCCTCTGGAGGTCCCTGCCGTACCCTCGAGCACAGTACCCCATTGGCTTATCCATTAAGCTGTTCTCGACGGCAAACACGCCTACGGACTCGTTGGCGACCTTCTCGCCGGGCAACAACTTAAGGCGCTTTCCAAACCACAGGTCCTCTGGTCCTGTGTCGTTGAATCTCTTCTGGAAGCCGAGCACCCTTTTCAGCGCCGAGACGCGCCGCAAGGATAAGCCGCCGTATCCCGCAAAACCCCGGTCTCCAGGTCTGACGCGGTCAGTCACGACGTGCAGGGAAAGTGGAGATAACGCACCTAGCCGCTCCAGTCCAACTCCAGTCCAGCCAGTCGTTCAGACTTGTTTCCGAGTTGGAGCATAGAATACTATCATGATCGTACTTCAAAATCCACTCAACTCCTGGAAGAAATTCGTCGTAGAACCGGGAATCCGTTAACAATCGAGCCCGGTCCTCGTCTGTCCGAATGCGCCAAGGTTTGGGCAGCACCATCAGATCCAGTTTGCCCAAGGCTTGCTGGGTCTGAATCCCGAATACCCGACCCACAGTGAAGACACTCCTCTTGGAGCCGATGAACACAAAGCGCCAGTCTTGGGGCACTACCGCGATCATGTGAAGGATCAACGGCACGAGGAGAGGAATGGGCTCGGGCTCGATGATGAGGGCGACTTTGGATGCGTTGTATTGTGCTCGGGGATCGATATTCGGATGCCAGTCGATCTTGACAGAGGGAAGTCTCTGCCGAACCCCTTCGAGTCGAGACGTAATTATCGGCTTATAATGCGGCATCAGGAACGCCATCCACCATCTGTGGCGTGTCAGCGGGTGCCAAA
Organism: Tolypocladium amazonense; assembly: GCA_024340795.1. Taxonomy (NCBI): domain Eukaryota; kingdom Fungi; phylum Ascomycota; class Sordariomycetes; order Hypocreales; family Ophiocordycipitaceae; genus Tolypocladium; species Tolypocladium amazonense. The sequence goes on from JALHCE010000059.1 coordinate 66,341, forward strand.
GACCTAGGGTCCCATCGCTTACGTCAATATGATTGATGCGACGATGCAGAGCCGAGCCTTTGTGATGGCCATGGGAAACTTTTCTTGAAATAGGACGGCCATGGTCGCCGAGGGCTGCTCGCGCATTGAAGCAGTGAACGTCGTCGAAGAATACAACAGGGATATAATTATTCGCCTCAGGACAGCACCCAGGCCAAAGCACCAGAGCTGGAGGGGAGACACTACATGCCATGGCCGCGGCATTCCAGTGCCTTTCTTTTGAGTCGTGAATCGCTCCCTCAGCTTGCAACCGCGCCTGACCGGTGGGTCTGATCTCTCCCTTCCGAACTTGCGAGCGATCGATGTCTAGCAAAAAAGTGCGACTACATGTCGGAAATGTCAGCCACGTCGCGCTGCACAGGTGTTTTGGATAGGTTGCGGCCGTGATCTGAGCCGGATATGAAACAAGTAGAGGGCCCAGTAACGGCCGTTAACGCGACATCTCGCGTCACCAAGGGGAGCGCCGTCGAATTTGATCGGGAACGCTGACCTGGCCTGACAAACCAGAACTTCAGCCATTACACCTCGATCGGACGACCCTGACCACCGGAAAGGGCGACATATTGACAAGACAACCGAGTGCTTCTAGCACGATGATGTACTCAGCGCGATGGCTACAGCCGCCTCGGCGCATCCGCAGAGCCACCGCTCTCATCTTGTTGGTTAATCCGAGAAGCACGGATGGAAGCAGCCTGACAACGATAGGGCCGTAACGTTGTTAGTCATGACGTCTTTCACCATGCAGCGAGATCTCATGCCACGCGTGTCCCTCAAATACGCCCTACAATCGCCGTATGATGCGTCCAAAGTCGCCTTCCTCGTCGAGAGTCGCCCCCAGCCGCACCTCGTGCCGCTGATATTGCAGTTTATGTACTCTCTACCACCCGACTGGAACTTCCTCTTCATGGGTTCCGAGGCCTCCGTCGCCGCCGTCAGCCATTCGGCCGCCATCAACGAGCACATTCGCCTCGGAAAGCTCAACCTGACATATATCCCCTCCAACATGAGCACTGCCGGCCAGGAGATGATCAGCCGCTTCTTCACCACGCCGTGGCTATACGAGACGATCCTGCAGCCCGCCGAGCTGCTACTCATCTTGCAGTCGGATTCGATGATCTGCGCGAACAGCAAGCGCAATATGGACGATTACCTCGACTACGACTGGGTCGGTGCGCCGTGGCACCCTACGAGCCGATGGGGCGGTAACGGCGGACTTTCTATCCGCCGCGTGAGCCGCATCATCCAAGTCCTCCGAAGTCAGAAACGCATCGACGACTCTGAGCCGGAGGACGTCTGGCTGTCCGAGCGCCTGGGTCACCACCTCGGCGGCCGGGTTGCGAACGGGTCCGTATCTATAGGCTTCTCGGGCGAGACGTTCAGCGGGCCGCCTGAAGAGGTGGAAGATATTGACCCCGAAAGCCTTGGCGACATACTTTCTGAGGCCAGCGGGCCAAGATTCATCAAGGGGCTGGACGACTGGAGAGAAGGATTCTACGAACCAATGGGCTACCACATTGGCCAAAGTGGGTATATGCAACCAGGCATCTGGGGGTCCCCTGATAAACGGGAGCATATCTGGAAATATTGTCCAGAGGCAAAGATGATTCTAGACATGGACATGGTGGATTATGTGCCAGGAACATGCGGCCAAGATTGGTAGGCACGTTAAGCATTTAATATGAAGAGTCTGAAAGTGCACACGCATCTATGTTTGATGCATTGATTGGGAATTTGATTCTCATTCTAGACCGTTTCTAGGGCACGTCGACGCCACCATGATGTCGATACACTGGGTGCTGTTACCTGCTACAGAGCAGTACACGTGCAGGATATTGAGCGTTAAGTTCGTTGGGTATATGAGTCCCCGAGGGTGTTACAAGCTCGTGTTATTGAATCACCGATGAGTATAGCCTCGCCTAGACGTTTCAACCCTGTAAGTGTTTCGTTGCGCATCCTGCAAAGCACTAAGTAGAGCGCAGCTCAGCCAGTATCTCGCTGTGACCGAGCAGCACCGCTGTTATTACGGAAAATGCTCTGCTTGAAACGATGGGCTCCTGCTGCGCTCCGTCCTGTCCGGTCGTGAAGCGGCGTCTCTGAAGTGAAGCGGCATGTGTTCGCGTCCTGTCCCGCACGACGCGTATGCAAAGGTTGGCAATTAAAGAATGTTTCTATCAGGTCAGGAATGTGATCTATTTCTGCATCCCAACTCTCTTGAGTAGGAGTGTGCTGAAAAAGTCTCATTTGGGAAAAGGCCACAACGTGTTCCCTTCTTCGGGTGAGCCACGTCTAGGGAGAACTGAGTCTCTACGAGCGTGATCGCCGAGGAATGCAGTCCAAGCGCGCATATCAATTTTCGTGTAAAGTCGGCGAGGCGGCAGCAACCTGGCTTTCTCGCGTCTCCCGAGACAAATCGCGAGAGAAGCTTGTGCATAGCGGGATTCATATACCTGCCCTTCCTGCGGGCGCTTCGGCACGAGCCGCACCCCCACCGCACTCTTTTACCTGGTCTACCGCGTTATCACCGAGCCCCTGCGATCTTCACCCCTAGTAGAGCCATAACTCTTTCCCTTCGTTTTGCAATGGCCTCTCCACGGGATAACGACATGGACAAATTGGAATTGCCAGAGACCTTTGCCCTCGATAAGGTCGAGGTACCGCCTGCAAAGCCACACCTGGGCGATTGCGAGTCCGTCCACTCCACGTCCGTCAAGAACGAGGCCCAAGAGACGGGTCCCAGCTTCAACGTAGCTGTGTTGTGGATGCTGGTGAACACGTTGGCCACTATCGGAATTGTATGCTAAGGTCTCTGGTCTGTTGCTCGTGTATCGGCGCTGACGATGTTAGGTTTTCATCAACAAGCGGATTTTCTCAGACTCATCGCTCAAGCACTGCCAGCTATCCTTTGCCTGCTTCCACTTCTTTCTGACATGGCTCGCGCTGTTTGCCCTCTCCAGGCCTCGGTTCGCCTTGTTTGTCCCGCGCCACGCATCCTTCCGCGAGCTGGCCCCCCTCGCCATAGCCATGTGCCTCAACGTGATCCTGCCCAACCTCTCGCTAGCGTACTCATCTATTACGTTCTACCAGTTGGCGCGGATACTGCTGACCCCCGTCGTTGCGATCATGAATTTTTGCCTGTACCGAGCAACGCTACCCCGGAACGCCATTATTGCATTAATTCCGGCCTGCTTGGGCGTGGCTATAGTCTCATATTACGACTCTCGCCCTGCAGGCGGTGCGAATATGGCGACGACCTCCCCCCTGGGCATCTTCTTTGCCTTGGCCGGCATCTTCGCCTCGTCCCTCTATACCGTCTGGATTGGCAGCTACCACACCAAATTGCAGATGAATAGCATGCAGCTGCTCCTCAACCAGGCGCCGATCGCGTCTCTTCTGCTCGTCTATGCGATCCCGTACATTGACACATTTCCGCTGTGGGAGACAGTTCCCATGTCCCGGTGGCTGATGATTCTCATGGTACGTCGACCTCCCTCCAGCACGAACGTTCTGACGGTCGCAGTCGGGCGCATTCGCGTTATTGATCAACGTATCGCAATTCTTCATCGTGTCGCAGGCTGGCGCCGTGTCCAGCACAGTCGTCGGGCACGTGAAGACCTGCAGCATCGTGGCCCTCGGCTGGATCACATCCGGGCATGCCATTAGTGATCGGTCCATCTTTGGAGTGATCATGGCCCTCGGCGGTATCATATCGTAAGATGTCTAATCCTACTATCTAAACAAGCCTAACCGAAGCAGATATTCGATAGTTATGATGCAGGGCACAAAAGGTTGCAGAGTTGTTCTACAAAGACGTTAGCATAGGCGAGCAATGTACTGAATAGAGAGGCCCACGACATCATGCATCGGGGTTGGGCGAGATAGCATAAGAAGACAAAGTAATAGATATGAATGCCGGCGAAGTTGCACATCGGACGTCGGAGCGTGAGTGACTACCGCAGTGTTCAAGCCAAGGTCGATTCATCACGGCCCGCGTGGCTCCCATGGGACGTGCGTAGTCCAGGACTGCAATGAGGCTACCGTATAAGACCGTGAGTTGGGCATATATTATAGTGCTCCATAAAATCTCATCTAGCTATTTTAAAGTATACTCAGTACCATCGCCTGCCTACACGTGGCGACATATCAAATCGTGCCTGGTTCCTTCTTGACAAAGGCGCAGATCTCCTTCATACAGTCGATGCTCCTCATGTCCTTGGAGATTGCATGCCTCTCGCCCTCGATCATCTTGTCATCTATCAACTCGTAGATGAATTTCATCATAGTTTCCACCTCGGGGTCCATGCCCGCGGAACCATCGCCGCCGTAGCTGGGAATATATGAGGTATGCAAGTCCTCGCAGAAATAGATGCCTCCTGGCTTAACAGCTGACCACAGCTCCTCCAGCGAGACACGCTGCTGGTTCATGGTGTGGCCGCCGTCGTCGACGATGATGTCAAAGTCGCCGCCCGTCTCAGCGATGAACCTGTGCAGGAACTCCCTATCCGCCTGGTCGCCGACGTAGACAGTGGCGCCTTCAGTCTTGGACGACCACTTTTTGGCGCACAAGGCGTCGTATTCCATGAAGTACAGCTCAACGTTGGGAAGATATTCCAGCCAGGTATAGTATGACTTGCCCGGACCGTAAATCTGCGGTTTGTAAGACGGGTTGACTCGTGACTGGGGGAGCTCACGCACCATGTTGCACCCAAGGCCAATCTCCAACATCTTCAGCTTCCTGTCGCGGAGTGGCTCGAGATACTTGTCGTACATGTGCCAGAAGCTATGGGATGAGACCTTGTCGGTGCCGAACTTGGTCCCGATTTCCCGGAAGGACGGCGCTACGCTTCAAGACGTTAGCACCGCAGAGCAGGAGTGAGCTTAGCACTCACCTTGTGGGAGGCGCCTTGTCCGACAGAGGGGTCTTTTCCGGCGTATCACCCGGCCGCGGAAGCGCATTCTCCTGTGCGGCTGCGGCGCTTTCCGTGCCCTGCCACGGTTTGTTGAGCATCTCTACTACCTGACCATGCTGACGAGCAAGTCCCAGAAACAGCAGTAGGCCTGCTGCGGCGAGGATGTAATGGAAGTGAGTGGCCATGTTGATGTGCCGTTCGTGCTGGGAGTGAAGGACAGCCACTGGCGAGGCCGAGGATATAGGAAGCGCACGGGTGGTCTTTGAGTCGGTCTCAATAAACCACCCACCAAGGCCAGCGCGGTACACAGCATGTGGAATCGAGGGGTGGCTATTTGCCCCGGAATGCACCCAACACTTGTCTGTGACATCTAGGGAGTGCATTCCGAATCTGGCGAGCACGCCGCTAGCCAATTCGAAAAAGAAACCAACATTCCATCCATACGTGTAATTGACAGGTTGCAAGGACGCAAAAGCCGGAGCTGAAGGGATGGAGCGATGCTGTGAAATGTTCGGACGGGCAGATTGAACTTTTCCATATGCAGCTGTCCGTGTCAAGAAAAGGCGGTTTCCCGAACGGACCCACGCTGCCGATTCGACGCGTACTTGTAATCAGATTCATCACTCTTTTCTGCAACCCGACAACAGCTGTCAACCTTTCGGCTCAGGCGACGCGATCAGCCAGGCACGATGGACTTTTGCCAGGCAAAGCTTGGCGTATTAGTCGCGGCCAACTTCCACCTGCTTTGGAGGCAACATCGAACGACAGAGGAGTGCGAGGCTCACCGGACGTTGATCTTGGCTCCATAAAAAGCCATGACGGGAATAAGAAGCCAGGTACGCGCGCGTGCAACCTTCAACTCAAATTCTTTCTGCCTTACGCACCCTAGAGGTAGCGGCAGACTGGTTGCAAGTGAATTCACCCGGTGGTCGAAAGTGCAGGCTCACACGCGCGATGACCGCATATACATGCCATTTACAAGTTCGATAAGAACAGCTGCCCTACCTGCGGCTGGCTTTCTGCCTGGTGGTGTCAGTGCATCCTTTGCCGGCGGGTGTGCGGACCGATTTGGCCACAAGAGGGCGGCGCGTCTGATCTACTCCGCGCTGTGCACCGTAACCTGCCGGGCCATGCTCAGCGACCACTTGCCCATCCTCCTTCTCGGACAATTTGCCGGCGGCATTGCCACTACCCTCCTCTACGCCGGCTCCGAAGTGGATGATCTCCAATTACCACGAGTAGGGTCTATAGCCGTCCGGACTGGAGTTGAGCTCTGCCTGTAGCACCGTGACGACCCTCAGCTGCGTCGTCGCCAGCGTGTCTCGGGTTGTGTAACAGGCGCTGGTCCAGACCTCTGGCACGCGGCGACGCGGCCGTGCCTGGCGGCTGTTCTTCGCCGCCTCGAGGCCGCATGTACGATATGGAGAAAGTGGGTAAGCGACGTCAAAAGGAAACTTCGGGGATGCATGAGCGGAACAGACGTGGCTTGACCGAGGATCTGCCATCCACCTCATCTTCTGCAGCTTCATGTGCGGCACGATGGCCGGCTCCGCGCTCTCATCGCACTTTGACGTGTCCCACAGATCGACGCAAGGCTCGGCGGACGTGCTGCAGTTGTGGCACTGCTTATTCGCTGCCGCCTCGGGATCGCGATGGCCTTAAGGGACCAAGAGCTGGTGTTCCGGATCTTTGATCTCCTCGAAGCCTGCATCGGCGCCTACTCCCCGGCCATAATATGTCTAAAGTGCGAGTTAGTCGAGGATACCTTCAAAAACAACTTCTGGCGGGTCCTGATGCGGGCCCCACGTACTGCACACCTTCACCAACGCCTCCGTTAATCGTCACAAGTCAAGTGACAACATTAATGGTTGCCTCAAGCGGATAAAATGGTCCCTTTGCTGCGTTGCCTCTGCGTCACGGTCTGGACGGTCTGACCGACCTCGCAATTCAACTAAATATCCTCAAGGCAAGCAAGTCCCCTTCTTCGACGTGTTCGCTAGTCAGGCATCGCATGTAATCTTTCCCCCTCTCGCTTAGCCGCAACACGCAAGACTAGATATACCTTGGCAGCTTGGCAGTCCACAGACTATACCCCTTGTTGCAGATATTCCGTAGCGACGCGGCTGGGTATCCGTGTGGGGTGAACAATGATGACACTCCGAGAGCCATATTTTACCGTTTGCCCCGACCTGGGGCATCTCCACCCATGATAGCCAAGACACCATCTATCTTCGGCCAATTCCCACTGCCGAGTCACCATCATCCCGACGGTTATTTCACCCATAGCTTTAAGGTCGTGAAGCAGAACGGCGTAGGGTAACGTTACACTTAGGACTGGCTTTTGCTCAATGTGCTGCAGGAATGGCTTGAATCATAATTAAAGTCACGCTCAGTTTGAAGCGGGAACCAACTCATGAATAAGGAGAGGGGACGAGTTGCCGGTTGGCCGGACGGACGGGTACATATACCAGCAACCATCGCCCGAAGCGAACCCATCCAACGACGACATCTTTGTAATTCCACCATTAGGCAATCATTTGCTTTACCTCTGTGTTTTGTCCCGCTTTACATCATCTCTGCTGCTCGTTGCTCTGTCCAACGACGAAACCTAAATATGGTCGACCTTGCTGCATTCCGAGTGGGACGATTCCGGTGTTAGCAGCGAAGATATGCCCTTTCTCAGTAGTCAGCTAACGTCAAATTAGATAACTCGCCATGGACCCAGATCGTCATCGTCGGCTTTGTTGCCTTCTGCTCTGTGGGCATGTTTAGCGCAATTTGTGGCCTGGGCGCTGGTGGAACTCAGGACGTCCAGCTCAGCGATATCGCGAACAGTGTTCTTTACGGCTGCTTCTTTATCGGCGGGTTCTTTGCTGGTAGCATCAATGTACGCCTCGCGGTCAAGCTGGCACCCTTTTGCCCTCCAGTTCCTGACAGTGACGCAGAACATGCTCGGGCCCCGCTTGGCCATGTCGATTGGAACGACAGGCTACTCCCTGTACCTCGGTGCTCTCTGGAATTTCCAGGTTAACGGCACCCGGTGGTTCTTCATTTTGGCTGGGGGTATTCTTGGGTTCAGCGCAGCCTTATTCTGGGCTGCCCAAGGGTCTGTCATGATGTCATACCCTAAAGAGAAGGACAAGGGCAGGTCTTTTACCGTCTTCTGGGTCATCTTCCAAATGGGCACGCTCATCGGAGCTGCAATCGCTCTTGGCATTCAGTTCAACAGCACCTTGCCGACCGTTTCTACTGGGGTATACATGGTATTTTTGATCGTTATGCTCACCTCTATAGCGAGCAGCTGGCTCGTCCTACCACCTTCATTGGTTATCCGCGGCGATGGCACTCTCGTCAAACTCGAGGCTTCCGTAACCCCCAAGCAGGAGCTGCGAGGCTTTCTCCTGATGTTCAAGGATTGGCGTATGCTCGCTTTATTCCCAATGTTCTTCGCGTCCAACTATTTTTACGCGTATCAGGGTGCTCTTACCGCTGTCCTATTCAACGGCCGCACGCGTGCGCTGGTCTCCTTGCTCACCGGTCTAGGATCAATGATGGGCTCAATCCTAATCGGCGTCGTGACGGACATCCTGCCCTTGAGTCGGCGTAAGCGCGCCTTGGCAGGTTGCGCTATTGTGCTGTTCTTTACATGCGCTGTCTGGGCCGGTGGTATAGGTTTTCAGACCGGATTTACCCGTGCCAGCGACAAAGTTCTAGGTGTCGCAATCCCGTGGGACTGGACTGTAGGCACCGCCACCGGACCGATTATCCTTCTGTTCTCTTGTAAGTGCCCAGGGACTAAGGGAGCTAAAGAGGAAGGCGAGATTAACGAGCGCACAGATTACGTCGTCGATGCAGCCTTTCAGGGGCTTGCATACTATACCATGTCCGCGCTTACAAACGATGCGTTTAAACTTGCTCGTATGGCTGGTTATTATAAGGCCGTGCAGTCAGCGGGTGCTGCTGTGTCGTTTGGCATGGACGCAGTAAAGGTGCGTACGCTTGCCCTTTCAAGCCATAACAACTCGACTTACTAATCGCGCTATAATATGTGTACGAATAGACTGCATACCTTGGAGAGGCTCTCGTCTCTTGGCTCCTCATTCTAATATCTCTCCCCTTGTGTTGTATAGTTCTTTACCAGGTTCGTGATACGAACTATGATATAGAGAATGTTACTACTGTCGCGGAGCTGGGAAGCCGGAAGGCCCTGAGCGCTCTTAAAGGCAGCCGGTCCGTTCCGCGCCCGCATTTCTTAGTAGTAACAATCAATTAGGCTTAATTGATCCGTCTTGATCAACTTACAGGGGATGAGTTAGGGTCACAGCACTAGTAATTTTATTCGCAGCCGGGCGGACCATAATAATAATCTCGATCCATGGGTCTAAGATTTGGTGATTAGTCCTCCTGGTACTACGTAATGGCAGCAGAGTACTCCACACAGACGTAATATCTACTTTATACCAGCAGTCTTCATTCTCTGAAAGCATTGGCGGTACGCGTCGTGAACCTCCGGAACTTCATACCCATACTCCTTCAGCTTGTTGACCAGCTTGGTCGTATCTAGCTTGCAGTTGCTGCGATCGGCCTTGATAACGCTGGCTTGCTCCGCTAGCGAAAAGTTCGTCCAGGCAAAGCCCGGTCGGACGATGTCGCGAAAAGCTGTGAGCACCTCGTTGTGGGATATGGCACCAGGATTTGTAAAGTTGTAGACGCCCGTTTCCATATGCTCCGCAAGCAAGATGGACGCCGGCAAGAGGTCATGCAGGAGCGTGTTGCTGTTAGGGATGTCGACGACGCGCTCATAGCTAGAGATTTTAGTAACAAAGTTCCGCGGGTGAAGATCATCGCTGACGGGCATGCGAAGCCGGAGGATTAGGCAATTGTCATAGCTTGCAAGGATCTAGACGTTTAGCTAGGAACTCACTGGTAGTAGGCATACTTACAGGCTCGACGTGACCCTTCGTTAGCGAGTAAAAGCTACCGGTAAAGTTGGGGGCGTCTTCCTCCTTGTACCCGGGCCCCCCGATAGGATGCGCGTCATCGTACTGATAAATGCAGCCAGTGGCAAAGACTGTGCAGTGGATGCCCATCTGGAAGCATTGGTCCACTAGGTTGAGCGTGCCGATGGCGTTGGAGCGCACAGTTTGCGCCTTGTTGTCTTCGCACCAGTCGACATTGGGCCTGCCGGTGCAGCCGGCGCAGTTCAGCACGTGCGTGGGCTGGACTCGCTGTAGCTCCTTGGCGACGTTGACAGAGTCCTCCATGCGGATGGTGGTGCTTTGAACCTCCTGGCCCTGCTGCTCGAGGATGGTCTTGAGATGGCCGGCTATCCAGCCCTTTCCACCCCAAATGAGGAATCGGAACGGCTTGCCAGGCATTTCGGACTCGGTTGTAGGGAGGCCAAGGTACGATGGGACTCAGTGACCTGCGTGAGCACTAATTCACGCGGAGGCGGACCGAGGGATCAAACGTAGGATGGTAGTCAATAAGTAGTAGCTTGATTGTCGACATGCCGAGTTGGTCTCAAGTTAGCTATGTGGTGCATATTTTTGCGCGACGTGAAAGTGTGCTGTGAACGGTGTTTCACAAAAATGCAAGTCATTGTCATGGAATGGTTGGTTAAGAGGTTTCGGACGCGCATGTAAGGGTGAATGCACAACATTAATGTCTTGCTGCGCCCCGTCCTTACTTGATCCGTTCCAGACGGTTCCCTTGTCGTCAGCGGCTTCTCCGTGAATTGATACTTAAATTGATCCCAACGTCAGAACTCGGGCAGGTGTTGGGTCTCAGTAGTCAGGACGCGCTCATCGATTATCTCATCCCACCATGAACGGAAAGCCGAAAGGTAGGCTTCCATCCTTGGTGACTGTATCCTGCTGACGTACCAGTCAACGGTGGACGGCACAACTTCTTTGACGACTTCGGGGTCTGGCAAGATGCCCCCGTCTTGACGGGGAGCACCAAGTTCGAGCCGCTTCCGGATGTCAAGAACATCATGATCACGGGAGGTGCAGGCTTCATGTAGGCGCCTGGACCCAAGGAAAGGCTCGTGCTAACGCGCAAAGTGGCTGCTGGCTCGTGCGACACCTCACACTCACGTACCCGCAGGCGTACAACATTGTCTCATTCGACAAATTGGACTACTCATCGTCGCTCAACAATACCCGGGCCATCAACAACAAGCGCAACTTTACCTTTTACCAGGGTGACATCACGAACCCGTCCGAGGTCATCGACTGCTTAGAGAGATATAAGATAGATGTCATCTTCCACTTTGCGGCGCTGTCCCACGTCGACCTGAGTTTCGGCAACTCGTACCGGTTCACGTACACCAATGTATACGGCACCCATGTCCTGCTGGAGAGCGCCAAAAAGGTCGGGATCAAGCGCTTCATCCACATCTCAACCGACGAGGTGTACGGGGAGGTCAACGACGACGATGATGACCTGCTCGAGACCAGCATCCTCGCGCCGACCAACCCTTATGCCGCCAGCAAGGCAGCGGCTGAGATGCTCCTGTACTCGTATCAGAAGAGCTTTAAGCTGCCAGTCATCACGGTGCGGAGCAATAACATCTACGGCCCGCACCAGTACCCGGAGAGTAAGTGCACCGAAGGGTGGCCATACCACGGCGCTGACGCCACGCAGAAATCATCCCCAAGTTCACCAGCCTGCTGAACAGCGGCCAGCCTGTGGTTCTGCACGGCGACGGGAGCCCGACGCGGCGTTACTTGTTTGCTGACGATGCCGTCGATGCGTTCGACACGATCCTGCACAAGGGCGAGATTGGCCAGGTCTACAACATCGGCTCGCAGGACGAGGTCTCCAACCTGTCGCTTTGCAGAAAGCTCCTGGCCGAGATGGGCATCGCTCACGGCAGCGCCGACGAGTTCAACAAGTGGGTCAAGTACACGCACGACAGGCCCTTCAACGACCGCCGGTACGCTGTGGACGACACCAAGCTGAGGCAGCTCGGCTGGGAGCAGAAGACGAGCTTCGATAAGGGCCTGAAGATGACGGTGGAGTGGTACCGCAGTTTCGGCGACAGGTGGTGGGGCGATGTGAGCAATGTGCTCAGCCCGTTCCCCGTCGTGGTTGGCAAGGACGTCATGTCGGACAAGGAGCCAGTAACGGACACTCCTTGGGGGTACCGTGGACGGACGCGTGTATTTTAACCACTCCAAGTTTCTATAAATATAGCGGGGCCTATTATGTGACTCCAAGCCGACGTCCGTTCAAGGTTTTAGTTGCACCAGAATCTCGGAGCCGTCAATATCCTCCAAAGCGATCGTGGTCCTGAGCCATACCGCTACCCCTTCATCGCTTATTAGGTCTTCAGCTTCTCCGCCCATCATTCGCTCAGCTAGCTGACTCCGATACTTGACAGTTTTGGAGTAGTAAGGACCGATAATGGTATCATAGACGAGCTTGCCACGCTGGCACTTGATGCCATGACGCCTTTGCCATTGACCACCGGCCCGCTTCATCCCAGTGAAGCAGAACTCCCGAGGGAGGGCTTAGGTCCTTTTCAGCCGGCCCCGTGTCTCGGTACGCCCAAGCAACGAGCAAGGCAACGCGGTATCGCAATCGAGCTCTCATGTCTCCTTGAGCACGAAACCCATCTGGCTCTAGTCTGATTGTACCCCTCGCGAGTCCCACCTCGAGCCATCAAGAATGGATAATATGCTCAAGGCGGGGGTCAGGCGTTATGCCTGCGACCGCTGCAGAGCGAAGCGAGTGCGGTGCCTTCGAGCCGAAAACACCATGGCGCAGTGTGCCCGCTGCTCCCACATCGGTGCGCGATGCGTGACAGGGCCACCCGGCCACCCCAGAAGACCGCGCAAGCCGCGTCTCTTCGATGGCGACAGCACGCCTAGAGGCCCGGTGGCGAGCCCTGCCGACGTCTCCTCGCCCAGGCGGCACCGCATGTCGACATCGAGAGACATGAACCATGTCGAGCTCCATGCGTCTACGGTGGCAGGGGAGCGAGAGAGGTGAGGTTTCTCTCCCGAGAGCATCTTAGGGGATGGGTGTCAGCTGACCCCGAGAAATCAGGTGCCGTACTTGTAGACACTCGTCTTATCGAACAACAGAAAATGCCTATGCGGCAACCCAAGATAATGTATAACAGGGGCTTGCACTCATAATAATTTTCTGTTTCCTAAAAGATGCACCGCGAGAAAAACTACATAATATAATACGGCGATGTCTGGGTAGAGAGTGAGAGATGCATACAAATTATGGTTTTAAAAAAGGCAGTTGCTGCGCATAATCGTGCTACGCTCCTATTTAAAGGGAGACGCGGAAGTTCGCTAAACTAAAGTTATAGAGTCTGGTATAGGAAAAATATAAAAACGAAATTGGGCACGGTATAAAAATTAACTTAAAACAGTTTAACAAAATGTTTGCATACTCTATTTATCTATCCGCAGGCAAAAATGCGACGGATATAGTAGGGAAACGAAACGTACATCTGAAATCCTACCAACCTAGACAGGTAGATTTACTCACATTAAAGAAACGAAAATCGCACCTCCTCTCTCACCTCGTCCGCCAACTTAAGTGCCTCTGTTCTTCTAGCTCTTGAGAAGATATTGAAGTAGGCCAAGAAGCTGTTGACACCGGCGCTGGGATGAGATACCTTCTGACCGCGCTTAATAAGACACGCGCATTTATTTATCTGCTTTGCAAGGTCCGGCCTTCGGGCCTTTAGCTCAGCATAGATGTCGTCCGAATCGAAGATACCTTGGCAAGAGGAGGGATAGTCTGCGGGGATGAAGACCATGACACACTTGTACTGAGCCCCGTGTTTGAAGGGCCGGGAAAGGGAGCGGGCGCAGGGCTTGTCACCCATAGCAATGAGTATAGCCAACCCCTAGTAGTTAATGCCATAGGTTGATTCGATGATCTCTGACCCTGTCATACCGAGAGGCCGCGGGTTGATTTTAACCAGCCACGCGACCGGCTCTGGATCCCCATGAGCTGCCCCCTTCGCATGTAGGTCGAGGACTCCATCCTGTGTTCGGTAGGTGACCGACGAGTACTCGATGCGGCCTTCCAAGTGCATCATGCCGTCACGCAGGCCGAGCTTAAGTAACGTTTCCAGAAATCCATTGCGGAGGACATCTATCTCCGGGGGGGGGGGGGGGGGG